>LPNX010183888.1:82553-174194 GCA_001517045.1 Pseudotsuga menziesii
ATAATGATTATGGTTCTGAATATGCTCTCCAAATTGCTATTATGATCCTCATCAATCATTCCAAAGGTTCTGTCCAATATTTTCCAAAGATCCTTTGGGTTTTTAACAGATATTTTGTAGTGCATGCTAGGAGAAAGGGCCATACACATTGTTCCATAAGCTACATCACATTCATTTAGACAGTCATCCTCTCTCTCAAAGGACTCTTCAACAATTCCAATAGACACCTCATAGAGATCTTGTCTATTTAGATATGCAATCATCTTCATCTTCCATTCTGAATAGTTTGTGAATAGGGTGAGAAGAGGAACTGTTGAATCCAGAATTGATGAAGCCATTCGAAGGTGTACCTAAAAATACACAAAATAAAAAGTAAGGTCGAATACCTACACATTTCAGGTTTTCATCACACCCAGCTTAATTGATCAAGCAAGCTTGATCAACAATTCATGTGGTTGGGGTATTAAGTGGTAAACCTTCAGCTTTCGATGCAGAGTAGGAAGGAGAAAACTACTAAAAAAAATGATCCAGCTGGAGATCTGAGGAGGAGAAGTGTCTTGTCTACCGACGATATGATACCATATTAAATTGATCACATAGATATTTGGACAAACACACAACTCACAAGATATATCACACAATTTACTCAGTTATTGAAGAATGAAACAGTGCAAAAATGGCTTGCAGCTGTGAATGCTTTTCATTAATCAAAGAGTAATTAGATAATAATTACAATGAAGTACAATGGCTTAAATACCCACATGCAATTCGAATTCACATGAGGAAATTCGAATTGATTAGACTCTACTTGATTGTAGGTAACTAAGACGTTGTCTAAATTACTGTCGGAGGACTCAACAGTTAACTAACCTTGTCTAAACCATTACCGGAGTTCAACGGAGTTCTAAAACACAACTCAAGTGTCTACTTCAATGTTGACTGATGCTAACTGACTGTGGTAGGTGAGAAATGTACCTCTCCTACATGCATCCATGCAAACCTAGCACTAATTGAATGTAGAGGACTAGAACTAAATTTAACCGACTCCTAACTCAGCTTGACTAGTCACTAACTGAACTCAATTGCTAAAGGTTGGTGTTGACACTCCTAGTGGCTCCTAAATTGTAGGAATTGATCTAGGAGGATCCTAAACTAATGCATGCAAGTGAAATCAGTGGCAGTAGGCCTCAATTAGTATTCCCCACACTTTAGTAATTGGAACATGTGCCCCAATTAGGCTAAGTGGACCCAATGGTGCTAGTGACTAAAAATGGACTGGATGGACTCCCGATTTAGACATGACTCCTGATTTAGACATATGACCAAATTGGACAAGGGAGGATAAATGATCTTAATAGGGAGAACATCAAGATTCAAAAGATAGTAGATGCAACGAATTGCATTACATTCATATAACTACGTCCTAGGAGGAGCTTGTATTCGAGTTGGGTGTTGACAACCTCAATGTCAATCAAGATTGTTTTTCCAACTAACTCAAGAGGGACATTCATGAGGACTCCCTGGGGTTGAGAAGCATGACTCATAGGCGTGAATATTGGTGGAATAATTTTGAAGGGTTGGGGATCCGATTTTATGTCAAACAAAGGTTGACATAACACAGGTGGATGCTCCCTCATCAATGATGCATCGAAGAATGACCGAATTCTGAATTGTGACTAGAAATTGGAAGGCAATGGATGATGGCATCCAGGTTTCTTCTTGATCCAAGTCGAAGCTGATCAACCTAGAGTAATAGGGTTCGACGACAAGTTTTGAGAACTTCTAGAGCGAACAGGGCCGAGGGAGACTGGGCCAATTTGTCGACTATACTGTAGTTAAGCATGACTCTGGTAGAGGAGATATTCATGACACAACACAAAGGGAGCTGCAAGACTTTGGCAGTCCCATCTACAGGGGGTCTCGTAAAATGCAAAGACATATTTGGAGCGGTGGAAGAAGATGTCATAGAGAGGTTAATGGTTTGCATGGTAGATCCATACTAGTTTCATCGAGTCTATAGGTTGACATTAGACGATAGCGTCATGAGATGATGGACATCAGGATCAATGGGTTGACCCGCAGTAGTGGGTGTGGGGGTTTGTGGGACCAAGGGCTAGGTTGAAACCATTCCTTGATTTGGCAAGGGGTTTTGGAGCACCATAGGTGGAGGACCTGGTGGTGTTGGGTTTGGATGACCCAGAACAGCCTCATTTGGGTCACGTTGATTATCATTTTGGAGTAAATGGTGGACGCGGTTCATATGAGGACATTGATGTGTGTAATGGACGTAAGTGATACAAATGGTGCACATGGTTAGTCCACAACTGTGATTTTTTCCCTGTTATAGGGGGCATTGGGGATTCTGTGCAGGGGGGTTGGCTCCATTGTTGTTCAGACAGTTGGGCTATTACCCCAATTCCTATCTTGTTTTCATCTTTCATTCCATTGTTGGTTACTGGGGGAGGCTTGATTAGGGAGGTTCTGTTGTGACTAGACCTGTCCTGGAGGCGCAGGAGGAGTTATGGCCAGATTTGGAGTAGGTTGTACAAGTGGTGGGTAATAGGAAGGAGCATCGGGTGGGGATGCAAATACTACCATCTCACCATTACATGAGTGTGTCGATCAATTCGATCAGTGAACGTGAGGAACTGGTGCAGGAGGTGCATAGGAAGGTGTGGCTTTGGACTGAGTCGTTATGCCTGAAAAATCAATGGTGTAACCTGGTTGGGAAACACTAGGGGTGTTACTGAAATGGGGTGGCATTGAAGGAGAGGTCATGTAAAAGTGAGGGTGTTGAGTGTTTTGTCACCAGCTTCTCGTTAATGTGATATACCAAGTCTCGGTCAGCTGATCCTATAGTACTAACTCTGTCTTCCTTCGTAGGGACACCTGAGGGTGTCACAGCTTCTCCTGTGTTCTCCACTATGGAAACTGATGCTTCCACCCTGGGAATTACTCCTTCAGTTGCGGCTACCCTTGAATAATGGCGCGCTGCTAAACCGAGTCTATTGCATCCTTGGCCATTGAAGCTTGTGTAGGATGAGGATGTTTGACTGCGTTTCACCTACAAATATAGAGTGTGTGGGAATAGCTGGCAATGGATATTTGTTTCTTCTAGAATCCGCTTGACCTGATGCACCTGTATCCTTCATGCTTTGAACAATCTTCATAAAACCAACTTATTAGAATAATTCAAGAGGTAAATCCCTGTTTATTACAATCATAAGTATTAATAAGATAAAACAATAATTAATCATACCTATAAGGAATCAGAGCTTTGCTAAAGGAAAAACATTTGTTAGGTGCATGAAAATAGGGTAAGATAAGGCAAAAAGAGTATATCAAGTGTGGTAAAAAAGGGTTCATTTCTGGGCCCAACATCTCCCCCCAACTGTCATGTTGCATGTCCCTATGCAACAATCTCCATTTGTCAGAATCTGAATCTAGCCTTGTACTTTGTTCATGGAGAGAGGAAAATTTAAAAGGGAGCTCAGGTGATCTCTGTGCTTCTAGAAATCCATTGTAGGCAACCCAATATCTCCAGCATTGTTCTTCTTCTGCCTTTGTCAAAACAAAATCTTTCCTGTATGGTTTTGCTAGCCACCAGATAAGAGGAAATTTGAACTTGAGTCCCATCCAATTAGCTCCACACTTCCTTATACAGCCCACATATCCTTCGACCCTTGAAAGAGCATGTTTAAAATTCCTGAAACAGTAAGGGTCCCTATTCTGCAGTGATAAAGGGGCAACCTGCCATCTATGCTTACTGTCTTCCAAAGCTAATTGCTCCTGCATGGTAATTTAGCCAACACACCTAGAGATGACCCTTTCTTGAAGTCCAACTATCTGATGGGTCTTGATGGAAGATGTAAGCCTTTTTTGCTGCAAAGAAAGGAGAAGATGAGGGGACTGAGGCTCACTTTGAACCCAAAGATTAGTGCTAGCCTCATTGTGAGAGTAGGTCTGGAAAGATATTTTCCACTACACATGATAGCTGACAAAGGAGGCAAAAGCTCTTAGCTAAACATATCCAAGGTAAGGGGAAGGGTTCGAATGGTGGTCCAAGGGACAATCCATTTCATGTAGGTGAATTTCATGGAGCAGGTTCTGCTCAACAAAATTACTTTCCATAAAATTTTCCAGAAACTGGGCTAAGGTTTCCATTTCATAAGATCTCCCCTCCTTTACTGCTTTCAATTTAAACCAAATAAATTGTTCAAAAAAAAATACAAGGTAAGAAGGAGATGGCGCTCTAGTTCTTAACAATTCTTGGGAAAGAGCATACAGCTGGTCCTTCTCCACCTGCATAGATTTGAACTTTTTCAACTCCTTCAATTCTTTCTGTATATGTTCCCATCGTAATTTCTGGAACATTAACTCTTCTGCCCATTTCTCCCTCAATTCTCTGATAGACTTTTCGTGATCAATGAGGGGGATCATTCCTTCTTGATACTTATCCACCTGCCTCTTCCATTTATTCACTTCCATTTTTAACAGTGAGAGTCCTTTGATCATCCCTTGGATTATTTCATCTCCTGCATTTTCCTCACCATCAGAGTGTAGATTGACAAAATTATGGGAAAATTGAGTGCATACCTTGCCATCCGATGTTTCAGCTTGGACATTCTGCACTAGGAGTGTAACAGCTTCTTCAACCACTCTTGGAGATGCTAGTTCTTGTGTAACAACATCTTCTTTTTGAAGCTCCCCTCCTTCATCTCTAACCTGTATGGGTACTTCTGCCATTAATTCTCAGGATGTTGGTTCTTGTGTGACAGCATCCTTTTCTTGAAATTCTCCTTCACCGGCTTTAACATTCAATTGTGAAGAGGTTGGTTCTTGTGTAACAACTTCTTCCTAAGTTTCAATTTCCACATCTGCCTGAGTCCTAGCTACAACTTTTTGGCTTTCATCCATGGCTTTGACAGGGAGATACAAGACTACTGGTTCTTGTGTATCAGCGTCCTATCCCCCGATTTCTTCATGCTACTGGAATTGCTATTGAGTTACTTCCATATCTCCTAAAAGATAAGATTGTTCCCCAAATACCTCAGTGTCCCTTAATGACTGTGACTACATCTGTTCATCTTCTCCCAGCTCCACATCAGGGATTATGTCCACCTCAGGATCAGTTGTTCTCATTTGAAATGGAGCTTTAGCCAGGATTTCTGAGGATGTTGGTTCTTGTGTAACAACATCCTGATTGACTTTGGTATCTTCTTGTTGCTGGGACTCCTCCACTAGCTCTGTATCTTGAGATGGTTCTGGGGTCATAGTCAAGAATTCTAAGTTTGGATCAGGAATTACCTCAATATTTGGTTTAACTTATTCTTTTTGAATGGCAGATTCAACAAAAAAATTTGAAGTTGTTGGTTCTTGTGTGGTAGCACTCTGATTGGATTCAATATTCCCTATATTAGGTTGATCCATCAATTCTGATGGCTAAGGCTGTAATTGCTCAGCTTCTTCCAATTCTATATTAGGGATTGGTCCTAATTCTGGTTCATATTCTTTCCTTAATTCTACATCAGGTGCTTATTTTTCTTCTTCAGCTGCTGATGCAGGATTTTGGGTCTCAAATGCATGCACTATGACTGTGTAACTTAATTGACTAAAACTTTCCTACATTCATATGCATTATGACCAAGTTTATTGCAATAATGACATTGAATTTTTTATTTATCAAACCTGTGACCACTTGGTTGACTGTGGTTCTGATTCTATCCTCTACCAGCGACATTCGCAGGGCTGCAGTTGCGTCCTCCTCTAGAAAAAATTCTTCCTCTGCTTCTAGATTTATATCTCTCCCTACCTCTTCCACGACTTATGAATGATTGTGTTGAAAATGCACCTTCTAATGATGTGTTTGATATGTTGACTCTATGTTCATGATTGATGAGTGAGGCTTGTAGCTCATTAATGGTAAACTATGACATGTCTTTGTTTTCTTCCATGGTCACAACCAAGGATTCAAATTTATGGGGAAGGATTCTAAGAACTTTTTCAACAATCCTTATGTCTTCTATGTTTTCTCCATGATATTTCAGTTGATTTATCAAACCAACAACTCTAGTGTAGAATGAGTCTACTGACTCTGTATCTTTCATTGACAGATATTCAAAATCTCTTCTAAGAATCTGCAACTTAGAAGTATTTACCTTGTCCAAGCCTTGATATGTCATTTCCAATGTGTCCCATGCCTTCTTAGCATTATTTGTTGTTGTAATTCTTGGGAGTATGCTTTCATGCATGGCTTGGTGTATGTAGAACACATCCTTTCCATCTTTCTTCCTCTATTCCCTCAGGGAATCCTTCTCAACTTGTCTGATATTATTATATGTCGCTTGATCTACTGGTTCTGTATAGCCATTTTGGACTATCTCCCAAACATCTTGACCTCTGAACAAAGCCTTCATTGTTAGAGACGAACAGTCATAATTATTTCTTGAGAATGTTGGATTTTGTAAGCTTGGCATATCTGCACCAGAAGTGCAAGCCATTTTTAATTTTAATTTTCCTTTGAAATTTATTGTTTCCCTTTTCAAGACAAGGTTTCTTTCCTAAACCTGCTCTAATACCATATCTTGGATGTGACGACTGTGATGATTAACTTGAGTTATCACATAGTCATAAATTTTTATTTTTTTTACTTGTAGGGTTGCAACACACTACCTTGGGAAACCCCGCCTTTTAATTTGATGAAAATACGTGCGACTGAGTTTTACTGCGACTGTTTTTTACTACGACTGACTTTTCTTAAATTATTGAACCATTGATATACAAAAAAATGAGAGCAATTGATAGGTGAATTGTGCAGTGGAATATTAAGAACAATGTACACTAAACAAGACAAATTTGAGACAAATCAGATAATAATTGACCGGTAAATAACAACATTAATCTTCATTAATTCAGTAGTATTACAACAGTGTTACAATACGGAGAATTCGGATCATGTGGATAGAATTCGAATTTACCAACTCAAGCTGACTGAAAAGCTAACTAGGAATGTATAAATCACTGCATGGGAGCCACTAGTATAACTCCTGATGTCTAAATCAGTACGACAATCAGTTAAACTAGTTAAACCAGTTAAACAAATGAAGTAGGTGGAAGAAGGTGCCACTTCCCCATGCAGCCATGCAAAACTAGCGCTAGACTAAATAAGAGTGAACTAAGTGAATGTAATTGAAGTTTGACTCATCATAACTGACTACCTATCACAACCAACTAATGGAGGTTGCTGGTGGCACTCTGGGTGGACCCTATATTGTATGGATTGGTCTCAGAGGCACCTAAACTCATGCATGAACATGAAATAAGTGTGATTTAACCTATATATTTGTTCCCCACACTCTAGTACAGTAATAATGTCTCCCTATGCTAGATAAGATGATAAAATAGACCAGATATGGACAAGGGAGGATTGTATAATCCTAACACCCCCCCTTAATCCTGACTTGGACAACTTTAGGCCCTGGAAACTAGGCCAAAAGTGTTAGGATGTTTAGACACTTAGGAGTTAGTTAAGATCAACTTGTGTAATATATCCATTAGGTAAAGTGTGTTTCTTTAGTATGCATTAGTATGCATTTGTAAATATTTAATCCGACAGTCACGATATGATCTAGACATAGATTGATCTGACGGTTCAACTTCTCTTAGATCATACCTACCCTTGATCCGTGGCTTAACACCCAATTGGTCCATGATCTCTATTTAAAGAGCATGGAGGGTCATTGGCTAGTTGATCGATTATGAGAATCTCATTTGTAAATTTCTTTCTTTTGCATAATAAATTGCCTCAAATAGCTATTTGGATGGGGCCGTGGAGTGTTTTCCTCTCGAGGATTTAAACCACTTCAAAACATCAGTGTGTCGATCCGTGATCTATTTGTGTGAGTGGATGCTCTAGGTGTTCGGTCTTTTGGGAGTACCCTCTGTACCCGAACATGGTATCAGAGCATTTATGAAGAGCCACTTTCGATTCTGATCTAGATATTGAACTGGTGTTGCCGAAACTTTAAAAGGATTTCTAGTTCTGGAAATTTTGTGCATTTATGGGCTACAGGAGGTATTCCATTGCATCAGGAGCATCGTTTCCATTGGGAAATAGTTTTTCATTTCATCGAAAGCAGTTTCTATTTGTTCCAAAAACACCCATTTCACCAGATCTGAAGGTATAATGTTACAGTGACATTTTTTTATTTTTTGTTTTAAAAAAAAATATCTCATATTTTATCAGTTTTATTATTAGATCTTTATTGTTATTAGTCTTGGATTGTTTCCTTCCCTGGATGCATATGCTCTTTTTCGTGCACCTTGTGCGATCGCGATGAATCAGAAACAAAAGGGAAAAGGGTTTTTCTGGGCTACGTATGTTCTTTACCGTGCACCTTGTGCAATTGTAGCGAATCAGAAACAGAGAGAAAATGTAAACTTTTCGGGAAAGATAATGAGATCTAACCCCAAAATGTGGAAAAGTTTTTTTGTTTGTTTGTTTCGGTTTGTGGTGTGATTTACAGGAAAAGAAGCAAGCACGGAGACCAAGAGAGAAGAGTAGAAAAAAATAGCCCCCTTCCTCCTTCCCTTCTTTTAGGTACCTTTTAATCCTAGCTCACTTGGTTCAAAGTTGCTTTATTCCTTAATAGGTCTTGATTTCAAGTCTTATTAAGTTACTTTTTTAATAGTGCATGCAATTTCTAATTTTAAGTTACTTTACTGTAAAAGTGCATCTCTCTTAAATTAAAAATAAAATAAAATAAAAAGTGAGTCACTTAAGTCTTTTTTGTTGAACTATTTAAAAGTAACATCATTGTAAAAGTGAAAATCACTTATTTTATAAAAGTGATTCACTTAACGCAACTTTCTTGTAAAGTGATTGTCAAAGGTTCATCTTGGGAAGAGAGAGGTTCTTTTTTTAGTTGGTCATTCTCTATCTACCACGTCATTATTGGGGACATCTTCAACTTTTTCTTTAATCAAGCATAACTTCCTCTTTCGGAATCAGTTTTCAGTGCCGTTTTTTTTAAACTGCCTGATTTTTTGAGCTCTTTTCATCCAGAGAATTGGTTTCTATTTTTTCAGGCATTATTTTACAATATGGCTGCCCCTTGTGATATTCTACTTACTAGTTTGAACTATTTTTCATGGAAATATTCTATGGAGGATGTTCTACAAAGTAGGGGAATTTTCAGAATTACCTCAGAGACAGAAACAGGAACCCACTAATGATGATAAGAACATAAAATGGGAAAATAGATGTGATGAAGCTCGTGGATTGATTGGGAAGTCAATCTCTATTGATTTATGATTCCACATATCTAGAATTGATGAACCTGATATAGCTTAGGAAAATTTGGAATCTATGTTTGGTAAACATAATGAAATTTGAGGTCATCAACTTGAGAATGAGTGATTTTTTATGCATTCAAGATTATTTATCTAAGTACAAAAGTCTTAGACTCTTATGTGAAGAATGTAAGATTAAGAGAGAAGACAAACAATGCATTTATCATATTCTTTCCAAACTTGGACCTGCATATTCTATTTTTGTATCTACATTTTACTCCATGAAATAATCCTTGAATGTAGCTAGCGATCAAGAGCCTAGTCTTGAATCATTTTGTGATTCCTTGATTAGAGAGAAACATAAGCTCATCCATCTTGGGATGATCAACAATGTAGATACCTCTAAGAAAGCCTTATTGTCCCAACAAAAACAAAAGTCCAAGCCTCCCAAGAGAAAAAAAATTCGCAATAATAAGCCAAACAAGGGTCCCAAACCATCTTAGCCAACGCCTTCTTTAAAAAATGACAAATGATCCAAGCCAAAAGGAAAGAAGACTGAGTGTCATTGCAACTATTGCGAGATAAATAATCATGATGAATCTAAGTGTTTCAAGAAGATGGTAGAATTGGAAGCAATAATGAAGAAGCACCACATCAGCATAGATTCGTCTTCAGAATATACCTCTCATGGACATGCACTTTGTGCTTCTGGTTATCTTATACTACATCTTCTTCTTCTACTCAAAATGAATGACTCATTGATTATGGAGCATCTTATCATATGGCTAAGGATCAAGCCATCTTTTATACTATGCATGAACGTAAAACCAAACAAATATTTGTTGGTGATGATAGATCTCTAAGTGTTGTAGGATCTGGAATAGTTCCAGTAGAAAATGTTAATTTTAGTGATGTATTATGTGTTCCAATGTGAATTTCCTGCAATTTGTTATCAGTTTATCAAATCACTCATTCTGGTGAAGGTAAAACTGTAACATTTACACCTCACCAATTTGTAATCAAGGATTTTAAATATCCTTAACATGTCCTAGCTACCGGAATTGTTGATGATATTACCAGGTTGTACAAATTTAACAACTTTGGGTCATCACCTTTTCCTTCAATTTTTGTTTCTCATAGTGATAACTTGAGCAAACTTTGGCATGAGCAATTTAGTCACTTAAATGATCACTCATTGCAACAACTACGTAAAGACAATATGGTGGCATGTATTCTGATGGTATCTTGCAGGGATAATGTTTGTTCCGGTTGTGTACTTGAAAAACATCATCGGGATAGTTTTGACAAACGTTCATCTTGGCACACATCGGTTCCCTTGGATCTTGTGCATAGTGACTTGTGTGGTGCTCTTCCATCTGCTTCCTTTTCTGGTTTCAAATATTTCTTAACTTTCATTGATTATTACTCCAGATGCACTTGGTTTTATTTCCTAAAACTTAAGAGTGAAGTATTTAACATGTTCTTGTCCTACAAGGCCCTTGTTGAAAAACAATCTGGTCATCAAATTATTAAGTTAAGATCTGATAATGGAGGAGAATATGTTAACAAAAATATCACTACTTTCTACACTGAACAAGGAATCCAACAACAACACACTATTCCATATACACCACAACAAAATGGTGTAGTTGAATGGAAGAACCACACTTTAAAAGAAATGACTAATTGTATGATCCAATCTAAGGGACTCAGTCTTCAATTTTTGGTTGAAGCCATAAATTGTACAAATTACATAGTTAATCGCACCCCCACTAAAGATTTACAAGGTATTACACCAAAATAAGCATGGAGTAAAATTAAACCATATGTAAGCCACTTCTGTGTGTTTAGTAGTGAAGCATGGGCTCACATTGCGGATGAAAAATGGAAAGCATTGCAGCCTAAAAGTGAAAAGTGCATATTTGTTGGATATTCTAAAGATGTAAAAGTTTATATACTTCTTCAACCACATTCTCATGATATAATCATTAGAAGAGATGTTAAATTTGATGAGAATATCTTGGCCTACGAGCCTAACTCGGTGGTTGTGGCATCTTTGTCCTGCAAGTCTGATTCAGCGATTGTTCCTTCTTCTACTTCCAATTTCCTTGACAAGTTTCCAACTATAGTTTTTGATGATGACAGTGAGGATGAAAATCCATATCTTCCTACTTATTTTCCTCTAGTTTCACCAACACAATTGCTTCCTCGATGGGTCCGTTCAACATGCGAAGCGGCTGGTGATCTTACCGGTGATCCTAGAGATCAACATCAAACATGTTCTCAGTTTCAGCGAGCTTCTTCTCTTTTGGATCAAGTTTCAGAGAATCATGATCCATAAACTTTTGCAGAAGCTTCAGGAAATCCATATTGGGATGTAGCTATGGATGAAGAATATCGTTCCTTAATGGCGAATGATACTTAGGATCTTATACCTCTTCCAAAAGGAAGAAAAATTGTCAGATGTAAATGGGTCTATAGAACTAAGTATGCATCAGATGGAATTGTTGAAAGACTTAAGGGAATGTTAGTTGCCAAAGGTTTTTCCTAAGTTGAAGGGATTGACTATAATGAAACATTTGCTCATGTCGCAAAAATGAACTCCATCCGCCTTGTTCTTTCCTTTGCAGCCTTACATAACTGGGAAGTCCATCAAATGGATGTCAAGTCTACATTCTTACATGGTGATTTACAGGAGGAAATTTACATGGAACAACCTCTTGGATATGTTCAGAATAAATCTATCCTTGTTTGTCACCTTAAGAAATCCTTATATGGCCTTAAGCAAGCTCCTAGAGCTTGGTATTCCAAAATGGATAGCTTTCTACTTGACACTAGTTTTTCTAGATGCCATTTTGACCCCAATGTCTATACCAATAAAGAAGGAAACCATTTCATCATACTTGTTCTTTATGTTGATGATCCTATCCTTACTCATAGTGACCCTAAGCTTTTAACCCATGTGAATTCCAGTTTTAAGCAAAATTTTGAAATGTCAAACTTAGGACATTTGCATTATTTTCTTAGTTTCCAATTTTTTCAAACCAAAGAAGGAATCTTTCTTTCCGAGTATAAGTATTCTTGTGACCTTCTTCGTCGCTTTCACATGGAAGATTGTAAACCAGCCCCTTCTCCCTTCTAGTCCGGAGTCAAACTTTCTGTGACTTTTACTTCACCTGAAGTAGATGCCACCTTGTATCGTCAACTTGTTGGCAGTCTCTTATACTTGACTCATTCTCATCCTGGCCTTTCCTTTGTCGTTGGCCATGCTTCCCGTTATATGCAAAAACCTCATGAAAGTCACTAGAAAGAAGAAAAAATAATACTTCGATATATTCGAGGTACAATTTAGTTTGGGATTCATTACACTACAAGGAGGAAACTTTTGTTGGTTGGTTTCATTGATTCTGATTGGGCTGTTGATCCTGATGATCGAAAGTCTACTGCAGGTTTTGTTTTCAGTACAGGATCTGGACCTGCCACTTGGGCTTATAAGAAACAACAAGCTCTTTCTCTTTCTTCAGTTGAGGCAGAATATTGAGCCGCAGTTAATGCCATTCAGGAAGCTTTATGGCTTCCACAGATCCTTTCAGAGTTTGGATTCGACCAACAACAGCCTACTCCACTTAGGTGCAACAATCAAAGTGCCATCAAGCTCTCCAAAGATCCAATTCTACATCAACATAGCAAACACATTGAGCTACATATGCACTTCATCATAAATCTTTTTCATGATCCTGTTCTTGAGGTGTTGTTTTGCCCCACAGATGATCAAGTTGTAGACATATTCACCAAGTCTCTTATAGAAGCGAATTTTTCTAAACTTTGATCTATGTTACGAGTTCAAGAATTTGTCATTAAGGGGGGTTAGGCTTTAATGCCTCCTTCCTTCTCCTAATAGTGTCACTTTTGTAAATCCTTCAATCCTATCCCAAGTTGTTCTTAAGGGGGGATGTTAGGATATTTAGACACTTAGGAGTTAGTTAAGATCAACTTGTGTAATATATCTGTTAGGTAAAGTGTGTTTCTTTAGTATGCATTAGTATGCATTTGTAAATATTTAATCTGACGGTCACGATATGTTCTAGACATAGAGTGATCCGACGTTTCAACTTCTCTTAAATCATACCTACCCTTGATTTGTGGCTTAACACCCGATTGGTCCATGAGCTCTATTTAAAGAACATGGAGGGTCATTTGCTAGTTGATCGATTATGAGAATCCCATTTGTAACTTTCTTTCTTTTGCATAATAAACTGCCTCAAGTAGCTATTTGGATGGGACCGTGGATATTTTCCCTCTCGAGGGTTTAAACCACATCAAAAAATTGGTGTGTCGATCTATGATCTATTTGTGTGAGTGGCTGCTCTAGCTGTTCGGTATTTTGGGAGCACCTTGTGTAGCCGAACACAAATTCACCCATAAAATCTAATGAAAAATAAAACTGCTTAATAAATTAAGTAAAATGGTGAAAACCTCATGGGAACCCGCCCCCCTCAAAATAAGCAGGAACAGGAAAAACAAGCTATACTTAGGAGAACATTTTCCTCTTTGGGTAATAACTTGTAAAACTTTTGTTGCAATTTGTAGCACTATGTAGCAGCAATGTAGTGGCTTGGTTATTCTATACATCAACATCCTGAGACTGTGCATGTGAACCTATTTTTATTTTGATCTAATGAATATTCTTTGTGTTTCTTCTTTCTGGAGGAGGAATGGCATGATCAATTTTGTTCTTCTTTGGGCCAATTGGTTGATCACTCACTATCATCAAGTAGCATTTTCCTGGAAGTTTGTTGCACCACTCTATAGATAGTGAAGTTGTGTGAGACATTGCAACATGCTCATTCTGATACTAGGACCTTGTCTTCCTTCTGTCTTCTGGATTCCCAACACCATCCCCAGTTGCATCAATGATATTTTGGGCCCATTTAGGATTAAGCCACTGATTTGGGATGGGAGATGGATCTGAATCTAGATTCTCATGAGGTACAACCTCAATATCAATATCATGCTAATCTTGTTCCTCTTCATTTGAATCCAAAACATGTGACAAAATATCATCATCAAAAGGAAATGGAAGAGTGTTTATACCTCCTTCTGCTTCGGATTGTGGTAAATCAAACAACTGGTCTTCTTAAAACTGAACACTACGCTCTATGAAGCATTTCCTAGTTGCAAGTTCCATCAACTTATATGTTTTTGCATCATCAGCATATCCTAGCAGTATGCATTCGCTACTCTGGACTTGGAAGGCCTTTCTCTTATCCATGGGTATTTTGGCCCAAGATTTGGAACCAAAAAATCTCAAGTGAGAGACATTAGTCTTATTCCCATGCAGTGCTTCGAAAGG
Source organism: Pseudotsuga menziesii (assembly GCA_001517045.1). NCBI lineage: Eukaryota > Viridiplantae > Streptophyta > Pinopsida > Pinales > Pinaceae > Pseudotsuga > Pseudotsuga menziesii. The sequence goes on from LPNX010183888.1 coordinate 97,198, forward strand.
AGTGGCTCCAACCACTGATTTGTGAGATGCTCTATTATGTATGTATGAAGCACAATTTACAGCTTTGCCCCAAAGAGAAGGAGGAATATTCTTGGCTTGGAGAAGACATGTTTTCATCTCCTTCAATGATTTGTTTTTCCTCTCAATCACACCATTTAGTTGTGGTCTGTATTGAACTGAGTGTTCCATTCGAATCTCCTCAGATTCACAATAATGTTGAAAATATCATTTATTGTATTCACCTCCATTATCTGATCTAATAGACTTGATATTTTTTCTGAAACTATTCTCAATCAAAGATTTAAAAATTTTAAAAATTTTGAATACTTTTGATTTCTATTTCATGAAATATACAGAGCAGAACCTTGAGCAATCATCAATAAAATTAAGGAAATACCAGGAAACATTATTTGATGTTGTAGGAACAGGTCCTGAAACATCACTGTGTATCAAATCAAGTGTATAGGCAGCTCTATTTTCCTTCCCAACTTCATACACCTTCTCTAGATGCTTACCTACCAAGAAACTAGGGCATACTCCATCTGATGTTTGGATGAGAGCCAATCCTTCAACCATTTTTTCATTTTGGAGTTATTGGAGATATTTAAAATTGAGATGCCCAAATCTCTCATGCCACAATTTTTTGGTGTTGTTGGCATGAGTCAAGAAAATTGTTGGATGTGAAGCAGGCAGGAAATGAGAGAACTCATATGCCTTTGAGGCATGCTAAGCAAATCCTTTCACTCTGATATTTCCAGTAGCATTTTCTATGATTTTAACTAAGTCAAATTCGAATGTAACTCTCCTGGGAGAGCCTATATGAGTCATCTGATAAACAAACAACAAGTTTACTACAAGAGAGGGCACATAGAGAACATTCTTGAACTCACCGTGTTGGATTTTAACCGAACCTATCCCAGCAGCTGGGATTGGGGAGTCATATCCCATGTGAATGCTAAGTCCTCCTGCTAGAGTGATATTGGAGAAGGATTCCCTAGAGGAAACCATGTGCTTGGATTCTCCAGAATCAATCAAGTAATCTTTCGGCTGTGTGAGGCATGGCATATCTCATGATTTTATGTCGGTTGTCCAACATCAAAATTCTTTGCTCCTTGTGGGAGGATAGTATTGTTATATTAAATGAGTGTTGACAGCTGGTCAATTGTATTCTTCATGCACTGGCTCTATGGATGAAATCTTATCATATAGTATGGACACTTAGTCTTCTCAAATTTCTTCTTTTTCTTGGAACTCGAGGCTCCATCGGAAGATATCTGATTCTCCTTTGGCTTCAAATAAGTGGCTTTAGGATACTTCCCTTTGTGCTTCCCTCTATATTGCGCATTGTTTGAGTTTGTCATCAAGAGTTCTTGATTGTTGGAGTTGTGAATCACTCCCATTTTAACCATTTTAACTTGCTCTTGTATTAAGGACTCAACAAAAGCATCTAGAGAAGACATCTTCCAATTAGGGATGGAAGCTCTTCTAAAATGGAATGTAGAGACAAATACTGAGTACTCAGATCCAAGCTTGCTCATTACTGACAGCTCAAGTTTCTCATCTTTCCTCTCTAATCCACATTGTTTGCATTGCAGTACTAATGACTTGTATTTTGTGAATAATTGATGAATAGATTCCAAATTGTTGGGTTGTAGAGCAATGATATCATTATCCAATATGTGCCCTCGAAGCTCATCTTGTTCTCCAAGAAAAGATTCAAGCTTATCCCAATCTTCCTTCGAAGTCCTTAGTCCCTCAAGGTGGAACAAAAGATCCTAGGAGATATGAGTACACATGAACCCGAAGGCCTCATCAATTCGATTCAAAAAAAAAATCTTCTCAACATACTGTCGGGGCTCAGTTTCTCTTCCCATAGTCATCCTATACATGCCAATATTGCGCAAGGATACCTGCATATCTTCCCTCCAATCAGAATAGTTTAAGGGTGTAAGGATTTGGGGTACAAGAGATAAAGAATCCATCTTTTTGTATGTTGAAACATTCAATTCCTCAAGAATCTATGTAGCTACCTACAAATTACACTGCAAAACCAAAATCAATTCGTAATCATGTCAGTTTCAAGCCTTTCCACCTTGATATGTACACTTTCTCAGAGTCTGTCACACCTGGATAAACTTCTTTGAACAAAATTCAGAGGGAGCAAGGCTATCATTCCAGGATTTATGTGCAAACCTAGTTGCTTCTGGTGTATAATGGATATTGGACAAGACTTGCTGCTAGCATGAACAAGGCTCTGATACCATGTTAAATTGTTGAACCATTGATCGACAGGAAAATGAGAGCAATTGATAGGTGAATTGTGTAGTGGAATATCAAGAACAATGTAGACTAAACCAGACAAATATGATAAGAATTGATCAGTAGATTACAACATTAATCTCCATTAATTCATCAATAATACAATAGTGTTACAATAAGCAAAATTTGAATCATGTGGATAGGATTTGAATCTACCAACTCAAGTTGACTGAAAAGCTAACTAGGAGTGTCTAAATCATTGCATGGGAGCCGCTAGTCTAACTCCTGATGTCTAAATCAAATCGATAAGTAGTTAAACTAGTTAAACTAATGAGGTAGGTGGAAAAAGGCGCCACTTCCCCATGAAGCCATGCAAACCTGATGCTAGACTGACAGGGATTGATCTAACTGAATGTAAATGAAGGTTGACTTAGCATAGATGACTGCCTACCACAACCAACTGATGGAGGTTGTTATTGGCACTCAGAGTGGCTCCCGTATTGTAGGGATTGGTCTCAGAGGCACCTAAACTCATGCATGAACATGAAATAAGTGGAAGTTAACCTATATATGTGCTCCCCACACTCTAGTACAATAATAATGTCTCCCTAAGCTAGACAAGATGAGTAAATAGACTATATATGGAAAAGGGAGGATTATAACAACTTTTACTGCAACGGGGATTTATTGCAACGGGAAATTCTATTAAAGACTAATCTACAACAGGACTCAACTTTCCACTTTTTGTTCAAGACACTTTTTATGGAATTTTCACCCAACACACTTTTACCTTAACATACATCTACTTAACTTTGACTAGATTTTACCACGACACACTTTTGGTTGCGACCAACTCCCACTTCGACCAGACCACTTTTAGTCAAACTTTATAAAAAGGGTTTTCTTTGTCTAAAGACTTATAATATGAAAAACACTTTTCACTGACCGGTAACTTGGGATTAACCACGAAACAACTATATTGCGACAGACTCACAATATCATATAACCAAAGTATTAAGGAGACTTGTGACGAGCACTCTGCGGATAAAAACTCAAACTTTTACATAGTTAAATATTGTGGATTGTCTTTTACTAAATGGTAAATGTAAACAAAATTTACTCAGGTAATTCTGGAGAAGATGTGTGGCTAAATAAAACATATATGGATTTATATACCTTGTTGTGACATAACAAAGAACTATAGCCACAAATACAAACTTTAAAATTTACAAGGATGTTTCACCTTTTATAGAGCTTCGGGTCTCAACACTTTCAAAAGCCACGGAGATTGAGCTCTTGAACTCTCCACAGAGTTTTTCCTTCTTCTTCTCCTTTCTCCGCACACTTACATGCTTCTCCATTTCTTCTCCATGTTTTTCATTTTTTTATATTTTACATATACATAAAAATATATGCTTCTCTTGGAAACTACCGACTTACATTAAAGACTGTAATAACTATCTACCTAGAAACTTATCTTCATAAAATTAATTCAACTACTTTATATATGAGAGATGTGAACTCTTCATTCTATCAGAGAGACAGACAGAAAATGACCTGCTATTGACTCTGACAATGTCGGCTCAGACCTTATATGGATATGCCATTAATTAATATTTCCAACATGTATGCCATTATGCATTATGTTTTATTGCACGAGAGATGTGTGAATACATGAAAATTTCTTATTCATTTAGAATATTAGTGTAAATGCAAAATCATGATCATTATTTCTACCGCATATACAAATTTATTCGTTGACGTTTAGAACATGGAACCATATCTCAGACTCGTACTTTCATTAATCATCATTGTTTTCCCTATCCGTTCCATGGGCATGGCTGTTGTGAGGATTGAAAAGGGAATAGAAACCATTTCTCACATTCCTGTAAGCATTGGCAGTCAAAGACTTAAATAAGATAGATATTCACCAAAAAATATGAATTCTGCAATGTGATGAAATCAATAATGATAAGTAATTGTTGTTGTTTATGAACTTACATATGGAATTTTTTTCTTAAGAGATCATTACAACGAGTTAGTCAAATATTTGGGATCGTAATGACATCAAGTCACAAACAAGAAGTCCAATAAATCCATCCAGACAACTTCTAAGAAATATGTGTGCCCCGGTTGTGTGTTCAAGTTCATTGCATCTGTGTCCATCTTCCCCCATTGTGTCCTTTCCCTCTGGTGTGTAACTCTGCGTGTTGAAGAAGTTTCCCTTTTCCATAGTTGGTCGTTAGTCTGAGGTAGTTTATCTTTTGAAATAATTCTATATTATTAAAAATTTGTTCACTACATTGCTCACTGTTCATTTGTTAAGTATACTTTGTTTACTGATATGATTTTGGTATGTTTTCCTCTTATACAAGAAACCCATGAAATCTGGAAAAGGGAGAAGGGTTTTTGGGCATCAAGACGGGAAAAATGGGGGATGTGAATGCTTTTCCGATGAGTATGTCTGAGTGTTGGAGTGTTGAAGAAATCAGGGCCACAGATAGCAATGTGGCCTCACTCTTCTAGCATATTCAAGTGGGCGGTTGGGATGGAGGAGTTTTTTCCGATATAGTGATCGAATCAATGGGTGCAACCTATAAATTGCACAGGTTGATCCTCTCCAAGAGTTACTAAATTAGGTTTTTCTTTTTCTTGTGATCCTCTGGAGTTTGAATCTTAATAAAAATGGTATCAATGATTTCATTTTAGAGTCTTATTGCTGGACCTTTAGGGTGTGTGATATTCAGAAAAAATGGGAATTAAAAGTAATTAATTACCTGAATATTAAGGAAAATGATTTTCATGGATAATAAAACCCTTGGCACTATGCTCATCTCATCGTTGTTGCTAGGTCGAGTTAACTCAATCCTCAGTTTGGTACTATGTTGTCGAGTCTAAATCACCAACAACAGTCATACCTGTGAGGATTTGTGGGTTATTCACTACCCGGCAAGTCGAATTCTCAACAGGATGGAAAAATATTTTTGACATCAAACCTAAATTCCAAAAATAATCATTTTCCAAACTAAGTTTTTCAACTTTGATTCTGAATATACTTACCGCCCCTTTTTAAAACCTTTACATTTCTTTGCAGGGAAAGCGGGTTATGGTGGCATCATTGCAATGCTATCCAAAACAACAAATTGTTATGTTTAATTATATCAATTATTTCTGCCCATTTTCAAACTCTTTGTGCATTGTTGTTGAGGAAGTGGGTTATGGTGGTTTTGTATATAGTGTTGTCCAAAACAACAAAATTGTACTTTTAATTGTGTGCATTCTTAATGCATATTTTCAAAATATGTGTGTTTAATTGTTGGGGAAGCGGGTTATAATGGATATGTATGCAATGTTGCCCCAAACAACAAAGTGGTATAACTAAGAGTATTCCCACTAATTTACAACCCATTTTCAAAATCTCTATTTTATTGATGGAAATCCTATTATGGTAAGTTCGTGTACAATTCTATCCAAAACAATAAAATGGTATGTTTAATTCTGAGCATTGTTACTACCCACTTTCAAAGTCTTTGTATTGCATCACTAGAGAAGGGGATTACAGTGGCTTTGTATGTAAAACTGTTCATCTGCAGGTAAATGAAAATACCAATTTTGGGGATTCAAGGGATAGAGGATGAAATAATATCAAGAAATTATGTTACCCATGCACTTCAATTGTGTGAAGAGGCCATCTTGTGCTGCATCGTGAAATTGCAGTTGAACGGCTTGATGGAGTAGCTGGAGGAAGATCTCTGGTGATGAATGAGGAAATATTAATATGTCGAAAACAATGAGGCATTGTTATCTTTGTACCTCCATTGAATTTTGTAATGGTAGACAAAGTGGTTTATAGATCAAGTTTCCCCAACCATGCAAACTCTCCATTTCTGAAGACCTTAAAGCTTCACTCTATAATGTAAGTAGTATGGTTGAACTGAAAGTGCTTCATTCCTATCAATTCCAGTGATGATTGTTGGCATTGCCTAGTGATATTGCTGCTAATTGTTTATGATAATAGTGATTAATGTTATTTCTCTGTTTGGAATTAATTTGAAGAATAAGCACAACAATTCAAACATAAGAAAACATGGAGATAACTAAGATGTATTGGTTTTATTCTTGTGCAATTTGATTTTGTAGGCATCGATACAATCATGGAAAGATATGGATTATTTTGTTCTCCACATTTGGATTTATTGATTCTTCTCCATTCCTTTAATGGTTTATTTGTTTCAATTTGATTTACTTTAAAAAATCTAGGCATTTTTGTTTCATGGTGGTTACATTTCCTTTTGGTGTGAAGATGTAGATAATGCATACATACATATAACTGACAAAATATGTTGTAATATGCTTACAAATTGGTCTGCATTGATTGAATGTTAGTTATATTTGTACTATTGCACCAAGTGACTTCTATGAAGTTTACAAACCCTCCCCCAAATTATATTTATGGGTTAGGTATATATCATGATTGCTCCTTTATTTAGCTCAAATTCGATTATAGTTCTTCCTTTTCTCTTTTTCACCCAACGATCTGGTTACGCTAGTATTTCAGTTCTTTTATATATTCATTTTATAGCACAATAGGGTTATAAATATTTCATAGTTGGATTATTAATTAAAAACTGTGTAGTAATCCTCCATTTACATCTTTGCCTAGGTTACAAACATTACTTTGGGATCCTTATTCTCCAAGTCGATTTTCACTTCCCTTTTTACTAAGAGGTAACTTCTCTTTGTTTGATTCTTGGGCTTAAATTACTTATACTTGGGTTATCTACAAATTGTTAAGAGTTTCATCCTAGAGGGTTCTCAAAGGTTCTTCCATGAGCCTTCATGAGTTTGGTTGGAATGTAAGCTTGTAATTCAACCTCGACCTTCACTCACGGTCATTCTGTAGTCATAGTATTTTAGTGTAGCTTGCAAAGCCAGTTGGTTTATGAATTTAGATCCCTTAACCTATAGGTTGTATGGGAACTTGTAAATTCCTAATTAATTCCTAAGGGATTGCATAAGCAAAAAATGGATGAGTTGGATGTAGATGAGAATGTTTAAGATAGGTGCAATTTCTTCCCATTGAAACAAATATTTCTCATGGATCTTAATTGGTATACAAGTCCAAAGGAGCTAGGCGGAAATTCAATATCATTTATTTGGATATTTACTGTTTTGGTGTTCTCCTCTTTAAGGTATGAATTTGAACAAAAAATTTCATACAATTTTACAAGAGATTGATTTCTAATAAAAATAAAATAATGAAATCTACTATTTAAGTTTTGTCGTTAGAATTTTTCAAAATCAAAATATAAAATCCAATTTTTTTGTTATTATCATTTTGCAAACTCAATTAATTAATGTAAATTCAATAAGATTTCTTACCCATTTTGAGTCTGTTTGTGTTTCCAACTATTCTTCACTTTTAGATTAGAAGCAGAGCAACAAATAAGCATGTCCAATCTCTAGCATCATCTCCTTGCTCCACAGTTGTTGATGAAGTGGCCCAAAGAGGCTTGTTCTTGTCAACGGTTGCTTCATCTTGCACGGTTGCACCTGCTTCACGTACAAAACTTAGGTTAGTACTAGTAGATTATCTGCATATTACTAGCTTAATGTTTTTTAGAAAGTATCTTAGAGATGGATTTGCTCCTACAAAGTATCCATCTCAATCTTGAAAGTCTTGTTTTGTTTGTTGTGTAGGGGGATTTCACATTTTGTAGGGCCTGTAGAGACATGAATTTAGGCACCAAGGGGTTAAAGTTTTCCAGTCTAGTGGGTAGTTTGTTGTTAGAGTTTTGGTTTTCACTTGGTTCATATTTATTTGTAAAGGTCCAACTTAAATCCTTGTTGTGGTTCATTGTTATGTTATAGTTCATTGTTAGTTTGTTGTATTTAGAGGTTCTACCGAGGACCTCTTCGTTACACATATAACCCAACGAGATTTCATAGTCCACGGAAGAGAAAGAATACCATAGGTTCTTCATTCCATTTTCTAAATATGGTCAAGAGATTATGTGAGAGGAGGGAGATGGCCTCCCAAGAAATAAATTTATGGGGGTACATGATTTTTCACATTTGCTTCCCCACCTTGTTACCACCTCTCTTCTTTACATCCCATATCGGTTGATCTCCGAGATTTTCTCCCAAGTGGTAAGATCGGCCAACCATAAGAATTATATGCATCATGCCTCTTTGTTGTTGATTGTCTACTTTGAGAACCTTCCCACTTATCAGTATTTGGGGGACCCCTAATTTATGGCTTCTGTTTTTTTTTAACTTTGGTTTTTAAGTTAGTAAACTTCCCAACTTTATATCCCTTGAGCCTATCTTGGAAGGGATATAGGGACGTCTATTTTCTCAAACTGGCCCTTTGGTTATGTTGGCCAAATAATTTCCTTGTACGTTTGCTTGTTTTTTATGGGGCGACAAGCTTCTGGCCCATCAGAGCACTTGTGAGCATTTCCAGATGCAGTTGAGCCTAGTTTCATATCAGGTGAGAGTGATCAAGAAACTCTTGTTGATGGTGCCATGGGTTGTGAAAGAATAGAATGAAGCAACATAAGCACTACGGGCAGTTGATTTCCTTTTCATTATTAAGAATAGATTAAATACAAAATAGGAAACAACAATACTATGGGCAAATACCATAGGTGAGTAAATACTGTGAGTTACCTAACTCACTAACTTAACTACGGGTGAGATTACACTCTTCAACACACCCCCTTAATCTCAACTGGTAGTACATCATCAGCACTATCTATGCCAAAATATGCCTGCTGGTCTATGTCTCAGCTAGGCTTACATTTCATTCAAAAAACTTCAGTTAACTTTCTTCCTTGAAGTGTACTTGAAATTATTTTTCTTTGTCTTCTGGATCTTGATGCTAAGTAGTTGATCTTCTTCATCTTCTGGAACATAGTGCAAGTCTTCATCTTCTATTTCAACTTCTGTTTCAACATGATTCTTCTAGTTGTCATCTTTACCTGCACACTGAAATTTTTTGTTAGAAAAAATATGAATATATTTCAGCTTTTCTTGGAGAGCATTCACATCTTGGTGTTGTTCATCAATGATAACTACTTCATTATTGACTTCTTCAATTGCTTGAACCCAGTATGCATCCTTCACTACTTCTTCAAAAATTGTGGGATCAAAAGAAAACAGAGCATACTGTAGATGCTCATTAGTATAAGGAGCCTGCTCATAGATCTCCCTCAAACTTCTAGTTTTCTGGTTTTGGGGTGGACTACATGTTGTTGTTTCTTTGGTGTTGTTGTCAAGTGGTTTTTGCTCATTCTCAGCAACTGTTGTAGTTTCTATGCTGCTATCAACTGTCTCTTGCTCAGAGAGACTATTACTCACATCACTGGACATGTCTACATTGGCAGGTTTGATTTCACTAATCAACAACCTTTGTTGGGATCACATCATCAGTGGCTTCCTCATAGACACAGTCATCTTGACTGTCTTACACTTCAGTGTGGGATTCCTGGTGATCTTCCTGACTTACAAAGTCATCTTCCTCTACCGTTGGTTCCTCACTAAAGACTTATTTTAGTGTATCCCATGCTCTCTTTGGAGTATCAGCTTCTACAATGTAATGAAATAGGGAATAGTCTATACTGTCTTGTATGAGACATAAGGCAACAACTTTCCTTCTTTCTTTTTTGAATTCTTTCAAAGCATTAAACTTTTCTGGATCAATGGGATCTTCTTCAACTATGAAGTGCCACAAATCTTGTAGTTTTAACACATTAATTACTTTGATTTCCCATACATCATATTCATCTCCATTAAAGCTCTACCATAAACCTTGTGGTGTTAAGATATTTCTTATCTCTTCAAATTCTTCTGGGACTGCTTGTGGTAGCACCATATTCAAGAATAGATCTTCTTTTCTAGATCACAACCTTCAATAATATTGGATGATCAGGCCATCCTATCTCCAGATGTCCTCTTTTTTTGACAAAAAATCTAGTTCGAGAGTTCACCGCGCCAAGCTTCCGACATTTGAGAGAAATTGAGAGAAAGCGGCAGATATGAAATGAAAAAAAGGCCTGGTGGGCCCTTCAACAATGCACTTCACCCTTTTTTTTGATAAAAAAAAGATAGCACCGCTTCTGGTGCAAAGACAATGGGCGGTGGGGGGGCGCAGTGCCCGAAAATGGTGCAAGTCTCGGCAGTTCATCGCTTTCTCTAAACACAGGCAGAGTGGTGGTACCGCTTCTTGCCTCTTCAATATAAGTGGTGGCACCACTTTCCCAATGTGGGAGATAAGCGGTGGCAAAACTAAGTAATGCTGCTCTCGAAGTGCTTAAAGAGACTATGGGTTGCGTGCTTTTTTTTTAAACAAAAGACTATATTCAAATGCATACCTAAATGCTACTAAAATGCATGCTTCTCTAAAATCACGAGTTTGGTTTGTGCATGCCCACAGACTTCTCGTAAGTCCACCAAAAAACAAAATCCACCACGTTTTTGCGATCTGAAACAAGCTGGGTTAGATCTAGCACACGCTTGGTGAGAACTCCACTTTTTTTTTTAAGTTGCGAGCTCTGGCAAACTGAGCGTTGGGTGAGATCTCCACGAGCACAGATCTGGTGAGCCTAGTCCTCCACTGATCTTGTAGATCTTCACCCCCCTTTTTTTTTTAATAATCCATGCAAATACAATGCTCACTATGAGATCTGATGCAAATCACGGGAAATAAGATCTGGAAAATAAAATTAGATCTGGAAAATAACCCAAAAATTAGAGTGCAGATCTAGTGAGCATGCAATGGTGTGAGAGATCTGAATGATATTAGTTTGGCATAGAGATCTGCCAAACAAAATCAGATTCAGTTAGTGTGAGGAAGTTGTCGTAGAGCTCCACAATGTTTTTAGGGTTAGGGACAACCCAAATATCAGATCTGGAAAATAATAAAAAAATAGAAAAAAATAGAGTGCCGCAGCTCTGTAGGCAAGCAGCTTCCAAATGGCTTTGCTTCGTGAGAGTGCTTTCCACTCTGTGAAAAGGCTTACCCCAACAATGGACCGATCAGGCCGTAAGCTCTGATACCATGTGAAAGAATAGAATGAAGCAATAGAATCACTACGAGTAGTTGATTGCCTTCTCATTATTAAGAACAGATTAAATAGGAAATAGGAAACAACAATACTATGGGGGAATACCATAGGTGAGTAATACCGTGGGTTACCAGACTCACTAACTTAACTACGGGTGAGATTAGACTCTTCAACATGGCTGACAAAGTCATGCGCTTATCTATAGTAGATGTTGGTGGAGTAGTGCTGGAAAAATTTATTAGGGTTGAGCAGAAAATATTTTTCTTTGATATGTGGAGCAACTCCAAGAATCAATTTCTTAGGATTGTAGAGGTATGTATTCACTTCTATATGTATTTACAGTGTCCTATTGATATTGTACCCAATATCAATTCTATATATATTAACCTCATGAGATTATAATAATAGCTTATTCAAATGGCTTGCTTCGAAACTGTTGTTATTTAATTTCAAGTGAATCAGAGGTTTGATCAATATCAGCTTTTGTCTCTGTGATTATCTATATAATATCCAGACTAGTCGAAATGATCCAATAGAATCACAAATAAAGAAATTATAAAATTTCAACGAATTTCATCTTAAATCCATATTGATTATGCAATCCGACTTTGATTAAGCACATACGGGTGTTTAAAGATCTATGTGGAACATTTCATAGGGTGAAAAGATCCCAATATTGAGATAAATATGTGCATAATCAATAGCAAGACGTTTTAGTAAATTTATAATTTATGACTTCTCAATTGATGAAACTTACAGATAATGAGAAGACTAAGTTAGGGTGTGCTTTTTCTTCTCCTAATGAGAAGACTAAGTTAGACTAAGTAGAATTTTATAATACAAGGGTTCAAGGGTTCAAGATTAGATATGTGGTTTTCTTTTGTTTGAGGTTAGTGTATTACAGCCCACATTGAGCATCATATATCTGATTATCTGTGTTAGCACTTTGGACTTTCTCAACACAATAAAGTTGGATCCATTTCAAAGATAAAAGGATGGCTAAATTGAATTTATTACAATAATAAATTAAGGGGATGAAATTTTTTCTTCAAATCAGTATAGTTTCATCTTGTGAATATTCAATGAGTTATATAAATTTTTGTCATATATGTTTTCTTGCTTTATCATATTCTATAAATTGAAATTTGAGTGTGCACTTGATGTTGTTCATAAGATATACTTTTAACCGTACTTTATGAATGCAGATGCTAGAAATTTTAGAGATCTATTTGAAAAGATTGTTGAATCTGAAGTTAATAATATGGAAGAGAGTGAGGAAGTTGCAAAAAAAGTTGTCGAACTTATAAAAAAATTAAAGGTTGGTGAAAAGAAAGAGGATTCAAAGGAAGAAAGTGAAGTGGAGGAAAAGGAAGATGGAAATCCACAAGTCAAGGAAGAGAAACCTATAGGGTCAATTTGAAATGAAGCTGAAAAAGAAGCTTGATTGATTTACTTAAATTTTCTATACATTTCATTTTAGAGGTATTTTTGTAATAAGATTGTATTGTTGTAGATGCATCTCTATATGACATATGCTTTGGAAGCTATAGTGTGGTTTATGTAGCTTTTTTAGGGCATTTTTGTTGAGTTTATTGTTCATTTGTCCTTGTGTATTTAGCACAAAAATTGAGTATGTTTTGTTAGATATTCATTACATTATTAGTCAGGTGTTGGGGGTTTTGGAAAGTAAGTCCAATTATTTGTTCTTTTGTTATTACTATCTAGAACTTCATGATTTTTCTTTAACATGAATGTTTTTCAGTTACTACATTTTTTTCGAATGATTTGTCCATGTCACAACAACGTAAGTGTTTCCAATGACATCGGTATGCATGTGGTTCTAGTTATATATACTATAGACCTTCACTGTAAATGTAAGCATTATGTTATACTTGTCTCCAACCATTTTGTTACTTTGAACTCATGAGCTTGTTTCACATGAAATTTTAATGACTATGTATTGATGTTAGGCATGTTTTACTCCGGTTCATTGGAAGTTCAACTGAAATTTGATTTTATTACACCAAAAGTGCAAAAATTCCAATGAATAGTTATTGAATGGATACCTGTGGTTAAGCAAACAATTGATTACATGACATTTTCCTCGTCTAGAAAAAATCATTTATTTCCTATTCCATAGATGTAGGGATAATTTTAAAGTATGAGCAATGATTAATTTCAAGAATATTTCTATTATTGGAAAGTTGAAAGGTTTTATTAAGAGTGGCCCAGTTGGTGAATCTTCAAGTGTAAAATTTAAACATGTGTTCTACCAGAGGATTACTATTATTTTTCATGCTTTTTAAAATTTCTATTAGGTTGAAAACACATATTCGGAGATTTAATGGCTATCTTACAAAACATAAAAGATCAATGTAAAATATTGATGTTGGCCCCAATTCTTTGTTTCTAATAGGTTGAACCCAAATTTACAATGTACCGACATACTATCTACAAAACTTGAATAGATTGAAGAGTGAATAGACATTTTAATAACACTAACAGAATCTGCCAAGGTCAAAGAAATTTGGCTTCCCTTCTCTACATAATTTTAAAATTCAACAATAAAGGTCATTTTATAGCTCTCTACAGAGAGATCTAACTTATTAATATTGAACATAGAATCCATGCATACTCGCATACTTGCATTGAAAGTGTGCATTCGTAAACATGAATGGATGTACATACTCTACTTGGAATGGTTGCAAACCTACATAAAATCAATTCATTTGGTTGCCAATTTCTTAGCTAACCTAACTTTTTATAGGATGCCCAAAGGGCTTCAGCCCCACCTAGAAGGGTAAGGGTACTAGTCTCCTTTTGCATGTAGTATGGGTGATATTTCCTCAACTGTCAGGAATTTGTTGTGATATGGCCTTAATTGTTCTTCATTGTTGTTGGTGAGTAATTCCAAGTAATATGATCTGATATGAATAAGTGATTGATAATCTTGGTTTAGCCAATTAAAATTATAATATTTTTTTAGGAGAGATGTTTTAATTAATTACGTTAGTTAAACTAATTGAAATTTTGAAATTTTAAGTAATAACTAACTAATAATAGCTTGTTACACTGATAGGTGTTTGTAGTTTACAATTTCTGATGGAAGAAGGATTATCTTCCTAACAATTTCTGATGGAAGAAGGATTATCTTCCTAAATTGCTCGATTACATGAAGACTTCCTATATTGCTAGATTGCATGAAGAGAGACAAATATACAAGTGAATTGGTTGTGCTAATATTTATCATAATATGATAACATTAATAAAAATGATTCCAATATTTACAAACAATTTTCACAATTATTCCAACATTATCATAAATCATTCTTAATCTCCCATCTTGACCTGTTGTTTCCTTATTGGATCTTTACTTCTCACTACCCTCTCTAGAAGTACCTATATGAATTTGTCATGGTTTACCTCCTTTGGGTCTGTCATGGTTTATTTATGGAGAAGCTGAAGTTTGATGGTTTACCTCCCTTGGATCTGTAATTGTTTTATTTTAAAAAAGTTGAAGTTTGATGGTTTACCTCTCTTGCATCTATCATGGTTTGTTACTGTAGAAATTGAAGATTGATTAAAAACAAAGGAATCACCCCAAAGTGTTTTACAAAATACCTGAAAGTACCAACCAATCTTGAAAGAACATAATGAAAAAGGTTAAATGGGGGTTTTGATGACGTGTTAAAATACTTCAAAAGATATTGTTTATCTAATATTTTAATAGAAATCTTCAATGTTTGACTCTGCCTATGGAGTTTGGTTACTTTTATGTGAGACATTTTTGTTTAATTCACATTAGAATTATATATATATATTTTAATCAAGAATTAGGTTACAATTTCTTTCACGGATTTTTTTTCCTTCAAAATTAAGCGACAAATTCTTTAATTGGAATATTTTTGACACCGTAGATATTGATTGCAACATGTTTGAAGGCATGTCTTAAAGAGGCATATTTTTCATTTCTATTTGTTGAGATATACATTATCAAGATAAGCAACAGATTCTTTTCAAAATTATGAAAAGGCTTTCCAAGGTTTCTTAATTTTTTATTGAAACCTTTTCAAATAGAGTATCTATTGTTTTAACTATTTTATAATGTCACAAAGTCCCCATATAAAGAATGTGAGCTACAATATCCATTCGTTTAACTTGTTTTAATATATTTTTGAAGGAATTGTAAGATAAATAAGATAACGAGTTACGACGAAAGTTGTATGTTCATTGTTACTAACTTAGATCAACAAAAAATCTTAAAAGACCATTAATATTTAATGTCAATTTATTGTAAAAATAATTTACTTCAATGCAACTTTTTTCAAAACAAAAATGTTTCTTATCACAATTGTAAAAACACTTCTAGGTTGGTTTGTAGCTTACTGAGCTATTGATTTTCAAACTAGAAGTCTTTTCCTTAGGTTGGTTTGTGAGATGTGCATCTATTCTATAGCAAGATATTGTTCTTCAATTAAATTTATGTATCTATTCAATTTATGTAACAAATTGACTCTTTCAATTTTAATAGCTTCATGGTTGCTACAGGAGAGCAGTACTCACAAGACGAGCAGTGGATTTTTTTAACAATGCTCATTGCAATGCTTTATCACTTGCTTTTGTATTCTCATGGAATATTGAAAGGTAGAGCCAATGCAATGATGGGTTTGACTCATTAGCCATTTTTATACAAGTGTCCACATCTTCCACCTTAGTGGTTGGGGTAGAATCATTTTTTTAGCTCATACCTCTAGATCTAGAGATGGAGTCACCCAATGGTACTTCATCATCATGTATTTTCCCTTGGTATGTTTACTATCTAATTACTATATAATTTGATGTTATTGCTCGGGCATGATGTTGCCATGTGTACATGCTAAAAAAAAAAAGATGTGTCCATTTGTACATGCTCAAAATAAAAGATGTAGGGCAATGATGTATGTACTCATTAACAAAATTATATCAAGGATACTCTTCCATATACAAAAATCTAAGCAATATTAGTGGGAGGAAGCATTCCCTCCCTGGCCTTCAATCCTATGATTATTGCCTAGATTTTTGTTGTTGGGATCATAATATTTTTGCATTTTTGATTGAGGTTTTATCTTTTAGCATAACATAAAATCAACCGAGCCTTTTTCCCAAAACACTAATTCAATTTTGGTTTTCCAACAATAACTTATTAACTTATCATTGCATCTTTCTTTCCTTTTTTGGGAGGAAATTGCTAATATATCCATATTTTACATCGTTGTGAAGTTGTCGGACATCACCATCGTGAAATTCAACATTACACGGATGAAATAAATATTTTTAAATATTTTTTTTTAAATTACATTATGTTTTTGTTTTCAACTTTTATATGGTGGATATTTGTTTAATCAAAAACTTAAAATAGTGTTAGAAAGTAACTAAAAATGAATTCAAAAAAGTTTTAAATTAAGTGTTAGCTTTTATGTAAAGAAATGAATAGTTGGATGAGTATTAAATAATAAATGTTTAGTTAATATATATATATATATATATATATATATATAAAATCTTTATAATTATTTTAGAAAATTTATATTTTAAAAATTAGAAAATTTACAACTTCTCACATGCACCTTATTTAAGTCGGTGAGGAGAAACTCATTTTAATACTACCCATTCTTGCAGCTCATCCATGTTTTAAAGTTATTGTATTTATTTGAGTTATGAAAAATTCTTCCCTTTAGGTTGTTAAATGTTTGACTTAGAAGAGTTAGAACCACTTGTGTTGAATCCTCAATTGGGTAAGTGTTTAGGAAGGAGGAGTCTTGTGAAATGTCAATCCAAGATTATTAGTCATATATGATTATGAGAACTATTTTCAAATCAATAAACTTAAAGGGGGTATGTTGATTTTCTAAGAGGTTGATTTAACTTACAGAGAGGGACAAAACCAACCATCACACCTTGTTCGAGCTTGGAAAAAATATTTTAGTAACAAATATGATAAGCGACCAAGTAGTCTCAATGATCTCTTAAAAATTTTCCTTTGATTTTCTTAATTTTATTGGAAAGTAGTTGATAAAGTAAGAATATGTGAAAATGTTTACATGCAAAACTTATCCTATGCTTAAGTGATGGTGATTATTTCTCAGGATTGTAGAGACTTTCCCATGCTTAAGTGATGGTGATTATTTCTCTAGATTGTACAACCAATTAAATGATTAAGCTATATATAATTGTGGTAAAACTTGTAAATATATTTGAGGCAACAAAGAAATTAGATAGTAATGGTCATTTATCTTGAAATGATTTTAAAAGCATATTACTTTTTGCTTATCTTGCAAATGAAAAAACTACAACTTTGATATTTATGTTTTTTTTTCATATGATAAACTTTATTGTTATTGACCAGCCTAACATATATCCATAGCATATATCCATCTTAAACTCAGATCTATCAAGCATTGAGAAGGATCTAATTTCTTGTGGTGTGATTTTTTAGCTTAATTTTTTACACATACAAAAATAAATTACACCTTGAGAAATTGGATCCCTCTTAGTGCTTGATAGATCTGGGTTTAAGATGGATCTATGTTGGGTTTTTTTTGTGTTTGTGCTTTATAAGTGGACATGGATTTTTTTTAATGTACTTTTCATTTGGTTTTAATATTTTATTTTATGAGTTGACATTTTTTTTAATTACCTTTTACTTTTGACATAATGTTACATTACGTGACAACATCTCCCCCATACTAAGTTGTAGAGCACCTTTCTCCTTTAGATACAATAAATCTTCATTTTTTTTTGTTAATTGTACTTGAACATAATAATTAATGCATCTCACAAAAAATTTGTCAAAAAAATTATTCATATTAATAATTCTTGTTTTCTTAAATTCAATAAATAACAGAGAAAAACAAATTATCATAAAGTATACTTTATATGGTTGTGTAAAGTATTCATTATAGCTATTCAACAAAACAAGCTTTGATTTTTCACAATCTTAAAATGACATTGACTACAAGCTCCACAAGTCAACAACACTTCATTGTCTTTCACATATCATGTTTTTATAAGCAATATTTAATTTACTCTGTAAACTTAAGGTCACTTTTATGAATTCTATTGCTAAATACAAAATGACCACTTTACAGATATAATAGACACTATTTTATCCTTTTATTTTTTAGGCATCTTATAAACCCATTCCTATTCATTAAATTTCCATGGAAGTTCCCATAAACCCCGTCTACTTACCTAGAATATCAATATAGACCAATTGAATTATTGTTCAAGGAAATATAGATAACAAATATAATAGTTTTTAAGGAAATATGGGTTCGAACAATTAGGATTTTTTAAAAGTGATATGGGATGAAGAAAGAGGCATATTGAATCAATGTTGTTTTTAGTATAAATTTAACATTAATTTAGAATAATTTTTTTATCAAAAGAAATGATATTTTTCTATGGGAAAAAGTGGAATTCTATGTGTATTAAAGCTTTACAATGTTGTTTTTAAATTAGGAAATTTGTGTCTTTTAATTATTTTTTTCTTAGATTATTAATATTAAAGAAGTTTGCTCGCATGGGTGTGGCTTATTGACGATTTGCTTGATATGAAGTCACATATTGTAAAGGAGGTCACGAGTTCAAATCACACCCGGGCTTACCCGTGTCCCATGCTTGTGGGTTGTTGTGGGGCACCTAAGGGTATAGTGTTAGCGAGAATGGATCCCTGAACCCCGTGTCACATGAGTACCAGCCCAATTGCTGATTCCCCATATATATATATATATATATATATATATATATNAACCTAGTACGGGAGAGATATTGTCACGTTTGTCATGTTAATCACGTTACGTAATGCAATGTTCCCATGTCGGTTCATAAAGTAATTAAAAAAAATCATGTCAACTTAAAAAAAACAACAACATAAATCCATCTTAAATCCAAATCTATTAAGCATCGAGAGGGATCCAATTTATTGAGGTGTAATTTTTTCTTATCTTAATTGTTTTACATATCAAGAAGAATTTACACCTCAAGAAATTAGATCCCTCTCGATGCTTAACATATCCAAGTTTAAGATAGACCTATGCTAGTAAAATAACACAAATATATTATTAGTTTATTATTAAGCATAATTCAAAGTATAAAAAATAACTCTTCATAATACTTTATTTTGTACTACCTCCCCCCCTACATTTTGCTAGAACTAGACAATTCTATGCAATCATACTAATTCTATCTTAGGGGAAATAGAGTTGATAGATTGTCCCTTCTACAAATAACTTGCAAGCATTTGGAGAAATGCTATCCTAGTGATTTTTATACACATAACAAGCAATTAGCTAGTTGTTGGCTTGGATTTGGGTGGTAAGATTTGGGTCATTAGTGAAATCGATGATAGTGTGATTTGACCATTTATAGTTGTTTTAGCATTGAACATGGTTGAAAAAATGGTAATGTTGGGAACAATTTACAAAAACAAATCATTAAAAGGAGGGACAAATTATGTTTGTTTTTTTATTTTCAAGACATGTAAAATGAGTATATTATAGTTTAAAGAACACATTTTCTTATTATACATGGCGTTATAGTTTATCAAAAAAAATTCCAAGACATTGCAATGTCTTATAATTTAGTAAAATACTCACCAAGACCTTACAAGGTTTTATAATGCAGTAAATCAGATTTTATAAGGTTTTATAATGCAGTAAATCGGATTTTACAAGTTTTTTATAATTCAATGAAAGGTTCGCCAATATTTTAAAAAATTATATAATTCAATGGAACATTCACCAAAAAAACTTTATATGCATATTATATTATTGATAAAATAGCCTTCATATTTTCCTTTTTATCATAGGTATTTGCCCAATTATCATACATATAAATTTAGGGAGGGTTCTTAAAATTTTCCCTGCTTAGTTGTACGATTTTTCTTTGATGTTAGGGAAGGTAGGTTTGATTCTTCTCATCATATTGGATTAGGCTTTCTAAGGAGTAATGGTTTATTTGCTATTGTATGGTTTGGTTTATGAAATATTTGTTGGAGTACCTTTTTTGCATGTGCTTAGAGATTATTTTCCCATTGTTGTGATTAATAGTGCTTTGTTGGACACTTTCTAAGGTATTAAAAATCCAACACTCCTTTCTAGCAAGGAAAGTGTTCTTCATCAAAACATAAGATACTCCCTTTTCATCTAGAATCTCACATCATTTAGGGGCTTGGTGAAACAATTGACCATCAACAAACTTAAAGAAACATGAATCTAGATCATTGCTTCCTTGTTTACTTTGAACTCTCTTTAGAATCTTCAAGATGAAAACCTTTTGATACAAGGAAAACCACATAAATGACCTATGAACCTCCTTTGTCCTTCATGCTATCTTCATTGGTCAAAATCTTGTCACTCCAAAACATGCATAGAGACTTCATGAGGCAATGAAATCCATTGTATGCAAGGCCTAGACAATTATATCATATCTGCTAAATAAGGAATTGAAATTTGCACCAAACATAAAAGAATCGAACATTAAGCAATCTCATGGATATTGAAATTCAAATCTAGTGATGCATGCATCAACCCATCCAGAGAAACGCCCTCTTCGTGGGAGATTCCTCCAACAATTGGAGTAAGAGTCTCATTAAGTTCAACTAGATATTTTTGAGAGAATTATTATGTAACAACCTTCTCAATAATGGCATCTTGACATATCTGCTCAATTAGATCCATGAGTAGTGGGTAGAGGCAAATTTCACAACCCTTTGCACTTCAATCCTTGGCGTGTTTTTGGAAGCATCCTTGGTGAAACTAGAGAAATCTCGAGTGTAATGAAGTCCATTTCTTTTCACTTTTTACTTTTGTCCCTATTGTGCTTTTCGACTCCATCTTTTGGAGAATAGGTCAAAACATCATTAGAGGAATTTTGGGGTCTAAAATGGGCCTCCTAAGGAAAATAATAAAATAATAGTTAAAATAATAAAATAATATTGATTAATTTTGGANAGAAAATATGCCTAATGGACTTTACAAAAATTTGGATGCTTGGTATCATTTGAATGCTACAATATTATATTCATTTAAATTGCAATACGAATGTATGGCTGCATACAAGAGCAACATTTTTTAACACTATAGGGTTATTGTTTGCGGCGATGTTATTCATAGGTGTGAATAATGTATCTTTCGTATAGCTTATAGTGGATGTTGAAAGAACAATTTTCTCCAGAGAAAACACAAAAGGGATGTACTAGGTGAATAAATTTGAATGTGAAAATTGAATATAAGTAAATGAGCATGTAACCAGAGAGTTAAGAAATGGTCAAGTAGACCTTTTTCACAGGGATAATTTTGCATCCTGGTAGATATATATTTAGAGACAAATGCACATGGCTAGAAACATTGATGTTGTATTTTTTATAATTACAAGTCAAGCTGTCTAAAATACTTGGTTCTCTATTTACATTGCAATTTGAGTTTGTACTTTTTATTTGTAGAAAATATTTTGTAATATATCCCTTTAACCTTTATACTCAAGATATGCCTCAAACTTTATCCGTATACTCAATATATGCTTTAAACTTGATCGATGGTTGAGTATGGATGTATTGTGTTGTTAGATATTAAATGGTTGGTTACTTCTATAGTCAAGTTATTTTAATTAGTTTCTTAATTAAACATGGTAATTTGAATACTTGGTTCTATGCAACTTTAAAAAGTGCCTTACATGACTAGTAATGTTCTTTTCTTTCTTTTTAACAGATGATGTTAGCACTCATAATTGCACCTTAGGTTGTGGAGGGTGAATCCCAAGGTAACAACAGAACCACTTTAAGAAAGGAAGTTGGACTCTTCATTTCTAGAGAGGGATCTCACACATATTTTTATTAGGGCCAGATACACAAACAATATAAAATTCAGATGTGTGGGTGGTTGAAACAAAGCAAGCATACATTGGGCTATGGAGTCAACACATATTAATGAATTACAGAACAACTTGCAGGGGAAATTCTACAGAGGAAAGGTAGCACTCGATTACAGTCAAAATGTTGTTGGTTTGGTGATAAAAGAAGAAGGATGACAGTCCATCAAAACAAAGAATTAGAAAGATGAATTATGTATCAATTTTGGTGGGAAATCTTGGTGAAAACTTAGAATAATCGCCAAAGCATAGCAATATGAATTCTGAACTATTATACACTCATTCTATATCTGAAGGAAGACATAATGGCAAATTAAACAAGAATACATGCACATAAGAAATGAAAGTACATACTATAACTACAACATACACAGGAATCTTTGCAGCAATGGGCCCACATTCGGCTTTGTCATTTTATTAAAGGTAGATCTCAATTTACATCGCCCTAAACCTCATGGGTTCCAATATTGTCCTCCTCTATTGATGGTATATTTATAGTGTTAACAGGCCCCCAAGAACAACCTTGAAAACCTCAATCAGTTACAAAATTGGGGATCAATCTTAACAACTTATGATCTGGAAGATTCACCATGATCATTTACAAAACGGGAAAGCATGCTGGGATGCACATGATGGACCAAAATTAAGGATTAAACACTTGGAAACCATGCCTGTTGGATGAAAATGATGGCCTTAAACCTCCTTCGACGCTCGATAACAGTTTCCTTTGTTCCTCCATCTTCACCTGCAAAAAAGCTTTTGGACCGTTGATCTTTACCTACTTGAATCCTAACTGTTCAATGACGCGGCTCTTTAATATTTTGTAGATCTGAAAGGTTGATTTATCCATGCTAGTTGGATCAGCAGGATCCACCAAAATCGTATATATGCTCTTCTTTAAATCTCAACAGTCAAAATATGCCAATCTTTAAGCCATTTCACAAATTTGGAAAGTTATATTCTTCGTGCAAGTTTAATTGGTAGAATGAATTTGTACCATAGATCTTCATCATTCGTTGATTTGATCCGTTGAAAGATGTGGGGTATACCAAGTTCTGCATATGGGAAGTCTGGTTAAATAGCGCATATGCTCCCTTCTTCTGCACCGTCGATCTCTGCAGGATTCATTTTCTGTCGTTGATCTGAGATCAAGCTGCGGCGTGCGAAAATTAGAAAATGGAATCCCTGCATTCCATGACCAAATTCTTATGTTTTTTTATTTTCGCCTTTGTCCTCCTTTCTGAACCATTGATCTTGGGCAGGCTCATCCACAGTCGTTGATCTGAGATCAATCTACGGAGGGCAGAAATTGGAAAGCAAGATCCTAACTTTCGAGACCGATCTTCTTTTCCTTTTCCACTTCTGCCTTTCTGCTTTCGCCATTTTCTTTCTGCACTGTCGATCTTGCGGATCGTGGAATGTGGGACTTCAACCTTTCACGATCAATTTCTTTAAGTTTTCTTTTTTCGATCTCCACTACCTTATTCTTTTCTAAGCCGTTGATCTCTGGCAAAGAAACTATGAGTCATCGATCTAGCGAATCGCAGAAAACAAAAAATCAGGATTCTAACCATAGAGATCAAACTTCTTTAAGTTTTTCGCTTTCTTATCTCTGCCCCTCTTCTTTCTTTCGGACCGTTGATATTTGTGGACGCACTTTGAACTGTTGGATCCTGATCGCAAAAAGAAGAAATCGAGACTTGAAATTTCCTATGGCCGAAACTTAGCATTTCCCGCTTTCTGATCTCTGCCCTTTGTGCCTTTCCACACCATTGATCTGCGTGGGAGATTTCCTAACCATTGGATCTCGGACTGCGAAAAGCGAAAGGCAAGAGTTCTAATTATTTACGACCAAACATGTGTATCTTCTATCTTTAGCGGAAAACAGAAGGCGGATTTTCCAACCTTCGCGACAGAAATTCTACCTTTTCTGCCTTCACCTTTTTGCTCCCGCCTTCTATTTTCGCACTGTCGATCTTGGGCAGAAGCGTCACGGGCGATCGGATTTGGATCGCGGAAGTCGGGTTTTCCACTTTTGTAACTAGGATTTAGTCTTCTTTGTGCTTCCACTTCCGATTTTCCTTGGGTGAAAATGAGTTTTTATCCTTTGATCTTTTGTGCTGGGCATCTAGGCTATCCATTTCCTGTCAACAAATAGTTAAGGGCAGATTCCTTTGTTTACATGCATTTCAAGGTCAAAAATCATAATTTCTCTAAGTATTTGGCATTCTTAACCTAGAAATGTCCCTTCAAACGTCTGCAGACCTTCATTAACAATCTTTTAAGGTTCTATGATGCGAAAATTTACACACCTTATTCATCATTATTGGCCAAACCCCTTACTAATTACTTAGCCCAGAAATGGTGTTAACAGATGACATGATATGGTTTGATCTAGGGTAACTCTGTTAGTTTTCTATATATTAATGTTGGATGAATTAATTCCATGCATTGGTTCAAGAACTCAAGTACTTGAGGCACTATGTCCTTAGTAAAGAAACAATTATTTGTACTAATAATCTTTCCTTCATGTTTTTGAATTCACAATACAATAAGTACACCTTAAATGGGCTTATTATCTTCAACAATTCATTTGATTAAGTACAAAATGGAAACTAATAATACAGAACTATTGATATGTTATGTAAACCTCCTCCTAAATTTTTCATATTCTCAATACATTGCTAAAAACGAGGCTCTTCATACTTCTCAAACCACTCATGCCAATGTTGAGGAAAGTAAATAAATTGATTAATGGGTATTGAACTATCTATAAGGAACAATTATTCAATCAATTGACAGTACCCATGGT
The DNA here is from genome assembly GCA_001517045.1 of Pseudotsuga menziesii. Classification (NCBI taxonomy): domain Eukaryota; kingdom Viridiplantae; phylum Streptophyta; class Pinopsida; order Pinales; family Pinaceae; genus Pseudotsuga; species Pseudotsuga menziesii. The sequence goes on from LPNX010183888.1 coordinate 122,245, forward strand.
CTCTTTTGATATTGTTGCATTTGATTATCTTCATTCTGTTATTTATGTCGATCAAAATCCTGGGATTATTACTGTAAAAAACTACTAAAAGGAAAAGGAGTAAGAATTATGCAAAATCTGATGTTCAACTTACTTGGCAATCTGTTAACTTGTCTAAATTTTTGTTGTTGATTGTCTTTACTTCATGCAATTTGCTATGTCGAGTGCTGAATTTGAACTTCAAAAACAAGAAATTGAGAATGAAGATTCCTAAAGAAAGATTGAAGAATTGAAAGCCACTCCTATGCATCTACTTTCAGTGAATCTCCTTTACATATTCAATCTACATCTGCTTTATCTTCTGGAACCATTGTTCTTGCATCTAACATTTATGTTGATGTCACTCTATCTGATGTAATTTATAAGGCTTGATGTGCCAAATCCCTCATGAGCATAAAAAACTTTATCAACTAGGTTCCATCCCTCCTCATGAGCATAAAAAACTCTATCAACTAGGTTCCATCCCTCCTCATGAGCATAAAAAACTCTATCAACTAGGTTGTAGAAACAAAAGAAAAAGCCATGATGAAAACTTAAACTATAACTTCATAGTTGTAAAAAGTTCAAAAAATAATGCTACTTCAAAATTAATCCTATTAATGATAACATGTGCTTAAGCTTACCATCTAAGAATGCTACTGTTGTTACATTTGCTAAATTTGAGTTTAAATACCTTGAACTCATTTTAATGTTAAAAGATAATAAATAAAAAATTTGATTTTCCTTTTTTAATGCTCTTTGACTCTTGAAGTTCCTTTTGCCCCTTTAGAGGCAGAAGGCAATTACTAATATAGTATATTATTAGTTAAACCACATTGGATCCTTGGATCCTCAATCATTGAGCTTAAAAATAACTTGTCTCTAACATAATAGAATAGTGTGGGATGGATGGTAACCAAAAGTTAAGAACTTTATTCTTATTTATTCTTATTTAATTTGTAGAATGAAGCGACAAAAAGAACTTTTCATTTAAACGATGCATTCGCCTTTATCATACAATCATTATATGGATTGGCTTTGATATAATTTATACTCATAGCTTTACCCCACGTTTAGCATTTGTTTTGATGTAATGGAAATCAATTAGATTCAATTAAAAGCTATTTACCTTTTTCTACTTCGGGGGCAAGCATTGTTTTTAACTAAAACTATATATTGATTATTTATTAATTTCGATTGATAAATTATATTTTACTAAATTTATTTATTAGTATATATTTGTTTTACAAATATTGGATGTTTAAAATATTTGAATTAAAATTATTAAATAACAATTTATTTATTATTATATTTTTGTTGAGGAAGTTGTAAGTTTAAATTTAAGAATAATGTTTATGTCTTATACACTAATGATTTTACTGCCTTAAAAATATTATTATTATTATTATTTATTATTATTTTAGGAATTTTATTTTTTAATGCATTATAATTTTTTTGGTATTAATATATAAAATGCGCTTTATTTCTTGTCATGCAATAATTTATTATATTTAAAAAATAAAATAAAATTACAAAAAACCTCTCTTAAAAACATTACTTAATAACAAATTTATAAAAGTTAGATCTTTTACTTTCTAGAGAACAACAATCATATCATAGTCTATCATATCACAATCTATGTATAAAATTGGATTTCACTAAAAACATGCCTCAAGATATAGGTAGAAGACAAAAGTTCGCAACAAAAAACTTTATTATAACGTGATTATAACAAGCAAGTATGAGCCTTTAAGTAAAAAACATGCTTTGAGTATAGTCACGTGGAAACATTTTCCCAAAAAAAAACAAGCATAGAAAAGTTTTATAATCAGACTAGAACAAAATAGGGAAGCAAAACTATGTACCCATCTTGTGGAAGGGCTCTAAAGAGAACCATCACTAAATAAATCATATATCAATATATCATGTTCTTTGTAACAGTGGATTCCACTAGAGACATGCCTCAAGATAAGGTAATTGAGGTTGTGGACAAGGATGGGAAAGAAATAATACAAATAAGTCTATTTCAAATGCAAAGCATGCTTTGAGTATGTTCACACATTATGTTTTCCAACAAAAAAAAGCATGATTTGTTTAATAAAATATGTGTGTGTGTGGATTTCAATAGAGACATGTCTCAATATATCGCAATTGAGGTTGTGGACAAGGTTTGGAAAGAAAAACTTTATTATATATAGTGAGTAAGTCGCTTTCAAATGCAAAGCATTCTTTGAGTATGTCTGCATGTTAACATCTTTCCAAAAAAAAAAAACATGGATAAGTTTTATAATCCATTTGAAAATATATATGTAAAAGTGGATTTCACTATAGACATTCCTCAAGATATTGTAATTAAAGTTGTGGGCAAGGTTTGGAAAGAAAAAACTTTATTATAGTAAATAAGTCTCTCTCAAATACAAAACATGCTTTGAGTATGTTCACATAGTAACATATTTTCCCAAGAAAAAATGAGCATGAAAAAGTTTTATAAACCCTTTAGAAAAAATATATGGAAACAAAACTATATATCCATTTAGTTGAAAGGCTCTAAAGATGACCATCACTTAATAAAAGTGGAATATTTTTTCATGGCTAGTAAATAAATCGAAGATGAAACACTACTACCCCACACAAATCTATAAAAGAAGTTGTTAATGCAAAGCGAAATATGGTCAATCGTCCACCTAATTTCTTTTTGAGGAGGAACAACAAGGGGTGGACTAAAGGCAAGAAGAGAGGGAAAATAAGATGCAACTACTAATGAAAAAATCTTCATACGTCGACCCAAATGGTATGGCCATTTAAAGGAAATCAATATAACACAAACAAGAAAGGAAAACAACTAGACAACTCCAAAAGGGAGCCTTATCAACCTTCAGATGATTTTAAGTTATGAAATTTAGGATGAGAAAGACTTACTAAGATTGTTTGTTAGTTACGTCTTACAATGATTTTAGTTTCATCTTGCAGCATATTTCCTATTAGAAATAAATCACGCATTAAATGTGATATAAATTATAGGAACTCAAATCCAACTCCATGTGGATATGGTTCCTTAACTAAAATTCCAATTCAAAGAATTCAACAAGATATCAATGTCATTGGTAGAAATTCATCTCATGGCACATTTATATGTGGAGTGTCGAACTAGAAACCAACTACCCGTGGATATGGATCTTTAACCAACATGATAGACTTGGGCATTTGACAAAGGTTATACCCATTGAATAATTTAGTGTATGTTCAACCCATGGAATGGTATATGTGTGGATATATATCATGTGATCGATCTTGAAACCAATTACCTATGGATATGGGTCTTTAAGCAAAAGAACAGACTAAGACTTTCAACAAGATACAAATATCATTAATAACTCAACCCATGGACTATCTATATGTGGAGCATCAAACTCAAAACCAACTACCATGGATATAGTTCTTTAACCAAAATCCTAGACTAAGGCATTCAACAAAACACCTATGTCATTAGTATAAATTCAAGCCATGGACATGTATGTGGACTTGTAATGAGGTCAATTTTGAAATTTACTAATTGTGAGGATGAGTATTTAACCAAATTGTCACACTACAACATTCAAATAAAACACCTATATCATCCATAAAAATTTAACCTATAAAACTCTATATAAATCGTCAAACTCATACTCAACCATTTATAAATTTAAGTTTTTAATAAAAACAACAAATTAAAATATTTGACAAAATACTCACATCATTATTAAAACTAAACCCATAAAATTTTATAAACATAAATTCTTAACTAAATTACAAATCCACATATATATATATATAACAAAATATCCACATCATTCATAAAAATCAACCATAAACATAAAAATAAATATAACTCTAACACTACACAATTTAATTTACACAGTGAAAAAATAAACTCAAAACCAATTACCACCCATTATTATAATTTAATAGTTATGCCATGGTTAATTCAATGCCTAGCTTGCCATGCTCCATAGTACTTGTGATGCCAAACCTTTTTAGATTATTATTATAATTTCATTTAGATTATTCAAACTTTCATGTTTATGTCACACTGGCTTAATTTATTGCCTAACTTGTCATGCTCATAGTACTTGTGATGCCAAACCTTTTTAAATTATTATTATAATTTCATTTAGAATATTATAGTTTCATGTTTAGGCCATACTGGGTTAATTTATTACATAACTTATCATGCTCCATAGTACTTGTATGCCAAACCCTTTTAGTGTACGACATAGACAAAAAGTTTAAGAGAACACTAAATGTTTTCTAGACAAGGAACTAATCATTCCAAGAGAGGACCACGTCTCTCTTTTTTCCAAGACAATTGGTTTCACACCACATGAATGAACCCTAAATTCCTATGCTTTACAACAAGAAGCCATTGCTTTCCACTAATAATTATCTCTTTCTTTGCACAATCTTCAATGGCATGTCCCCACTCACCCACCCACCCACTCACTCCCCTTGGGGAAGGCCACTAAACAAACTTTCTAGTTGTCAATATGCTTCTTCATGTACAATCAATGTGATGAGATTGCTCTTACCAAAAAACAAAAAATTGATTGTAGTGTTCCTACTTTTTCCTTTTATAGTGGAAGCTAGCAAGAGGACACTTTGTTTTAATGTTTTGCTTTAAATATATATAACTAATTTATTTAAATGTATATAAATATATAACATGAGTTATTAATAATTTCAATATATATATAATCTAAATAATAAAAAATTATTGGTAATTTATTTATTTATTTATTTTAATGGTGAGAACCTCTTCAAACTCTTTAATGAGCATTGCCAAGTGAGTCATTTAGATACCAAACTCATGGGTCAAGGCCAACCAAAATGTTGGTCATGACGTAATTAATGGAAGTACAACCACCACCACAGTTGTACAAGCTTTTTCTAGAGTACATTATGTAAATATCACACCTCCCCTACAAAAATCGAAACTAAACTTATGTTACTTATAAAAATATAAATCTATTCAACTACTTTAAATACCCCACGACATCTCAATTAAACAATTTAACATTAATTTATGAGAATTTAAAAACTTCTTCCCATATTCCACAAAATCCTCTCACAAAATATTACTAGAATTTTGATGTTATTGTTTCGTGTATTGTAGTTAGATTTACTTGAATAGTCATGTCAACTAAAAAAATATAACAAATTACCTTTAATTCAATAAAATATCAAAAAATGCTTTTTTCATCTAAAAATGGTTGCATTTCAGACCAAGACCTACCCAAAACTATTCCCTTTAGAAATGAACTCATTAATATTATCATTCCCATTATCATAGGTAAGTGAGAAAGTGATAAACCCCTAAAAGTTAATGATTGACAAACATATAAATATAAAATTTGATTAAAAGGTGTTTTAAGTAAACTCAATGAAATCAAACTAAAAATAAGAATAAAAAAATATGGAGCGTCGTGCATGGCATGGTTGGGCCACGTTATGCACGCATGGACTGTCCGACATCATCATAGCCGACCAACTTGGTGGGTACCGTCATTACGTTCCGTATAATTGTCGGGTGACCGGCTCATTTGTTAATTGGGTTCTTAGGCTCTCATTTAATATATTATATAATAACCATCTCAAGGCGCTAAGCCGACCGGATCTTTCTCTTGTCGAGGATTAATTTCCCGGCGGCCGGCAGCAGGGCAAATTTTATGATTAGACATTACGTCATGCTTGTTCAAGGGACTGTTTACTTGAAATTAACTAGGGATTTGAAAAAGGCGTTACTTTTTATTCGACCATTTGCACTGATTGGATGACCAGCAATGCGTGATGTAAAAGCTCACACGAGCCAGGTCGTCCAGGTCGTCCAGGTCGTCCGATCATCCGATCGGTGCAAATGGTTGGGTGGAAAGGTAACTCCACAAATATTAATATCAAGTTTGATGTTTACATTTTTTTAATCACTATGGTGAGAGGAAATGGTCGTACATGTTTTTAATCACTATGGTGGGAGGAATATACTGTTTAAAAAACAAAAAAAACCAACAACAACGTAATTATGTGGTACTAAGATTATATTGTTATATTGAGTATAGTCTCTCTTAGGTTGAGGATAGTATAGGAATTTATATCTTATAATATTAGGAGTTGTTTAAATATTTGATGATTTGAGTGGGAGGGGTTTGGTTTTTTTGTTTTTTGTTTTTTTGTTTTGTTTTGTTTTTTTATATTTTTATTTTGTAAAATTTGAATTTAATTATGTTTTAATAGTAATTTTGATGGTAGAAATAGATTCAACACACTCAAAAAGTTTTTGATTGAGCCTAATGCACCCAAATTTTTAGAGTTTGATAGTTGTAACCAAGATTTTAAATTTCCTTCAAAATTGTACCGAATAAATCTTATTTTCCATTCAAAATGGTCGAATGTTTGTACTACCCCATAACATTAATTTTATAATTAAAATGAGATAAGAATTTTTTTTGTAAAAACCATTTAAGATATTAATCACATTATATTTAACTATGGAAAAGAAGTAAGATAGGTGTACACCTTATTATTATGAATCAATCTAAAAATTTGATGATTTTGCGTGTCCAATGAGTTTTGACCGAAATCTAGCGATTTCTTTTAAAATACGAATTGAATGTGTTGTTCATATCATGCTTTTGAATCCATAAATGGATTCATCCCCCTCAATACCCCATGGCACTTAGATTAAGCAAGTTTAAACAATATTCATTGAGATCTTAAATATTTTTACCAGATTTCGTTGAAATCATGTTGGAAATAGCTATTGGGAAAGGGAGAAATCGTCAAACATTTAGGCTACACATATTATTGTTATTTGTAGAGTAAGTTGAGAAAATGGCAAGCATAGTCACCTAATCTACAACCATGTCAATAGTGCGAAGAAGAGTGGGTAAGTGCGATCAAGTTGAAAGCCTTATCATTCAATCTTGAGAATCAATGTAGAACATGGTTGAAATGGATTCTAATTAATCATAACAAGAATTCCAAGAGTATCCATATGATTGAAAAAACAATGTCAAGGTGTCAATTGTCACAAGATAAGGATATTGAACTAGCCTCGAAGTGTAGACTAGTTGGCAATAAGGTACACTATTAAGGCACTCCTTGTAACATTATGGGTTCAGACCTCAAAAATCCAGTGCACCTAAAGGTTATAGTGGCAATAGAACATAATAAACCCCATGTCATACGAGTACAAGACCGACCCAATTACTGATTCCTCTAGATACAAAAATGAAAAGATAAGATAAGGATATTCAATTTTAAAGAAAATAATCACATACGCATAAATGTCGACAAACATGAGCACTACCTCTATCGACACTCTGATATAGTTGTAGAAATAATGCCAAAGCACTAAGTACACCATAAGATAAGCATCTTTGGATTTTTTAAAAGTATTATTCACATGCACACATACATAGGGAACACAAAGAAGGGAAGAGTAGGTCAATCACCTCACAACTTTTCAACTATTATGGTAGTAGGAAGACACCTACCTCCATGGATGTCCTTGGTGGCATACAAATCATGGCATATTGAGACTTATACTCTACCACAAACCAATCCTTACAACTAAGGTGAGATATTAAGACAGGATTTTCTTATAATGGTTAACAACAATGACAAGAAGCCACAAGCTAGGTGTATCAACTTCTTCTTCTCCTAGTTATTATTATTATTCACACATATACACAAGGTAAATGTTAAGTAATATAAGCATAATCAAGTGAACTCATTGCAAGGTCTAAAAATTAACTTTAGAATTGCTGTGATAAACTCCCATTAATCTAATCAATACAACAACTTAACCTAAGTAGGTTTAGTTCATTTTCGCTCAATTTGCACCCAAAATTTACATTAACATAGAAATGATAAGGGGAATTTAGCATTGTCAACAGTCCTTTCCATTTTTTAATAGATATATGGCGATGTTTAGCTTGACAAGTAACACAAGTCCTCGGATATAGGTAATTACATTGAGAGAAGTGAATCATTCTTAAACACAATGTGGAAGAGATGGGTCATTATTTGTATTATGTGCTAATAAGCTAGAAAGCAAAAAAAAGTCAACATCTAAAATCTAGAAAATAAGTTTGCACATGGAGAATAAAAAGAAGTAACACAAACCGCGTTAAATCTTTTAGTGTTTTATGATTATCCTCGTGTAAGCAAAACAACACATGTATAATTTGATTTTAAGTGTTGATAAGTTTTTTTTAATCTCTTTGGATGTTTTTATTTTAATCTCTCTAAATGTTTAATAAATCTTATAGGTTTATGAAAGTATCACAATTTAGCATGAAGTCCAAAAACATTGTATTTGACATCTATAAAAGGTTAGGTGATTTTGAAAAGCACACTAAAAAATCTAATGTTCACTTAGTGGTAATCTTATTTTGGGACAAATAGAGTAAAGTAGAATATGTACATTAATGTTCACTTAGTGGTAATCTCATTTTGGGACATATAGAGTAAAGTATCTAATATGTACATTAATGTTGAATGAAATCTCTTTGTATGATATGTTAATGTAATATTTACTTGGAATACATTACAGAGACAACATCCCCAAGTGATAGAATGTTTACAAGATTGCATGACACCTATAAGGACCAACGTCTAAAACAACAAAGCATAAAATAATGTTTAATGCTTTATAATCCTTTTTTGGTGTCATAGTTGGTATCCATGTTATATATGTCAATGTATAGTACTTGTAGTACATCAAATAGAGTGTAGTGGAGAAAGTATTCATGTCAAATTAAATCCCCACACAAGGATAATAATAGCTTGTAATAAGGCACATATATAACAACCACAAGCTAGAGAGGCCCTATAAGGAATGTACTCTACATGAATAAACTTTTGAATTAACAAATCATTTGATGCAAATAATATTTGATCAACTTCATGTAGGATGAAATGCCACCATAGAAATATATGCCATTGTATTATGATAGTTTGTAATACATCACATAAATAAAAACCACAAGATAGAGAGGGCCCATGAAACATGATACCTATTGAGGCGAACTTCTTAGTCTACAAAATTTTAAAGTGGGTAATGCATCATAAACAACATTTGTTGAACATAACTTTTCAATCAATTATGTTGATATTTTAGTTCTAATATTTAAATTATCATAACATAAACAAACAACATGGATTCATCTTGACTAAGGATTTTTTCCTACAAATAAGTTTTTTAATCCCTCTCAATGCTTAATAAACCTTGAGTTTGTATAGCTCTAGGACAATATTCACGATTTAGCATTGAGTACATAAACATTGAATGTGACATCCCCAAAAAAATTGGATGCTTTTGAAAAGAACAGGTCAAAATTTTAATTCTCACTTATTTGTAATATCATTGTGGGATAAGGATAGTAAAGCAAGCAAAAATTAATGTGGAACAAAATCCTCCCATATGGTTATGTCAGTCTAATGATTACTTGTAATTTACATTACCTAGATAACAACCATTGAATTGACACAAACATAAAATAATGTAATGTTTGATAATCATTGTTTGTCTTGTAGTTAGTATCCATGCTATATATGTCACTCTATAGAACTTGTGGTATGCCAACTAAAGTGTGGTGGAGTAAGTATTAATGTTGATAGAAATATTAACATAGGGATATGTCATTGTAGTAATACATTGTAATACGTCACATAAATATCAACCACAAGCTAGAGAGGCCCCACTAAGTATGCCCCCAACCAATATCAAATTCTAATAAAAAAATATTTTGATGTAAATAATGTAAATGATAAACTTCTTGTAAGGTGAAATGTCACCATAGGGTTATGTCATTATAGACAATAGTTTGCAGTGCATCACATAATTAACAACCACAAGCTACAAAGGTCCCATTAGACATGGTACATGTATCTAAAACAAATTCTTAGTCAACAAATTTTTAATATAGGAAAGGCATCATAAGCCACTTTTGTCTCGCACTATTTATTGATTATACTTATTGAAGCCAACTTCTTAGTCAACCATGTTGATCTTTTAGTTCTTTCAAGTGTAAATACGTTTTTTTAATCCCTCTTAATGCTCTTAATATATCTCAAGTTTAGATGAGAGTACGAAAGTATTTACAACTTAACATGGAGTACATAAACATTGAATGTGACATCCAATATTTGTTAGGTGATTTTGAAAATCACACTAAAATATCTAATGCTCGCTTAATTGTAATCTCATTGTGGGACAAGTAGAGTAAAGAAAAAAAAGTATTACAATGTGGAACAAACCCCCCATATGGATATGCCAATGTAATGATTACATGTAATCCATTACATAGATAACAACCACAAGGAGCAAAAAATGGGTTCTGCTCCCTCCTTTCAGAATCGGGATGCTCATGAGCATCAATCAACATGCAAGTGATATAATGTCCACAAGGCATGACATATTTAGGGACAATTGATTTGGAAAAGTATAAAATAATGTAATGTTTCATAATCCTTCTTTGTCTCATAGTTGGTATCCATGTTACATATGCCATTGTATAGTATTTGTATTACATCAAAGGAAGTGTAGTAGAGTAAGTATTAATATTGAATGAAATCCTTAAATAGGAATATGTTACTATAGTAATAACTTTTGATGCATCACATAAATAACAACCACCAGCTAGAGAAGACCCCAAATACATGACCCCTACCTGAATCAATTTCTGATTCAAAATTTTGTTTTGATACAAATAATTTTTTATAAACTTCATGTTAGATGAAATACCACCATAGGGACATGTCATTTTTGTATAATATTTTGTAGTACATCAAACAAATAACAACCACAAGCTATAAAGGTCCTAGAAGGCATGATACCTATTAAAAACAACTTCTAAATCAACAAATCTTTAATGTAGTTAATGAATCATAACACATTTGTCTCACACTTGTTATCTATAATGAACCGGATACTTAAGATAGCATAATGAATCAGAGCACACACCATGTACATCAATATATTGATTTCACATCTTCTACTCAACATTGAATACATGACCTCTATATATGCATATTCACTCGATGCAAATGCAATACATTTACTTCATTGCATTTATATTTAACCACATATATATGACCTCCATAGGGTCTTATCATATATACATTTTTAACCCCATATATGCCCCCTTGGGTCATAACATTATCCATGTTGTATCAAGGATTCTCATGTAGATCCATACAAAATGGATTCAAAATCGAACCTAGACCAAACATTTAGAATGAGTGGAATAAGCATGAAATCCCATCATAGAGATAATATGCTAAATTTCATATTAAGTAGTGTAATAAATATATAGTCCACAGGGGGTTAGAGCATTTGGTAATGAGTAATTGAGATGGGAAGTTGTAAATGGAAGGTCATGAGTTCAAATCCCCCGTGGGTACTTACTTAGAAACAAAAATATTTTAAATATATAATAACTACAAGCCAAAGATGACTCACAATGCACAAAATTAATAACATCAACAATATTAGGACCTAAGTAAATGAGGATGTCATCGCATCAATGTTGAGACTTGCTATGAAAATGACCATTTGTATTGACAAAGATTTTGGTGCAAGTGAAGCAATATACCACCCTTTATATGATAGTTGTTATCCATATAGAATGATTCACAACACATATGTACCAAACAATGACATGTTATATCTGACATATTTGACATATTTGGTCAATTGGTTAAAGAGCTTCTAGTGATAAATCTTCAAGAGCCTTAGCTCATAAAGTAAGTTCCCATCCTTATGTCTCGTATTTATAAGACCAATATATACTTCACATACATTCAAGGACATCTCACTATAAGAAATTTATATTAATGTTGAGTGAAATCTAAACATATAACCATGTTGTTTTAGCACCATTATATACTTCACTACCATCAAGGACATATCACTTTAGGAGATAAATATTAATGTTGAACTAACTTTGAACATAAAGATATATCAATATAGCAAAGTACCCTACAACATGATATATATTTATTAACACAAGTAAAAAATGACCTATAAGACATGACATTCAAATCATGAGATGATGTTAATATTGAAGTGAGGAAAAAAGACTATCACATCAAACTAAACATAAATATTTTTAAACTTTAAACTACATGTACAATGTTAATACTAGAGTAAGATACATGTAATGTTAATATGTTATATTAGAGTAAGATATGTATGTAATGTTAGTACTCTATCATCACATGAATCAAAAACATCATCTCAAAATCACTTTTTAAATTCACAACACCTAAAATAGTTCATAACACAAACCACTAATCAATAAAATTACTTCCACTACTAATTTCCATTCTAAAACTAACTCGCTAATTTACATCCTATAAACCAACTTTGAAACTTTGAAATACAGAAATGTTAATTATTATAATGTTAAACAATTACATAAACTTACTTTGAATAAAATCCAAATATACCATTTAGAATAAATAACCTGTACCATTTACATTTTCTCAAGCATAGCATGACTTTTCCGATTTCTTCGAATCCAAATTTAGGTAGGTTAACAAAGAGGAAAGGTGATATCACAATGTTGTTAACAAAGAGGAAACGTGGCATTATCATAAGGGGCAGCATCTATCGAATGGTACCGTTGAAATTAGGGTTTAATTAGGGTTTACGGGCCCAGCTTAATTCGTTTTAGTTTAAAATTCCCGCCGTTACTTATTTCTTAATNTTCGTGGCGACGGAATTGAAAATTTTTAAGAGAGAAACAACATCTTTAATGACTTCATTACGGGCTTTCCATGGACCGGTACGAGGTGGAACAAAGCCAAGACAGAGTGAGGGTACTGCACGGCCATGGGAAGGTGATAGGCAGGTGGGTTGTTGCAATATAACATGACACCGTAAACATCACTGAAGTGAAAGGCATAAGAGGAATCTGCAACCAGCGGTCCTATGCAGAGCGTGGGTCCGATCCCGGTCGATCATCTATCAGATTAATTGCAGACTGCACGAGAGGAGGAGGATTGCGCAGAGGATGCCTGCCCGTGTATCGATTTGCATATGATACAGTCCTTAGATTGAGCAAAGAGAGGCTCTCCATGACGAACATATAGCCTGAGACGATTCATGATGATGAGCATTGGCTTGTAATTGCTATATGCAATTCCTGTAAATCATAGTTGCTGCATTGGGTTCAAGTGTAAGATATATATTCATCAGTGCTACTGATCGGAATGGATGGAGGGGGATTGCCTGTGGTGAATTACCTCCTGCAGCATACGTTGAGGAGCCTGTGCTCTGATTCGCAGTGGGTTTATGCAGTTTTCTGGAGAATTCTGCCTCGGAATTATCCACCTCCAAAGTCAGTCAATGTTGCCTACTTTATTTATTTTACCAGAGTGATGTTGCAGCTTTTGTGCCAGTGAATTCGTAGAATGTGAATTAGCAGTAAATGGATCACGGGCTAAACCTGCAGAGGTCTTCTTGTTGTGCAGGTGGGATACAGAAGGAGGCATTATGGATAGGTCCAAGGGAAATAAGAGGAATTGGTAGGTTCAAGCTCCAAGAATCTTGGTCATGAAGTCTGTTTCTCTAATGGCGGCTTGTTTTATATAAATATAACTATATATCTATCTACTAGCCCATGTCCATCTAAATCCAAAGTCTGATATCCGACATGGAAACCTCATGAATCCTGTTCATGAAGTCTGCCTCCCTGATAGAGACTTGCTATACAGCTATAGACTAGCCCATATCCATCTAAATCCAAAGTCTGTTATGAAACATGGAAACCTCATGAATCATGGTCATGAAGTCTGTCTCTCTGATGGAGAGTTGATGTAGCTATAAAAATATAGCTATATCTATAATCTGGCCCATACCCATGTAAATCCAAAGTATGGTATTCAAACTGGTCACCTGGAGGTGCATATGGGACCAATTTGGATGGGCTTGGGTACTGTTCATATCCAATAGATTCATTGCACCGTCAAGCACAGAATAGGACATGATCGATTACAATGGATCACCTCCCTCCACTCCTGCACGATCATAATCTCATTCCCCCACCAGGATGTAGAATGCAGTTCAGTCCAATAAGTTCAGTTCAATGTATTGGTAAACAGCAAGTCTAGTGTGTAACTCAAGCCGGGACTTCAAAAATTATCTTTACCTTGAAAAATCTGTAACATATTTTGGGGGTTTGTTTGCAAGGAATTAAAACCCATTTTAGGTAATAAAGGTATATGTGACTTCTTTTATGTGCTGTTTATTTGAGTATTGATCAATTTGCAGGATTCTGGTATGGGAGGATGGTTACTGTGATTTCTCAGGCTGTGCAAGAGCAGCGAACAGCTTATCCAACCGTTGTTCCACCACCGTTTCTGGTGAAGGGGCAGACGAGATGATGACAGAATCATTCCAACCAGAGCTCTTCTTCAAGATGTCTCATGAAGTCTACAACTATGGAGAAGGGTAAGTATATACATGTGGGTATTCCACATAAACATGACAGGTCTAGCAAATGGTTATTATCAGTAGTCAGAATGTTCAGTTTCATTGTGCACTCCTGTTCATTTTTTCTTTCTTTCTAGCTGGGATTTTAATAGTTGGTCTGAGGTAAACATAGGCCTATTCCAGATTCTGACCTTAACGTGGACAGATTGATGGGAAAAGTGGCAGCAGATAACAGCCATAAATGGGTGTATAAGGAGCCTCCTGAGAACGATATAAACTTTTTATCTTCCTGGCATGGCTCTCTAGATCCAGTAAGTTAAAAAGGGCTTTTTATATATCTATGATCTCTATTGACTTTTGCTACTTGTCTTTTTGTCTGCAATCCTGGGTGCATAGATGATTGTATATATTTGCATGACATCTAAAATTGTTTAGCTTCTAAACAGCATCCGAGGACATGGGAAGCTCAGTTCAAATCAGGCATCCAGGTAAAAATGATTCAATCCATTGTTTTCCATTTTGTCTTTCTATAATGCATTATAGACCTTTAAATGGTTTAACACAGGTCGATGAGAAATGTTTGGAAATGTTTGGAATAGACCCAGTTTTTTCTACGATCTATAGGTCCATAAGAGAAATGTTTGCAGTACACTTTTTTATTTATCTATCACAGACACAAACATATTTAAACCCTCATCTAATATACACTCCAAGATAGATATTCGTACAACTTCCAGACCCAAACCCAGGTGACATGGGTACACATACCAGGTATCTATAGCCAACATGCACAATATACTGTCCAGATTCAATATCTCATTATATGCACTATACAGTTTAGATCACCACTAGCAAGCTGTAAACTGTATCTTGAGTTTCTGTCATTTAATTTCAGTACTCCATTACACAGTAGAATATTTCTTCCTCCACTTTTGGTCGAAGTACAAATATTGTCTTCGTTAATGTGATTATTGTATCCTCATAGGCATGTTCATTGTCCATTCAAATCTGGTTCAGCAATTGATGATATAGGGTTAATCGCAATTGGCGTGGTTCAATAACATACCATAAGGATAAGGATTTTATTTGAAAGCCTTCAAATCCAGGGGGGTGTTGAGTCTGTTTTATTGATTCATTTCAATTTTACATTTATTAATTTTAATTAAATTTAAATACAAAACATTCATAATTCATTTTAACTTTAACTTTATTAATTTTAATAAAAAATATATATTAAAATTTATTTTATATTTTGTAAAAATATATATACAAACTCATCACATTTTGTGATTATTCCACTTTGTTTTATTATGTTTAGGAATATTTCCTAAAATTATGACACCTTTCCATTTCAAATTATGTCCTTACACATAATATTGACAACTGTCCAAACTTCTTATTTGAAGTTGTGCCAACTTCAATAATCAATAATGTTGACAAACTGTAGAACTTTTTTATTTCAAATTGACCCCCGCCAATGATATTTAACTATAAATATTATTGTGACACGTTAGTCTTGCAATTTTATAAATGGCTCCTGTTATGGTATAATATTTATCAATTCAAGGCAAGCCTTATTTACTCTCGTGAGTGACTCTTGAAATTTTATAAACGACTCTTGTTAAGGTATAATATTTATCAATTCAACGCAAGCTTTATTCACTCTGGTTGTTAGTGTGCATGTTGAGAAATTTAAGGAACACAGCTTTAGTTAATTCAATAGAAGATATAAATGTTATTATTAAAATAATTAGGTATTTAGATATTATTTGAGATTTTGGATTTGCTTGAGTTGATTAACAAGATTAACTCATGTGTAACAAGTGCAAAGCACAGATTCATTTCATGGTGGTAGTATCATAGTTATGGTTAAATGCATCTTAATTAAGATTTAAATAAGTTTCAGTTTTAAAACGGTGGTTAAAGAAACTGATCACAATTTTTGTTGTTGTTGTTTCATATTAGCTTTTATTTATTCATTAAATAGTATTTGTTTTGTGGTTAACTTTAACAATCTATTATGAATAATGTATATAAAGTTATATATTATATATTTTAGCCTTTGTTTAATAACCAATTATCTTCACAAAACTAAGTGGTTGGCTGTGACTATGGACATTTATTGACCACTTGTAACTATATGTGTCTTGTAAACCAAACCATTAAAATTCTCATAAAGTTAAACCAACAAAACAACCATAACAACCATAGATAACATGCATGTTGTTGTTACAAAATAACATATATCATTTGAACTTTCATTATATTTTTTTGTCATAATTATTTTTATTTTTCATATTTAGTTATCAACCATTATTTGTAATCAACCATTATTTCTACCTTACTTAATTACTTATTATCACCTATTTTATTTAAACAAAATATCTATTTTTACAAGAAACTGCCTATCATCTTCCTATTATCTATGCAAGAGCTACCATCCACCCATACAATCAATCTACATGTTGCAATTTAGTAAAAACCTACTCCAGCCTCTAAACTATAAACACCTATAGATTTTCCAGTTCATTTCTTATTTTATTAAGTTACCTTCATTCTGTGTAAAAAGAAAAGACGCAGTACGATACCTCAAGACCTTTTATTTGTGGATATCTTTGTTTATGATCATTATCATTAGGTTGAATTTCAATAGACTAAACCTTTTATCTCTGGAAATATTTCAAAAGGCTATCTAATGATAATTATGAGGCTGTGGCCATTTCAGACCATTGCAGTTGTTGCAGTTCGAGAAGGTCTGATTCAGCTCGGATCACTTCACAAGGTTTATCAGTATACCATTTTATCAAATTAAGCATTAATGTTCTAAACGGCCTAAGTCCTATTAATTCATATATTTGTACGATCCTAATCTAAATCTGTTTTCTCTGTGTAATGATTTCCAGATTGTGGAGGATCTGAACTTCGTAATCTTCTTACAACGAAAGTTCAACTATCTGCAAAGCATTCCAGGGGTGTTTGCCATACACCCCCCGCTCTCATTCGATCTCAGAAGACCGAAAATGGTCAGTTCTCCAACTCAGGAATACCCTTTATGCGAGGGATTCAATAATCATGGAGACAACCATGACAAAATATGTTCTTCACCAACAAAGGATCATCCTCATCTTCATACTCAGCTCGTAGGTATGAAGCGGCCACCGGATCAGTTCATCGACATCTCGAAGCAGAACTTATATGGATCGTGCCTCTCTCCAAACAAAGCCATGAACGCCGGATGGCACAGCCGCCAAGCTTCGATTAACAATAATAATACAATAGTTCTCCCATTGATGCAGCCATCCATGTCCAGTCTTCAGGCCTTATTATCCAAGCTTCCTTCTGTTACATCTGGAGAAGTACAGACTTCTTCCGGCCATTTCCCAGCTTCTTTGGAGCCTGTGAGGGCTTCCAGCTTCAATGCTCGACACCCGGTGGCAAATCCAAATCCAAATCCAATGGAAACATCAGAAGCTTCTTCCTTTCAGAAATCGTGCCTAACACTGAACAGCAGTACTGTTCACATGAGTACCAGCCCATCTGCTCATGCTGATTTCGCAGACAGCAAGCTTCATGTTAGGCATCAGGAGGCCGCCTGTTCCAATTCATCTAATTCCCACCATGGCCAGCTGTGCCCTAATTTCTTGGATTCTTGCTCAAACCCTATGCAATTCCATGAGCCCCATGGAGATCTGGAGACCAACGACGATGCTTATCATTCGTTGCTTAACCAGATTATAAGCTAATTCTTTCATCTGATTTGAATTTTTGAGCTTAATAGTGATTATTTTTTGGTATCCTGCCATTGATATGATATGGAGGGTAACCCGTATAAGTGTCAGGCTATTATTTAATATTGTGTAAGAGGAATCCATGTCCTTCCTTGACTGGAGCAGGAAAAGCGATCAGAAAATTCATGACCACTGTATTGTTTTTTAGTGTAAGAGTAAGTATATACAAGCCAGGCAACCTACTTCGCAATTTGTTTGTATCGCTTGGTTTTTATCGGTGCTTGTGGGTGTGAAATGAAATATTTCATAAGGAGCGATAAGAAGGGCAAGAGCTATCCATTGAGCTGCAGAGCAAGGTTTGATGACCCTTGGATCTAGAGCAGCTCAAAATCTAACGATCATTAAGTTTGCTGCATCAGCATTAAATGCTATACAGCTCAATAGATAGCTCTTAGTGGAATGTCACACTTCACCAAAATAGTAAAAAACATCAAATACTGCACACTACCCCAAATAGTATGACCTATAAGGTACTTTTAAAAATTCCAACGGTCAGAATCGTATATAAATATATGAATATATAGCATGTATATAAATTTATAATATGAATAAAAATCATTAATTTTTATGGTTTTCAAAAATCTATACTTAATTAGAAATTTATACAGTCAGAATCGTATATAAATATATGAATATATAGCATGTAGATGAAGATTTTATGCTTGTAAATTTATAATATGAATAAAAATGATTAATTTTAGGGTTTTCAGAAATTTATATTTAATTAGAAATTTTAAAGTTTAGAATTGTATATAAATATGATGATGATAATGATGATGGTTAAAGTTCACAAACTTTGGTTTATTTGACCTAAAGAAACAAATTAATTAGTTTGTTTTAAAGTTGTATTCCTATGTTCAAAGAGTTCGTTTTAAAGTTGTATTATTTGTATTCCTATAATTTCGACAAGTTAAAAGGTTAGGAAAGTCGGTATTGCAACAAAGATTATGAAACTGAGATCTAAATTGGGTGTACCCAAAACACTCTAAGAGGAAGTGATTTTCATCTTCAATGTTCCTATTCTCAGAGAGCGAGCAGCTCCTTTAATCCTTTTCACCTATGGTGTTTTAGGAACTGGTTTCACTATGAAGCTCATAAATATATAGAAAGATTTTATGCTTATAATATGAATACAAATAATAAATTTTAGAGTTTTTAAAAAATCTATATTTAATTAGGAGTGTTTTCTTTTAAGTAATAATTTTAATTTAAACTTATTATCATCATCATCATTTTAAATTAATTAATTTTATTGGAAAGTTTTTATTTATTTTAAATTATATATATATATATATATATATATATAGTTATGGAGTTTGAAAATCTATTAACTATATTATTGTTCTAATATTTAAATTTATATATTAATTATTTAAATTTATAAATAATTAATATATATTTAATTTTATAGATTTTTAAATATGAAATTAAAAATATTATTAATATATTAAACTAATTTAAAATAAGATTATTAAATTTTAAATAAATAATTTTTCTGCTTATAAATTTTATTTTATAAATAAAATTAAATTCAAAGTAAAATATAAAATAAATTTCTTTTTAAAATTTTGCTTTACATATTAAATTAATAAAAAAAGATATGTTTCACTTATTATTTTTTAATTTCTATTTTTTTTTTTATAAATAAACTTTTATAATTCTATAGATTATATTGTATATTTGGTTTTATGTTTAAGAAAATAAACAGCAAGCATTCATCTTTTTAATCTTCTCTCTTTTATTAAATACAATCACACAACGATTTAGTTTAGATTCAATTTAATCTTTTTAATTTTGAATGTAATATAGTTTCAAGTAATATTTTTCATTTAGATAAACCTTCATTTCAATTAATATTTATTTATTTTCTCACATCAATGTTTTTTATTTGGTGAATTAATGCTTCCTTTAAAAATGTTTAAATCATTTGGTGAATTAATGCTTCCTTTAAAAATGTTTAAATCATTTGGTGAATTAATGCTTCTTTTAAAAATGTTTAAATATAATTCAAAATTATACTTAAAAATATTAAGGAATCTAAAGCTAAAAATATTATTCAAATTGGTACAACTTCCTATCACATTTGTGGAGTCTCGTGATCTTTATGGAAGAGAAATAAAGTTGTACTTTCTCTTAAGATTTTTATTTAGTGTCACATATGTTTTCAAAGAAGATTTAGAGCTAAAAAGTTGTTTGCATAAAAAGAATCTTCAAAATTGTATACTTTCTTTAAAAAATTCAAAAAAACATTACGAAAAAAACCTTAAATACATCATTATGACAAGTTATGTTAATATAAATTAGTTTTTCTTCATAAAAAAAATTGAAAAGATTTAAAACCTATTTCACACCCTCACACTTTAAGCACTCCAAACTCCTCTTGATGACGAGGACTTTCCTCTTTTAGTAACATAATGGGTATTCCGTCAACTCTAAATACCCCTTGTAAAAATATTTCAATAACTTATAATATCAAAACCTTTAAATATTATGCTTATATTAAAAAAATAGGCCCCATGTTGTCGTGACCTTGATAGTACTTTGAATATTCTTCATAAAAGCATGTTACATGAATGGACTCCCATCATGATCTTATCTTTGATCTTTATATGCTTTACCTTTACCATTATCATCTCATGGGCACATAAAATTTCTTAACAAAATCATTTCAACATGCACATGTGTTCATTGTAAATTTCAAGAAAGTGCACATGCATTTTTATTTGAATTTTAGAACACATTATTAATGAATTAAAAAATGTCTTACCCATTCTTTTTCCAAATCTAATTCTAATCTTTTCTAGATTTTGTTGGGAGTGATATGAGCGCTTTCTTGCTAATTCAACTTAGATAGGACATGGATAATTTAGGATGAACGTTAGCATGGTTTTTAGTTCCATGCCAAATATTATATATTGTTTAAAACAAAAACTGTAAAAGATTTATTAAACAAAAAGTATAACAATTTTAATAGCTATTAGCAAAGTCCTTTTAATATAAATCTATGTTATTAACAAAAAAATTATTATAAGGCTTTTTTGGTTATTTCTATCACATGGGTATTATAGAGTTTAGTAAACTTATTACAAAAAATAACACAAAAAACATAACACTAAAGGTTGCTGCATAAAACCATATAAACTATTTACACTTTTCCATTCTTCTTCGAACTATTTGCATAACTGAAACTTCATCCATGGGCATGGTTTTGCTTGATGGCGATGCTTGATAATAGTTGCAACAAGTTCATTTTCACCCATTGTTTCAAGTCTTTTCTAACCTCGTCCATCAAGGCAATTTGCTCACACATATTGCCATCCAAGTCGTCTATGCGAGACTCCAAACAAGCTATGTTATTTCCATTATAAAACACTTCCTCAGTCATTGTAGCAATTTTATTATGCACTCCCCCAATCCTTTATTGAAATACCCATAACATTCTTTTGAAATCCTCAAGATAACCTCTCAAACTCGCATAAATTTCATGCTAGGAGGACATGGTTTCTTTGTCTATTGCAAGAAAGGAAGTGCTAAGTGTAATGGTTATACAAGATATAACAACATTTAGCATCATAACATCATAACCATGTGCAAAAGGATCACTGAAAGATAGACAAGCACAACCACACAAAAGAACACAAAGATTTATCCTAGGAAACCCTCATGGGGAAGAAAACCCAGCAAAAATTCCGTTATATAGATGTATCAAAAGTACAAAGATAAGACCCCAAATAGGTGCTCCGTCTCCCAGCATATATGTCTCTCTCTATCTCTCCTATGCGCTATACACAAGTGAGTCTGTGGTCAAATGATGAACACAACTCCTTTATTTATACTCTTTCTGTCACTTGACTTTTAACCTAACAACTCGGCCCCACTAAAATTACTGGGACGACTTAACCTAGGAAGACTCAAAACAATATTATATTATATTCGTTAGGGCACTATGGAATCAACTTACAATGAAGGTTATACCTCATGACTCTATGATGACCAAATAGAATAGTAACATCCTGATGGAGAAATAAGACATCTCCCTTGGGGTACATCAGTAAAATACATTTATATATTCTTCGAAGTTATAATATTTCAACAACCCCCCTTAGCGAGAAGGGTATTCTACTAACAACAACATCATCAACTATAGGAGCACAGAGAGAGAGAGCATTTGTAACATGATTAAGGTGATACATCTATACGTCATAGGAAGTTTTCAACAATCATTGATAATTTGAACAGTTATTGGAACATCATCTTCTACAACATCTAGTCTTCATCTTTGATCTTCTGCAGCACTCGATTAGTTGAGCCTTTGCAGCAACAATTTGATCTTCTTCTTGTAGCACTTCAATCTCTTGATCCTTCGCAAAAAAACTTTGATATTTATCTTCTTGATGTACACGATCACTTGATCCTCTGCAGTACTTGATCACTATATCCTTTGCGACATCCGATCACTCGATCCTTTACTTGATCACTCAATCCTTTGCAACACTTCGATCACTGGATCCTTTGCAACATTTGATCACTTGATCCTTTGCAACAACACTTCGATCTTTCGACCCCTTGTAGCAACACTTCGATATTATTGATCTTTTGCAGTAGCACTTAGATCTTCTCGATCCTTTGCAGCAGCACCTAGATCTTTTCGATCCTTTGCAGTAGCACTCAATCTTCTTGATCCTTTGCAGCAACACTTTGATCTTCTTGATCTTTTGCAGAAATACTTCGATCTTCTAGATACTTTGCCACAACTCTTCGATCTTCTTGATCCTTTTCCGCAACACTACCTACAGTACACATGATCTCTTTGTGAGATGATCAATCCCTATCACTTTAGGACATAAGTCTAGGGATGATGCAATCTTCACCGTCCTACTCCCCCATAACGAGGAGGGTCCATAATATCAACCAACTGGATCATGCACAAATGAATGCAAGACCATATTGTCTACAACTGAATGTAGATCTCGTCCACAGATGAATGCAGGACATATCGTCTGCAA
Organism: Pseudotsuga menziesii; assembly: GCA_001517045.1. Lineage (NCBI taxonomy): Eukaryota > Viridiplantae > Streptophyta > Pinopsida > Pinales > Pinaceae > Pseudotsuga > Pseudotsuga menziesii. The sequence continues at coordinate 145,530 of LPNX010183888.1, forward strand.
CTGAATGCAATACTCAACATAGACCATCTTCAACTTGTTAAGGATAGGACCACTCCAAGTGAGTGTTATACTACAAAATCTACATATGAATGTAGGAAAAATCTCCATGGGAGAGTATCGTCTGCAACTGTAGATCTCGTATCCAACTGAATGTAAGACTTGTCATATGTAAGGACTCATTGTAGAGCATCCTTGGCTTTAAAGCTAGGACCACTTGTAACACCCCGGTTTTGACCCCGTTTGCATTAAATGTATATGATGTATATATTGTAATTAATTGTCATGTGGAGCTAAAGGAAAAAGGCCCACCATCGATTTAGCATTTAATGTTGATTAAAATCGTTGCCGATGGTATATCGTGATATCCGGCACATTATAATTTTGGCATCATGTAAATATGCATTTTAATTAAAATAAACCCCAACCAGCTATGACAATGCAACCATGATGAAAAGGGCATGATTTTCCTAAGGATAAGGAGGGGGAATTATTAAACCTTGGGCCAATGGGGAAAAGCCAAGTGTCAGCTGTTAAACCCATTTAGTTGTCACCCACCCTTTTGAATTACTCACCTTTCCTTTTCTCAATCAGTCAACTACCAAATTAAAAGCCTCTGATGTTAGTTGGGCAGTTATTACAATGCAGTGGTGTGTGGCAGGATTGTCAGTCCTTTCCCACACGCACACTCCACCAGTAGACTCATTCACCCTCACATGGGAATTCTTCCATTCTTGCCTATTCTCACCTAGAGATGAGGTTCTTCTCCTCACACACAGTTTTGGAATTTTACTCACGTAGAGAGCTAGGAGAGCGGCCTCATGTGCACGATTTTGCTATGTGTATGAATTTTGTGGTTGGGGATTTCGTTGTGTGTATTTCTCTTCGTTGTGGGTCTGGCCGTGTGAATTCACCTCCACGTGGGTTGTTTTTCCTTCCTCACATAGCTGAGAAATCGTTGTTGGTTTCCCCATGATTTTGGTTTGCTGTGAGTTCATTTTCGTTTTTGGGTTGTTGTGGGTTCTTATTGAGTCGTTTTGGCCACGATAGGGCCAAGAATGACTCAGGAATCGAATTTCCCAGACAGAGCTGCATATTACCCAAATTGTCACCTCGATTTGTTCTATGGTGTTTGATTTTCTTCCCCAGTGCTGTGAATTGCTTGTTTTGTTGTGTGTATGCAATGGTTGGTCTTGGGATCGTATTGGAGTGGGAATGACGACTTGGTATGCTTGATAAACCTATTGTGTTTGGGGAGCCTCATAGACAGAGCTAGAGGGTTGGATTTCTTCTCCACAACCCCTGAATAGCACTGAAAGGGAAGTCAGGGCCTCAGGGACTATGTAGTAGAGAAGGGACTAATTCCTTGTGTTGGGTGTGTGTGGGTGTCCTAGAAGTCAGGCTAGTTCTGGTGTAGGTGTCCTTAGCTCTTCAGTGAGCCCACCAGCTTAGCATTCATCTTTTCCCAACTCCCTGATGGCCTGATAAACCCAATTGTGTTGGCTTGGATGACTTGTGTATCTTTGGCTATGTGTAATCCTACTTAGTTTCCTTATTCCTTGGGGAATCATGCCCAGCTCAGGGATGGCAGTGTTGCTAAGAGATTAAGGGGCACACTGGCCTATGGTTGGGTGGAACGTTGCAATGACATAGCTGGTTGCGAGGAGCTTCATTCAAAGATAAGTATTCTTGTCTATTTCATCTTTGCAATTGCATTTACTGTTTAATGAATTTACAATGAACATGTCGAATGCTTGAATGTATGGTTTTGCTTCCGCTGTATGCTAAATAATTATGCATCTCTGCATGTTTTACTTTAAAGCATTTCAGTATTTTATATGTGTATGTTCACGGGGCTAGTTGTCCGGATAGATAAGGTTATGGTAGCGTCCTCTTCACCGGTCAAAGGGTCGGGGACGTTACAGTGTGGTATCAAAGCACACGTTACAGCATGGGCCTCAATGGGCCATGAAGAAGTAGTAACAGAGGTAGGTTGTCGTCTTCCCAATAGAGGAAAAATGAGAAAATTAGCATTAGAGGAAATTTGGGGTCTAAAATGGGCCTTATAAGAAAACGTGCCAAAATAAGTTTTTGTGAGTTGGAATTCAAGAACCAATAGAATTTCAATAAATTAAGTCAACCATAATGGTTGAATTGACATATTTGTCATTAAAAAAAACTACTTTTTTTGTTCGTATTTTCGACATATCTCATTGTGTTTTTACTCAAATTTCGATCGGGAGAGCTCGTTGGATGCGGAATTTGATTCCGCATCCAACGAGTACCCACACTGCATAATTTTGACGGACCCCGCTACCCCAAAAACAATAAATACCTGAAAAAACGTGATGATGACATCATCACGTTTTGATGACATCATCATCACGTTTTTCAGGTATTTACTGTTTTTGGGGTAGCGGGGTCCATCAAAAGTATGCAGTGTGGGTACTCGTTGGATGCGGAATCAAATTCCGCATCCAACGAGCTCTCCCGATCGAAATTTGAGTAAAAACACAGGGAGATATGTCGAAAATACGAACACAAAAAGTAGTTTTTTTCTTTCTTCCTCCAAAATTAATCAATATTATTTTATTATTTTCCTTAGGAGGCCCATTTTAGACCCCAAAATTCCTCTAATGGGAGGATTTAAAAATTTCTAAGTATGAGAAATATCAGATGACTTAGGCTGAAGTCCATCTGATACATTGGATGACTTAGGCTGAAGTCCATCTGATACGTTGGATGACTTAGGCTGAATTCCATCCGATACGTCGGATGACTTAGCTGGAAGCCCATCCGATACGTCGAAGGACTTAATTTGAAGCCCATCTGGTAAAGAAAAACCCCGGCAGAAAGAAATTTAAAAAATTGTCCAAGTTTGAAACTTGCCGGTGGTCTCGGCTCAGAGGAGCCAAGGGTCTTGGCTGGGAGGAGCCGATACATCAGCTAACAATCCAATACCTGGCCGACAAGGAGAACGTAGAGAGAAAATTTTCCGAAAAATATTCTAAGTGTCGAAATTGTCGAAGGACTTAGGCTAAAGCGCATCCAGTACGTCGTAGGGCTTAAGCCAAAGCCTATCTGGTAAAGAAAACAATGCCGAGAGAAAAATTTGAAAAATCGTCTAAGTTTGAGATTTTTTCGAAGCGCTCGGCAGGGAGGAGATGAAGCTCTTGGTTGGGAAGAATCGAAGGTATCGGTTGGGTGGAGCCAATAGTCTCGGCTGGGGTAAGCTGAGACACAGCTGACAAGGGAACTAGAGAGAATTTTTTCAAAGTGTTAAAATTATCGAAAGGCGTTCGTTGAAGCGAAGCCGAGGTGTCGGCAAGGCTCGCCAGAAGGGAGCTGACACGGGGACAGAAAGAGGAAGAAGAAAAGAAAAATTCAAATTTTTTTCTAAGTATAGGAAATCTCGGAAAAAAAATTTCGATGGCTCTCGGGTGAAGCCCTTCGAGGCATCTCGGCAAAGAAAAGAGGATCGATCTGAGGCGTCGGAAGAAAATAGAGGATTGATCAGCCAAAGTATCGAAAGGCAAAGGAAGATCGGTCCGAAACGTCGGAAAAAAATAGAGGATCGGTCAGCCGATGGGCATCAAAAGATAGATGAAGATGGATCCGATAAGGTATCGGAAGACAGACAAAGACTCATCCAATAAGGCATCGGAAGTGTTGTCAACTAGTGATCCAATACATCAGATGGCTAGTTGGGAAGGGATTCGATATGATGAAGAAAAAAAATTTCAGAGTTTTTCAGCAGTTTTTCAGTGGATTTACAGGGCCGAAATGGATGGTTGTTCTTGTGAAAGAAAATCCCGTTTGAAATTGTTAAATATGAGGTTTCCTAGTCAAGGTAAGTGATTTATGATTGATATGAATGATATGCAGCTAACAGTTGTGTTACTAACACATTTTGCAGAATCATAGTCACCTTCAAGGGCAGTATTCCAGGTAGTGCGGTTTGGTAAAGTAAGTTGTAGTTTAGCCATGAGAACCCATGACGGATATGATGCTCAGGATTCCTATGAGCGTGCATGAGATGCCATGGGAGAAAATGTCCAAGTTGGAAATGATGACATAGAGTCTAATGGAAGGAGATTCCAAGAGACACCGCCAGATATTGCAGCCACCATGAGAAGCTTGATTAAAGCCTAGGAAGAGCAGCATTAGTTGAATGTTTCTATGTTGCAGAGTTTGACAGACTTGCAAAGAAAGATAGACTCTGGATAGGGTACAGTAAAACTCGAAGGTAGTAAGAGCAGTGCCAGGAGAAGAAGAAGGACTTCTAGTAGATCATCTGACTCCGAAGAATCCAATGGGGATTCAAGCTCTTCTTCTCACAAGGGAAAGAGAAAGAGGCACCATAGGGATCACTCTTGAGATGAATTTAAGAAGGCTAAACCTCCTACATTTAATGGTGAGGTAAAGACTGGACAAGAGGATGAAGCTTGGCTTCTTGGGATAAAGAAGTACTTCCAAGTTCAGGATTATTCAGGAAACATGAAGGCAAGAGTTTCCATATTCAATTTGAATGGAAGAGCATCCATTTGGTGGGAACAGTTCAAGCAAGTAAAGACAATTAGTGAAAGGAGACTTAAGTGGAAACAGTTCAAGAAGTATTCCAAGCAGAAATACCTCTCTGATAGGTATTATGACGACAAAATTAAGGAGTTCCATGAGCTGAGATTGGGACAACAGACCATGGAAGAGTATGCAAATAAGTTCTTGGAATTGTTGAGGTATGTCAGGTACATCAAAGGTGAAATTAAGTTTTATGAACCTAGAACTCTTGAAGAAGCAATAAGGAAGGCTAAGTATTGCTATGAGTAAAGAAAAGGTAAACCTGATTACCATAAGGCATGGAAGGACAAGAAGAAAGAGAATTTTGACCAAAGAAAGAAAGGTTTCAAACCTTCTAACTTCAGGAATCAACAAAAGTAGCCATCCCAAGCTGCGAGTAAGCTAGTTGGAGTGATAGGAGAAAATCCTAAAGAGCCACCACAGAATAGAGGACCACTCCAATGTTGGAAATGTGGAAGACCCCACATGTGCAGAAGTTGTCCACTCGAGAATGAGAGTGCAAGACCATCTTACAACATTCAAGAAGCAGAAACAGTGGGTCAAGTAGCAAGGGTAGTCCCTAGGATTTATGCAGCACTGGAGGACCACCAGGAAGATCACCAGTCAACTGTGGTTGAAGTTGTAGGTAAGATTGTTGAGCAATCTGTTTCTATTTTGATTGACCCTAGTTCTACTCACAGTTACATTACCCCTAGAGTAGTGGATATTTGTGCTTTTAAGAAAGTAAAGCATAGAAAATCTTGGTTAGTTTAGCTAGCCATTGGAACTAAGAGAAAGGTTAGTGAAGTGGTAGAGAAATGTCCATTGGTCATGAATGGATTGGTCACTTGTGTAGATCTGAATGTTCTACCACTTGGTTCCTATGATGTTCTCATTGGAATTGATTGGTTAGAAGCTCACAGGGTAAAGCTTGACTATTATAATAAGACTTTTGAATGCATGGATGAAGAAGGGAACCCAAAAGTTATGAAAGACATTCCAAAGGTGATTTCTGTGAGGCAGATTTCAGCAATGCAGTTGAAGAAGTTCTGCAGGAAAGGTTGCCAGTTGTATGCAGCTCATATTTTGGAGGCATCAGAGGATGAAACACCTAGGTTGGAGGACTATCAGGTGTTACAAGAATTCAGGGATGTGTTTCCTGAGGAGATTCCAGGGTTTCCTCCAAAGAGGGACATTGATTTCACAATTGAACTTATGCCAAGAGCAGCACCAGTGTCCAAGACACCCTACATAATGAGTACACCAGAGATGTTAGAGTTGAAGATGCAACTGCAAGATTTTTTGGAGAAGAAGTATATCAAGCTGAGTGTGTCTCCTTGGGGAGCACTAGTTCTATTTGTAAAGAAGAAAGATGGTACACTCAGGTTGTGTATTGATTACAGACAATTAAACAAGGTTACTATGAAGAATAAATATCCTTTGCCTAGGATTGATGACCTATTTGACCAAATGAGAGGAGAAAAGGTATTTTCCAAAATTGACTTGAGGTCTGGTTACCATCAGGTGAGAATAAAGGATGAAGACATTCATAAGAAAACCTTTAGAACAAGGTATGGACATTATGAGTTTGTAGTGGTACCATTTGGTCTCACAAATGCACCCGCTACATTTATGTGCCTTATGAACAGTGTCTTCAGCAGGTATTTGGACAAGTTTGTTCTTATTTTCCTTGATAACATTTTTATTTATTATAAGAATGAGGAAGAACATGAAGAGCATTTGAGATTGACATTGCAATTTCTCAGGGAGCATCAGCTGTATGCAAAGCTAAGCAAGTGTGACTTCTATAGATATAGAATTCAGTATTTGGGTCACATTATCTCAGAAGAGGGTATATCTGTGGACCTTGAAAATATTGAAGCCATTAGGAATTGGTCTACTACAAGAAATGTGACAGATGTAAGATATTTTATGGGACTTGCAGGATACTACAGGAGATTCATTGAAGGATTCTCCAAAGTTGCACATGCCATCACTTCTTTGCAAAAGAAGGGGATAAAGTTTGAATGGACATCGAGGTGTGAAGAAAGCTTCCAGCAGTTGAAGAATCTTCTCACCAGTGCACCAGTATTGAAAGTTGAAGATCCAGGGAAAGATTTTTTGGTGTGTACTTATGCATGCGGACAAGGGCTTAGAGGAGTCCTTATGCAAGACAACCATGTCATATGTTACGAGTCAAGAAAGCTGAAGGAGCATGAGAAGAACTATGCCACTCATGATATAGAGCTTGCAGACATAGTACATGCTCTCAATATGTGGAGGAATTACTTGATGGGCAGAAGATTTGATCTAAGGACATACCATTGTGGTCTGAAGTATTTGTTTGATCAGCCTACTTTGATTGATAGGAAATCGAGATTGCTGGAGTTTTTATGCGAGTTTGATTTTGAAATCAGGCACATAAAGGGAAAAGAGAATAAGGTAGCGGATGTGCTCAGCAGGAAGGTGTAGGAAGGAAATGCACGTGGCATCTCTCAATGTTTGGCAATTAGATTTGAGACAATAGATTGTTAATCATACTGTTGGAGATGAATTGTATGAGCAAGTAAAAGACAAATTGCTGCAGCAAAGTCTTGAGAAGAGGTATGAGGGATATAAATTGGAAGAATATGGACTTCTTACTTATAAAGGCAGAATTTATATTCCAAATGTAGTAGAGTTGAGGAGAGTTGTTATGGATGAGATCCATCAAGCTCCATATTCTGGTCAACCAGGATATTAGAAGACAATCACTACAACCAGAAAGTAGTACTTTTGGCCAGGATTGAAAAAGGACATGGCTGAATACATTTCAAGGTGCATGAAATGTTAGAAGGTAAAGGTTGAGCATCAACACCCCACAAGTTTGTTGCAGCCTTTGCCAGTTCCAGAATGGAAGTGGGAAGTTATTTCCATGGATTTTAGTACAGGATTTCCGATGACTTGGAGACAACATGATTCCATCATGGTTGTGGTGGACAAGTTGACAAAGGAAACAAATTTATACCAATTAAGTCTACGCATAAGACTGATGACATTGCAAAGATCTTCATGAAGGAGATTTTCAAATTGCATGGATTGCCTAAGGCAATAGTCTTTGACAGAGATGTCAAGTTCACTTCCAATTTTTGAAAGGGGTTGTTTGCAGATTTGGGTACAAAGTTGAACTTTAGCACTACATACCATCCTCAGACTGATGGGCAGACAGAGAGAGTTAATCAGGTGCTTGAAGACATGCTTCGCATGTATGTGATGGACAAACCAACCAAGTGGGAAGATTACTTACACTTGGTAGAGTTTGCTTATAACAATGGACAACATGCATCCTTGGGGATGAGTCTGTATGAAGCTTTGTATGGCAGAAGATGTAGGACATTAGTGACTTGGGATAATCCAGTGAACAGGGTTGTGCTTGGTCCAAAATTGCTCAAGGAGATGGAGCAATAGGTTGTAAAGATTAGACAGAATCTGAAAGCAGCCCAGGATAGACAGAAAAGCTATGCAGATAAGCATAGGGTGAACATAGAGTTCAGTGTTAAGGATCATGTTTACCTCAGAGTGAGGGAAAAGAAGAGTTCCTTGAAGCTTGGAAGTTGTGCCAAGTTGTCACCTAGATATTGTGGGCCGTTTGAAGTGCTTGAAAGAATAGGGCCAGTTGCATATAGACTTGTATTTCCTACTACCACTAGAGCTCATAATGTTTTTCATGTTTCTTTGCTTAAGAAATATGTACATGATCCTAACCATGTGATAAATTGGGATGTGATTCAGGTGGAACCCAAGGGAGAGTTCCAAATCGACCCAATGCGCATCCTCAAGAGGAAGGTCACAATGCTCCAGAACCGGGCCATAGGGTAGGTAAAGGTGCAATGGGAGCACTACGGTCCTGAAGAGGCTACGTGGTAGCTGGAGGATGCCATGCGATTGACACATCCATTTTTTTTCAATTCTTCAGAACACTGAGGCGATACCAGTGTAGCATTTTTTTCAATTTTGTAAAGCACTGAGGACAGTACTATTGAAGGGGGAGGGGAATGTAACACCCCAGTTTTGACCCTGTTTTCATTAAATGTATATGATGTATATATTGTAATTAATCGTGGTGTAGAGCTAAAGGAAAAATCCCCACCATCAATTTAGCGTTTAATGTTCCGTCGATTAAATTCGTTGCCGATGGTATATCATTATATCCGTCACATTATAATTTTGACATCATGTAAATATGCATTTTAATTAAAATAAACCCCAACCAGGTATGACAATGCAACCATGATGAAAAAGGCATGATTTTCCTAAGGATAAGAAGGGGGAATTATTAAACCTTGGGCCAATGGGTAAAAGCCAAGTGTTAGTTGTTAAACCCATTTAGTTGTTACCCACCCTTTTGACTTACTCACCCTTCCTTGTCTCAATCAGTCAACTACCAAATTAAAAGCCTCTGATGTTAGTTGGGTAGTTATTACAGTGCAGTGGTGTGTGGCAGGACTATCAGTCCTTGCCCACACGCACACTCCACCAACAGACTCATTCACCCTCATGTGGGCATTCTTCCATTCTTTCCTATTCTCACACAAAGACGGGGTTCTTCTCCTCATGCATAGGTTTTGGCATTTTACTCACACAGAGAGCTAGGAGAGCAGCCTCCCATGCACGATTTTGCTGTGTGTGTGAATTTCATGGTTGGGGATTTTATTGTGTGTATTTCTCTTCGTTGTGGGTCTGACCATGTGAATTCACCTCCACATGGGTTGTTTTTCCTTCCTCACATAGCTAAGAAATCGCTATTGTTTTCCCCACGATTTTGGTTTGTTGTGAGTTCATTTTCATTTTTGGGTTGCTGTGGTTTCTTATTGAGTCCTTTTGGTCATGATAGGGCCAAGAACGACTCAGGAATCAAATTTCCCAGATAGAGTTGCGTATTACCCAAATTGTCACCTCGGTTTGTTCTGTGGTGTTTAATTTTCTTCCCTGGAGCTGTGAATTGCTTGTTTTGTTGTGTGTATGCAACGGTTGGTCTTTGGACTGTATTGGAGTGGGAATGAAGGTTTGGTATGCTTGATAAACCTAGTTTGTTTGGGGAGCCTCATAGACAGAGCTAGAGGGCTAGATTTCTTCTCCACAACCCCTAAATAACACTAGAAAGGAAGTCAGGGCCTGAGGGACTGTGTAGCAGAGAAGGGACTGATTCCTTGTGTTGGGTGTGTGTGGGTGTCCCAGAATTTAGGCTAGTTCTAGTGTAGGTGTCCTTAGCTCTTCAGTGATCCCACCAGCTTAGCATTCAGCTTTTCCCAGCTCCCTGATGGCCTGATAAACCCAACTGTGTTGGCTTGGCTGAGTTGTGTATCTTTGGCTATGTGTAAGCCTGCTTAGTTTCCTTATTCCTTGGGGAATCATGCCCAGCTCGGGGGAAGCAGTATTGCTGAGAGATTAAGGGGCACACTAGCCTATGGTTGGGTGGAACGTTGCAGTGACATAGCTGGTTGTGGGGAGCTTCATTAAAAGATAAGTATTCTTGTCTATTTCATCTTTGCAATCGCATTTACTATTTAATGAATTTACAATAAACATGCCGAATGTTTGAATGTATGGTTTTGCTTCCGTTGTATGATGAATAATTATGCATCTCTGCATGTTTTACTTCAAAGCATTTTAGTATTTTATGTGTGTATGTTCATGGGGCTAGTTGTCCAGATAGATAAGGTTATGGCAGTGTCCTCTTCATCGGTTGGAGGGTCGAGGACATTACACCACTCCTAAGAGAGTATTATTCTACGTCATCTACAAATGAATGTAGGTACACTCTCCATGCGAGAGTATCATCTGCAACTGTAAATATCATCTGCACCAAAATGCAGGACCTATCGTCCGTAAGGAATCATCATAGAGAATCCTCAACTTTAAAGCTAGGACCACTCCCAAGAGAGTGGTATTCTATGACATCTACAAATGAATGTATAGTACAATCTTCATGCAAGAGTATCATCTACAATTGAATGCAGATCTCGTCTGCAACTGAATACAGGACCTGTCATCCATAAGGACTCATTGTAGACCATCCTCAGCTTGTTAAATCTAGGACCACTCCAAGCAAGTTTTATTTTCTACAACATCCACAACTGAATGTAGGAACACTCTCCATGCGAGAGTACCATCTACAGGACCATCCTCAGCTAGTAAGGTCCATCCTCAGCTAGTAAGGGCTAGGACCACTCTCAGTAAGAGAGTGTTATTGTTTGCAAGACCATCCTCAAAAGAGGACATTATCATCCACTAGTGAATGTCAAACCTCATCAACATCTATAGGCACACTTGGAACATTAATGCCTTCCTAATATCAATGACAGTCTCATCATCACTCCCCCTTTATAGGGAGGTCCACATCATCAACTTGCTCCCCCTTTCTAAGGAGGTTCCATATCATCAACCTTCTCCCCCTTTCTGAGGAGGGTCCATATCATCATTGTTCCTCCTTACATGAAAGGTATGTAACATCATCATCGTTGTTCCTCCCTACGAGGAAAGTCTTCAGCGTCATCATCATTGTTCTTCCCTACGAGGAAACTCTTTAACATCATCATCATTGTTCCTCCTTACGAGGAAGGATCTATATCATCACTATTCCTCCTTGCGAGGAAATATATGTATGATCATCATTGTTCCTCCTTACGAGGAAGGATCTACATCAACATCATTGTTTCTCCTTACGATAAAGGATCTGTATCATCATCACTATTCCTCCTTACAAGGAAGGATCTATATCATCATCATTGTTCCTCCTTGCAAGGAAGGATCTGTATCATCATCACAGTTACTCATTGCAAAGAAGGATCTATATCGTCATCATTATTCCTCCTTCCGAGGAAAGTATTTTCGAACTACATCAATCTTATCACAGAAGTGTTCAAACTGTTGATGTAATTGTAACTTCGAAATGTATTCACTTGTATTTCTTATGTATTGTACCCCGATGTTTATTCCGACAAGTGTTTATAATGTAATTGAGTCATGTCATGCCCCGATGTTCCGATTGGGAGTTTCTATAATGTAAACAAGTCATGTCAAGTCAATGTGGGTAACCCTCATATTGTTCAAGGGTTAAAGTCCTCGCAGTTCTGGGGCTCGAGGGTTGTTAGACTCACCTAGTGAAGTCGGCCCTAGTGAGTCATTGTCAAGTTGGGAATTAGTATAAATAGAGAGTGAGTCTCTCTATTTATAACACACACTCACTTACACTCAGTTGTAGCGCATAGCTGAGGGAGAAGAAGTTGTTGGGGCTAGAAAGAAAGAGGCTACTGCTATCAAGAGATCATCTTACTATTTTGGGGTTTTACTTTTGGTGTTGATTCTATCTCTGAGGAAGTTGCGGGGTTTTCTCCATTTATGGTTTCCCTGAGGAAAAACATTGTGTTCATTGTCTCTTGTGTTTGATTGTTTTGCTTGTTATTCTCTTAGTTAAAGATCCTAATATAATGCTAGCTTAAATGTTAAAATCTAACATGGTATTAGAGCTAACTTGAGAAGAAGACACTGTGCAGCTGTGGAAACTAGGTCTTCCTACTTTTTGGATCTCTCACCATATATTTTCAGCAAAATAAGGTTGGGCTAACTCTCCTCCCTAGGGCGCATCTTTCTGTCGAAACAGAATCTGATTCTGAGATTTTTCAGTTTTGGACCCGACGCTACTGCCGGAAATTAGGGATTTTCACAGAAGTGGAATTTTTGAGTGAGCCCAGGCCTGGATTGATCTCCTCCTCAAAATCGAAGTTTAGAGATCAAGATCAAAGCATTTGGTTAAACAGAACTCCGGGAAAGTCAAACCCTAATCTGCTCTTGAACCAGCACTACAAAAATTCAGCTCCAAATCTAGATTCGACATCTTGACCTGGTAAGATCTAAATCCTTTTTATTTCCATTTGAGGTTCTCAAATAAGATGTCTCATCATACCAAGCTTGATGAAAATATTGAGGGAGTTGATAACTTCCGAGCCTGGAAGTATAGGATCTCCCTGGTCCTGAAAGAAAATGAGTTTGACTCCTACATTAATGAGGAGGTTCCAGTTCCAGAGGAAGATGAGGCTAAGGCATTACATAAGAAGAAGTTGGTTATGGCTAAGAGGATTATTGATGATTCAGTCAAGGATCACCTCATACCACAGGTGTCCTCCCTCAAGACACGTAAAGCTATGTGTGATGCCCTAACCAAAATGTTTGAAGGGAAGAACAAAAACTAGAAGATGACTCTAAGGAACCAGTTGAAGAATGTAAAGATCCAGAATGAGGAGACCATCCAGTCATAATTCACAAGGGTCTCTCAGATCAAGGAAAAACTTGAAGCAGTAGATGAAGAAGTGGATAATGCATAAATTGTGATGACAACCTTGAATGGTCTCCCTAGGTCATGGGATTCTTTCAACCAAGGAATCTGTGCTAGGAAGAAGCTAATCAAGTTCAGTAGACTGTGGGAAAAATGTTCCACAAGAAGAAGCTTGAATAGCAGCTCAAGAAGAAAATATGGGAAGTGAAGATCAAGCTCTCACAGTACACTCCAAGAAAGGCAAAAGGGAAAATCATCATCACCAAGGTAAGCATTCTCATCAGAAAGATAATTTTGTAAAAAGGGATCCATCCAAACTCAGATGTTATACATGTGATGAAAGATGACACTTTGCTAGAAATTGTCCCATGAATAAGAGTGGATCCAAGAAGAAGAACTCCAAAACAAGACATCATGCTCACACTGCTGAGGATGATGATCCTTTCAGGAAGAAAGTAAAACAAGAAAGTGAAGACTCTTCAAGTGATGAAGAATATGTTCTAATCTCCGCTCTCACAGGAACTGTCACTCATGGAAGCAAATATTTGCTTGCTAATAGTGGGGCTTCCAAACACATGACAGGATTCAAGGAATATTTTGAGAAACTATCCGAACATAATTCACCCCATAAGGTGAAACTTGGGGATGACTACCAATATCCCATAAAAGGTAGTGGTGAATCCTCCTACAAACTAGACTCTGGAAAGTCTATGAAAAGGAAGGATGTCTTATTTGTACCAGGACTAAAGAAGAATCTTCTCTCCATATCAATACTAGATCCTAAAGGCATGAGGGTTTCATTTGTAGATGGCCAAGTCCTCATGTGGCCAAGAGGAAAGACTATTGATGATGCAATAGTAATTGGAGAACAAGAAGGAGGATTATACAAATTGAAGGGCCATCCAGAACAAGCTTTGGTCCATGACACAGTAGATCCAAATGAACTTTGGCATAGAAGGCTTGCACATGTGCATTACAGAGCACTACCACTTACAAGAAAAGCTATTGAAGGTCTTCCATAAATTCAAGCAAAACATGAAGGAGTCTGCAAAGGATGTGGGAAAGGAAAGAACATAAAGAAGACATTTCCAAGTAGCGAAAGCAAAGCAAAAGGAATCTTGGAAATCATTCACTCCAATGTATGTGTTCCAATGTCATCCAGTTCTTTAAGCGGGTATGTATACTATGTTTCTTTTATTGATGATTTTTCTAGGAAGACATGGACATACTTTATGAAGAACAAAGATGAAGTTTTCAGCAAGTTCAAGGAATTCAAAGCCTTGATCGAGAACCACACAGAAAAGAAGATCAAGACCTTTCGATCAGATAATGGCTAGAATTCACATCAAATGAATTCAAAGAGTTATGCAAAGGTTCATGGATTAAGAGGGAGTTATCCACTCCATATAATCCACAACAGAATGGGGTTGTAGAAAGGAAGAATAGAAAGATCATGGAAGCTGCAAGAGTAGTGCTTCATGATCAATATCTTCCCATACATCTATGGGAAGAAGCTGCCAGAACAACGTTGTATGTATAGAACCGTAATCCACACAGAGTACTCTAGAACAGAGGACAAAGTTAGATCCTTCAGGAAAGAAGGGTATATTTGTGGGATACTCTAAAAGCTCGAAGGCTTACAGAATATACCTCCTAGGATTCAAGAAGATCGACACCAGTAGGGACATAACATTTGATGAAGACTCGGCTTACAACAAATCCAAAAAGAGACTTGTTGAAGATCCTAAAGAATCAGAAGCACCCAGAATTAATGACAGAACCATGAACAAAGAAACTCAAGAAGAAGATCAAGAATTTGAAGAACCTCAAGAACCTATAGATCCACCTCAAGAGAAAAATCCTCATAAGAGGAAACCTGCTTGGGTACGCGAAGATATCCAAGGTGCGGAAAGATATGGGGCTCCAGAAGAGAATCACAGAGAAAGAAAGAGGACCAGGTCCTGCTCTGGGTATGTAGCTTTATTGTGTGACTTTATCAATAAAGAACCTTCCAACTATGAAGAAGCGGCAGAAAGGAAAGAATGGAAGGATGCTATGATCAAAGAGTATCAATTGATCATGAAGAATGATGTTTGGGATGTTGTCCCAAGACCAGAAGGGAAGTCTGTTGTAACTCCCAAATGGATCTACACGATCAAGCATGCTGTAGATGGCAGCATAGAGAAATATAAAGAAATATTCGTGGCTCGTGGCTTCTCACAGAAGGAAGGAATAGATTATGAAGAAACCTTTGCACCTATAGCCAGATACACTTCCATCAGATCAGTGCTTTCTCTGGCTACAGTAATGAAATGGAAGATACACCAAATGGATGTCAAGATTGCTTTCTTAAATGGTGTAGTGGAAGAGGAAGTGTATGTAGAGCAGCCACTCAGTTTTGAGACACATGACAGGGAGTCTCATGTGTGTAGATTGAAGAAAGCCCTGTACGGTTTGAAACAGGCACCCAGGACATCGTACGACAGAATTGATGGCTTTCTATCTAGTTTGGGCTTTACCAAAAGTAAAGAAGATTCCAACCTTTACTACAAGGTTGAAGATGGTAACCTAATGATACTCCTACTGTATGTAGATGATCTGTTTGTGACAGGTATGGATGGGTTGACTGCTAATACAAAGAGGAAGCTTGCTGCCGAGTTTGAAATGATGGACTTGGGTATGACGCACTATTTTCTAGGAATGGAGGTGTGGCAGATTGCGGATGGAATATCCCTCGGACAAGGGAAGTATGTAGTAGAGATCCTGAAGAGGTTTGGGATGATGGACTGCAAGGCCATGACCACACCTATTGCATCAAACCTTAAGATATTGAGTGATGCTTCATCAAAAGCAGTTGATGCTACGATGTATCGTCAGATGATTGGGTCCTTGATGTACCTAACTAACATGAGACCAGATATTTGCTTTGCTGTGAACACCTTGAGCTAGTTCTTGACAGATCCGAGACATGTTCACTTGATTGCTGCAAAGCATATTCTGAGGCGTACAGTTGATTATGGGCTCAAGTATGAGGCGAATCAGAAGATTAACCTGGAGGGTTATGTTGATTCAAAATGGGGCAAGCAGTGCCATCGATAGGAAGAGCACTTCAGGTTGTTGCTTTAGTATGGGATCATGTGTGATCTCTTGGTTTAGCATGAAGCAATCCTGTGTGGCACTAAGTATAGCTGAATTAGAGTATGTCGTAGGTTGTTTAGCTAGTTGTGAGGCAGTATGGCTGAGGAAACTACTTTCTGATTTATTTGATCTCTAGTTGGATGCTACTTGTATACATTGCGACAACCAGAGTTGTGTGAAGTTATCGAAGAACCCAGTGTTCCATGACAAGTCAAAGCATATCGAGATCAAGTATCACTATATCAGGGATATGGTGCAGAGAGGAGTAGTGAAGCTCCAATATGTTGCGGCAGATGAACATATAGCTGATGTGTTGACAAAGCCATTAGCCAGAGTGAATTTTGAGTACTTCAGGGAGAAGCTCGGTGTTCTCCAGATTAAGGTTCCCTCCAAAAGGAAGTGATGAGTTCGTGAGCCATTCTGACATGGTGAGAGGATTGGTTCCTTCCATGGTCAGATGTAAGGGCTGAGCCATTCTGTCATGATGAGAGGATTGGTTCTTCGCATGTCAGATATGATTCCTGAGCCATTCTGATGTGACTGTAGGATTGGTTCTTACATGATCAAATATAAGTGTTGAATGTCATTCTTGGAACAGAGGCACCTAGTGAGTTACCAGGAAATATTAGTCTAGGACTAAGGGCCATTCTGATGTGACAGTAGGATTGGTTCCTACATGATTATATGTGAGTGCGGAGCCATTCTGAGGCGATTGTAGGATTGGTTCCTACAATGATCAGATGTAAGTGTAGAGCCATTTTGAGGTGATTGTAGGATTGGTTCCTACAATGATAAGATGTAAGTGCAGAGCCCTTTCAACATGGAGGATTGGTTCCTTGCATGGTTGAATGTAAGTGTTGGGCCTTTCTGACATTGGTTGTCAGATGTGAGTGCTGGGCCTTTCTGACATGGTTGTGGGATGTGTTCCCACATAGTCAGATGTGAGTGTTGGGCATGCCTTTCTGATGTGATTATAGGATTGGTTCCTACATGATCAGATATAAGTGTTGGGCGGGCCATTCTGACTTAGGGTCAGATATAAGTGATGAAAAAGACCTACGTGGAGGCTAGGCCTACAACTGGCATGAAAAAGGGATAGCTCTGTAGAACTTCCTATGATGAGAAGAATCAAGAGATAGCACCCATGATGATGATCCAGCAGAGATGTTCCAAAATTGGAGATGATCCAGATTGAGTGATGATCCAGATCCAGTGATGATGATCCAGATCAAGTGATGAACCAGATCCAGATGAATATGACTTGAAGATGACGAGGACTCGATGATGATCTAGATGATATAGAGAAGAAGACTTGTACTGATAAATTGTGTCGAGAGAATACCTTCCTAGTTAAGCGGGAGTGTTGATGTAATTGTAACTTCGAAATATATTCACTTGTATTTCTTATGTATTGTACCCCAATGTTTATTCCAGGAAGTGTTTATAATGTAATTGAGTCATGTCATGCCCCAATGTTTCGATTGGGAGTTTCTATAATGTAAACAAGTCATGTCAAGTCAATGTGGGTAACCCTCCTATTGTTCAAGGGTTAAAGTCCCCGCAGCTCCGGGGCCCTAGGGTTGTTTGACTCATCTCGTGAGTCATTGTCAAGTTAGGAATTATTATAAATAGAGAATGAGTCCCTCTTTTTATAACACACACTCACTCACACTCAGTTGTAGCGCATAACTAAGGGAGAAGAAGTTGTTGGGGCTAGAAAGAAAGAGGCTACTGCTGTCGGGAGATCATCTTACTGTTTTCAGGTTTTACTTTTGGTGCTGATTCTATCTATGAGGAAGTTGCGGGGTTTTCTCCATTTATGGTTTCCCTGAGGAAAAACACTGTGTTCATTGTCTCTTGTGTTTGATTGATGTGCTTGTTATTCTCTCAGTTTAAAATCCTAATATAATGATAGATTAAATGTTAAAATCTAACACAAACTTTAATCGAGACAGAGGTTTGGTCAACACATAAACAACTTGCTCATTGGTACTCACATACTAGATTTTTATAGCTCCCTTATGTACCATATCCCTTATGTACAAATATCGTATTTCTATGTGCTTTGATTTATCATGGAACACATGATTCTCTATCATCTTTACACAACTTTGTTTGTCACATAGAATCACTGTCCAACTCTAGATCAAATGGATTCACAACTTGTGGAGCAAGCTACTATGTACTCTGCTTCAACCGTGATGAGAGAAACATTGTACCATTTCTTGCTAAACCATGAGACCATGGCATATCTAAGACAATAACATCCACTTGATGTGCTTTTTCTGTCTGTGACACTTCTTGCCCAATCTGAATCTGTATATCCATACAATCTGTAGTCACTATCTATATCATAGTATAGTCCAAATTCCATCATACCTTTTAGGTACCTCATCACATGCTTTGCAACTATCAGGTGAACACATCTAGGCTTAACTAGATACTGAATCATGGTGTTCACAACAAAGCATATATATGGCCTGGTATACTTTAGATACATCAATGACCCAATAATCTATCTGTACTGAATCATATCCACTAACTCTGATGATTCATCAGATAACAACTTCAGGTTGGTATCGATGGGTGTGGCCATGGATTGACAATCCAACATATCAAATCTTATTAATATTTCTGCAACATACTTTGCAAAGCCACATTGCTTCACTACAGGCTGAATATGTTGCAATGTACTCAACCTCTTCATGAGATCATACCCGATCTCAAACATCCCGAGGTGCTCTTTCTGTCCTCAACACTTCCTCTTTGCATATACAATGTGTTCATCATGTCAGGTTATCGACATATCCCAATATTCCTCATTCAACCTTGAAGGTTGGAACCCACTTTACTCTTGGTAAATCCTTAGTCCATCAGGAAGTCGTCCATCCTTTCGTACCATGTCGAACTTAGAGACCTTCTATAGTTACTCCCCCTGAAGCATAGCTTCATCTTCCCTCTGCATTTTGTACTCTATGTATCGAAACATTATGTAATGGAGTGACATGTATCATCCTCTTCAATTGATATTCTATGTATCCATCTCAGGTTACTAGATACCAAGATCCTTTATCTTGAACTTTGTTGAAAAGTTCCTCTCGCACCCATCTGTGAGATTTTTGTCTTCTATAGGTTTCCATCTTCAACCTTGTAGCAACCGAGGCCAATTACTTTATTTGGAAGTATTGTCATACTTTTCTTCATCTTTATGTATGTTTATTGGAGTGAATATTGAACTGTCATCACTTGTTCTTTGGAATAATCCTCATCCTTCTTTTCTTGTAGGTGATTGTACATGATATTTTCTACAAGTCAAATGCACCAGTTGCATCATTTCATAAGACATATTCATAATGACATATTCTTATGCATAAAGATATAATCATGAAACTATTTTATCCAATACAACATTCATCTGTATCCTGTATACACACGAAAATTTCCATATTCCTTCCATATCTACCATAACATCATTGATATTGTGCACTAATCCCAATATGTCAGCAAAGATGTTTTATTATAGATATGTAGCAATGGAGTGTTGTATATCACTATGGGTTACTTACCCATAACATGCATATTAGTAGTATACTGTCATTAATGCAAACATTCTATCATGCATAATACATTTCCTTGAACACAACTAAATAATGACAATTCAAATATCTATCTTTTGTTTGTTTGGTAGAATCCTTATTGATCCTTATGTCCTGGATCCTTCTACTGATTCTGGGAACCAGTACAATTCACATTCCTCATCACTTGAGGAATCTTCAGCAGTGTGAGCATGATGTCTTTATCTGACTTCTTCAAGTTTTTCTTTGGTTTGAGAAACCCTTGTGAAGTGGAACTGTATGGTATCTGAGTTCTGCATCTTCACATTCTTCAGTTGGTTCCTCAATGTCATCTTTGATATTCTTTCCTTCGTATAGACTGGTCATTGTACCAAACATATCCTTGGGAGTATACAAGGATGATACATGAGAGATCCAATCGATGTGGAAATAATCCTCTTGGCTTTTTCTAAATACTTGTTGTGCTTTGTCTTCATCTCCCCCTAGATCTACAACTTCTTCTTTGACATAGTTCTCCGGGTTGACAGGGTGAAATCATGAATCTGGGTGTCTATTTTTTTTTTTTTTGGTGGGGGGGGGTTATGAGAAAAGCAGTGTTGCTTTCCAAGTTTGTCAACTTCGAGCAAAGAAAAATTAGATTTGTATTTAGAATTTCATTTTGTAGTAAAAACAAAAGTTGTAGAGAATTCAGTTAGCTTTCTATCGGCTATTTTTTAGATTTTTTTTATTGGCATTTGATTTGTCATTTTTGCAAGTGTTTGATAGTATGTTATTAATTAATGAAATTATGATAAATAGTCATGTTTTTTGACACCAGTTTATTCATTATTCAAGTATTGTTCATTAAAAACAAAATATGTTATGATGATCTAGACAGATTGTACTAAAGGCTGTCTATGAGTTTGTATCCAACAACCGCATGCAATAATTATTAGAATTTTTTGAAGTGGACCAATCTAAAAAACTACCATAAAACTGACATGTTTAGTTTGGCACAACATCTTCCCTAATTTCCAATTCAAAAAAACTAAAAGTACCCTTTTGAAGATAACACATCAATGTTGGGCACCATGATTTTTCCAAAAAAAATTATCGTGTCTTTAAGAATTTATTGATTTTTCATTGCAGTGAATTCTATTAAATTTTGAAGCAATCCACACACCTTCTAAGAAATATAATAAATAAAATTAGTGGATCACACCAAATTAAAAAAAATAGCATCTATGGAAAGTAGATTGAATTATGCAACTAATGGTATTATTTGTGAAGAGAAATTGTAAGTATTTGATATGATCCGATCTATCTGAAATTGGAAGAAGAGTAAAAAATGAAATGGAATTCCATTTTTGAAAATTTTAGGTTTTCAGTTGAACAAATATTTCGGCCGAAAGTTACTTTTAACGGATTCCGTTAATTTTAAAATTAGAAAGTTAGAAAGGTAGTTCTTTCTAACTTTAAAAATATCGTTCCAGCTAGCCAAAACCATACCCAATAAACTCCTACAATAATGATAAATTCTATCCCTCCCAACTTACCAAAACACAGAGAATGTTTGTCATTTGAACACACTAAAATGCAATATTTAGGACATATTCACTCATATAATTTTCCATAAATTCTTGAGCAATCAATTTTCCATCATCTAATTCCAAAGCCTCTTTAGATAATCTATCTGCCACCCGATTATGTTCATGGTAAGTATTCTTGCAAGAGAAAGAGTAAAATACCTTAATAATATCTTTGACACCAATGTTCAAGTGAGAGAACCTCCAGAATCGCCAAATCATTAACCCTGTCAATGATTGTCTTTAAATCCCCATAGACACTCAACTCTGAAGACCCAACAAACCAACCACGAATAACAACCCCCAAAAGGCTAAGAGCTCAGCACGGGTGTTTGTGCTAAGACCACAACCTAAACGAATGTGAAAATAATGATCCTTGCGAATGAAAAGCACAACTCCAATACCACCCAACATTTTTGCAGTTGCTCCATTGAAAAAATATATAGCTACTTTGGTCACACGTGCACACCCAATAATTCTATTCCTTCTAATAATAGCCTCAACTAGATAATCAACAATAAAATTTAAAAATTTAATTCATTTTACTTAACATTATGCATATATTAATAGTAATAAGACTAGTTGTTTATATTTTTATCTTTATTCACTTAATCATCTATTTTTATTTTTTATATTCCTTTTTTTTCTCAATTTTTCATCATTAATCTATCTCTATGAACTATTTGCCTGAAATAATTTTATGAACTATTTGCATTAAATAATCTGTTTAATGTTAAATGTGATTCTTTATGTTATTATCATTATTTCAATTTTATTTTAACATTATGCATATATTGATCTTGATAAGGCTAGTTGTTTATATTTTTATCTTTATTCACTTAATGATTTATTTTGATTTTTTTATATTCTTTTTTTCTCAATTTTTCATTGCATCGAGAGAAGCGAGGTGCTCTTAGCCCAGTATGAGGGAGATCCTGTCTTGTTAGTCACGTTATGATAACCGACAAAAAAAAACATTATGTTAACCGACATAAATAAAAAATATATATAATGAGAAATATAATTAAATATGGGCTTAAATAAAATAAAATAAAATAAACTAGCATAGATCCATAAAATACATCTCTTTGGGTGCTTGATAAATGCAGGTTTGAAATGGATTTATGCTAATTTACTAGATTTGTTCTTTAGAAAATGACTATTTGTATTTTTGTAATTTGTTTTTTTATTCTCTCTGATATATATTAACTATTAATGGAAATGTTAAACTCTTTTTTTAAATATATTCAACCTTCTTGTAAGATTCTAGCCTTTTTATTTTATTTCATTTTTAATTACTTTTAAAATATTTTAAATTAACTAACTTTCTTTACAATTCACCATAATAAAATAAAATAAAAATTTATAATAAAATTTAGATATATTTTGGTGTGGCTTTAGAGTAGAAATTTTGATATATTTGATTATGGCTTATTGATTAAAATAAATGAGTGTCCTCTAAATAACATTGATAAGATCAATGACCCTACACCAACACAAAGAATATACATAAAAACATGTCACCTAATTTATCAAGTAATAAAACCCCAATAATAAAAGTAAATGAAAAGTAATTAAAAGATCCATGTTAAACCCTCATTTACCAAACACTAAAGGAATTAAAATGTTTGAGGTGTAATTTTTTATGAACATTTAAAATTTTAGATAAAAATAACTTACACCTAAAGAAATTGGATCCCTCTTGGTGTTTTCTAGATCCGTTTAAGATGGATCTATGCTAGTCATTAGTCCATCTCTACCAACTATTTGCATTAAATATTTTTTTAAATGTTAAATGTGATTCTTGTTATCATTATTTCAATTTTAATTCATTCCACTTAACATTATGCATATATTGATATTGATAAGGCTCGTTGTTTATATTTTTATTTTTATTCACTTAATCACCTATTTATATTCTTCTTTTTTCTCAAAATTTCATAATCCATCTCTATGAACTATTTACATTAAATATTTTTTTTGACTTTTTTCTAAAAAACAATTTCATCCTAATTTTAATGTATATATATATATATATATATTCATCTGAAAAAAGACAACCTTATATATTATAAAGCCGTATCAAAAGGGCATCAAAATTACATCCTCCAAAGAGCCTTTGAAACAAGTATTAATGCCTAGCATCCAAATATACAATCAACAATATTCCAGTAATAACAACACTAACCAAAAATAAACAGTTAGACATCCCCAAAAAGGAACAATGGGTCAGGGAATATAACCAAGACTAAAATCTCGAAAAGACAAGAAACACCAAAAGTTCAGTCATCACTTAGAGCTTCAAGATAGTTCATGTACAGACAATACATAACAAAATATATAGTCCAAAAAAATCTAGAGATAAACAACCCAACCAATGCCACAGTAAGCAGATTAAATAAAGTAGTTCAGAGAACCCTCCACAATAGTGCCAACCATGGTGTACTCTTTCCACAATATCCTCCCTGGTTCGTGAGACAAAGCCATCTTAGAAAGAACATCAACATGAGAGTTATACTCTAGGTGTTATATTTTTAACATTTAAGCTTTATGATCTTAGGATATTATCTGAGAGAATAACAAGCACAACAATCAAACACAAGATACAATGAACACAAATATTTTCCTCGAGGAAACCATAAAGGAGAAAACCCTGCAACTTCCTCAGAGATAGAATCAACACCAAAAGTAAAACCCAAAGACAGTAAGATGATCTCCCAATAGTAGTAGTCTCTCTCTCTCTTGTCCTAGCTTCTTCTCTCTCTCTCAGTTATGTGCTACAACTGAGTGTGAGTGAAGGAATATGAATGTGTGATAAATAAAGAGGCTCCCTCTCTATTTATACTAATTCCTGAATTGACAAAAACTCACTAGGGCCGACTTCTCTAGAAGAGTCTAATAACCCTAGGGCCCCACAACTTCCGGGACTTTAACCCTTGATCAATAAGGACGGTTATACTCTATGGATTTACATGACTTGTTTAATTTATTGAATCTCCTGATCAAAACATCAAGGCATGGAATGACTCAATTACATTACAGATACTTCCCGGAATAAACATCGGGGTACAATACATAAGATATACAAGCGAATACATTCCGAAGTTAAAAATACATCAACACTCCCTCTTAATTAGGAAGGTATTCTCTTGACACAATTTATCAGCACAAGTCTTCTTCTCTATATCATATGGATCATCATATTTTAATCTTCAAGTCATCTTCATCGTTAAGTCATCAAGTCTGGATCATTACTAGATCTAGATCATCATTGGATATTCATTGAGTCTAGATCATCACTTGATATAGAGCATCACTGGATCAACATCAAGTCTGGATCATCACTGGATCATAATGAAGTCTGGATCATCACTTGATCTGGATCATCATTGCTGGATCATCACTGGGTCATCATCACTGGTGCTATCTCAATTCTACTCATCATAGGAAATTCTACAGAGCCATCCCTTTTTCATGCTGGTTGTAGGCCTAGCCTTCACGTAGGTCTTCATTGTCTTCAGCAGTTATATCTGACCATGGAATGAACCATGTTATAAAGGCCCGCCCAACACTTACATTTGACCATGGAATGAACCATGTCAGAAAGGCACGAACAACACTCACATCTAACCATGGGAGGAACACATCCAAAACCCATGTCAGAAAGGCCCAACACTCACATACGACCTCATCATGTCAAAAAGGATCTACACTTACATCTGACCTCATCATGTCAGAAGGGATTTGCACTTATATCCGACCTCATCATGTTAGAAAGGCTCTGCACTTACATCCAACCTCATCATGTCATAAGGGCTCTGCACTTGCATCCGACCCCATCATGTCATAAGGGATCTCCGCTCTAGGCTTAGTGTCAATCCTAGACTGAACCAAATTCCTGGTAACTGACCGGGTGCCTCCATTATCCCAGAGAATGGCCTCTTAGCACTAAGCTGAGTTTCAGTCCCAGACTGAATCAATTTCCTAGTAATTGACCAGGTGCCTCCATTCTCCTAGAGAATGGCCTCTCATCACTAAGCTAAGTTTCAGTCCCAGACTGAATCAATTTCCTGATAACTGACCAGGTGCCTCCATTCTCCTAGAGAATGGTCTCTCGGTACTAAGCTGAGTTTTAGTCCCAGACTGAATCAATTTCCTGGTAACTGAACAGGTTCCTCCATTCTCTGAGAGAATGGCCTTCAACACTTATATCTGATCATGTGGGAACACATCCCTCAATCACATCAGAATGGCTCTGCACTAATCATGTGGTAACACAACCCACAATCACATTAGAATATCTTTGCACTGATCATGTGGTAATAAAACCCACAATCACATCAGAATATCTTTGCACTTATCATGTGGTAACACAACCCACAATCACATCAAAGCATCTCTGCACTTACATCTGACCATGTGAAGCTCAGGCTTCCACCATGTCAGAAGGGCCAACAGACACATCAATCCCCTTTGGAGGGAAAATCGATCTGGAGAACACCAAGCTTCTCCCTAAAGTACTCAAAATTTACTCTGGATAATGGTTTGGTTAGTACTTCAGCTATCTGCTCGTCCGTCGCAACATACTAGAGCTTCATTGCTCCTCTCTACACCATATCCCTGATATAGTGACACTTGATCTCAATATGCTTTGACTTTTCATGGAATAATGGGTTCTCTGACAACTTCACATAGCTCTGTTTGTCGCAATATATACAAGTAGCATCCATATGAAGATCAAATAAATCATACAGTAGCTTTCTCAGCCACACTGCCTCGCAACTAGCCGAACAAGCTGCAACATACTCTGCTTCGGCTATACTTAGTGCCACACATGATTGCTTCCTGCTAAACCATGATATCACACCTGATCCCATACTAAAGCAACACCCTGAAGTGCTCTTTCTATCAATGAAACTGCCCACCCAATCCGAATCCACATAACCTTCCAGGTTAATCTTCTAATTTTCCTCATACTTGAGCCCATAATCAAATGTACCCTTCAAGTACCTTAGAATATGCTTTACAGCAATCAAGTGAGCATGTCTCGGATCCATCAAGAACTGGCTCAATGTGTTCACAACAAAGCAAATATCTGGTCTTGTATTCGTCGGGTACATCAAGGACCCAATCATCTGACGATACATTGTAGCATCAACCGCTTCTGATGAAGCATCACTCAATAGCTTCAAGTTTGATGCCATAGGTGTGGTCATGGACTTGCAGTCCACCATCCCAAACCTCTTCAGGACCTCTACTGCATACTTCCCTTGTCTCAGGGAAATTCCATCTGCATTCTGCCACACCTCCATGCCTAGAAAATAGTGCATCATACCCAAGTCCTTCATTTTGAACTCGGTAGAAAGCTTCCTCTTTGTATCAACAATCAACTCATCCTCACCTGTCACAAATAGATCATCTACATATAGTAGGAGTATCAATGGGTTCCCTTCTTCAACCTTGTAGTAAAGGTTGGAATCCGCTTTACTCTTGGTAAAGCCCAAACTGGATAGGAAGCTATCAATTATGCCGTACCATGTCCTGGGTGCCTGTTTCAAATTGTATAGGGATTTCTTTAACTTACACAAATGAGTCTTTCTGTCATGTGTCTTAAAACCGAGTGGCTGTACCACATATACTTCCTCTTCTACTACACCATTCAAGAAAGTTGTCTTGACATCCATCTGGTTTCCACTTCATTCTTGTAGCTAAAACAAGCACTGATATGATGGAAGTATATCTGGCTATAGGAGCAAAAGTTTCTTCATTATCTATTCCTTCTTTCTGGGAGAAATCATGAGCCAAAAATCTTGCTTTATATTTCTCTATGCTACCATTTGCAGCATGCTTGATCTTATAGATCCATTTGGAAGTCACAACAGACTTCCCCTCTAGTCTTGGGACAACATCCAAAATATCATTCTTCATGATCAATTGATACTCTTCGATCATAGCATCCTTCCATTCTTTCTTTTATGTCGCTTCTTCATAGTTGGAAGATTCTTTGTCAATGGAGTCACATAATAAGACTACATAACCGGAGCAAGACCTAGTTCTTTTCCTTTCTCTGTGTATCTCTTCTGGAGCCCCATATATTTTTGCACCTTGGATAGCTTCTCATACGCAAGCAGGTTTCCTCTTGTGATGATTCTTTTCTTGAGGTGGATCTATAGGTTCTTCAGGTTCTTATACTTCTCCATCTTCTTCTGGAATTGCTTCGTTCATGGTTGTGTCATGAACTCTGGGTACTTTTGTTTCTTCAGGTTCTTCAGTAGGTCTCTTTCTGGATTTGTTGTAAGTTGAGTATTCGTCAAATGTTACGTCCCTGCTGATTTTGATCTTCTTGAATCCTAGGAAGTATATTCTGTAAGCCTTCGAGCTTTTAGAGTATCCCACAAACATAACCTTCCTTCCTGAAGGATCTAATTTTGTCCTTTTTTCTTTTGGAATGTGTATGTACACTGGATAGCCAAATATTTTGAAATGACTGAATTATGGTTTCTTACCGAAAAACACTTCTTCAGGTGTCTTGTTCTTGAGTACTCTATGTGGAGTACGGTTCTGTACATACATAGTTGTTCTAACAGCTTCTGCCCATAGATGCATGGGAAGATCTTGATCATTAAGCATTGCCCTTGCAGCTTCCATGATAGTTATATTCTTTCTTTCTGCAACCCCATTCTGTTGTGGATTATATGGAGTGGTAAAGTCCCTCTTAATCCTTGAATCTTTCCATAATTCCTTGAATTCATTTGATGTGAATTCTCCACCATTTTCTGATCGAAAAATCTTGATCTTCTTTTATGTGTAGTTTTCGATCAAGGCTTTGAATTCCCTGAACTTGCTGAATACTTCATCTTTGTTCTTCATGAAGTATATCCATGTCTTCCTAGAAAAATCATCAATGAAAGAAACATAGTATACATACCCGCTTAATGAACTGGATTGCATCGGACCGCATACATCAGAGTGAATGATTTCCAAGATTCCTTTAGCCTTGCTTTCGCTACTTGGAAATTTCTTCTGTGTTCTTTCCTTTCGCACATCCCTTACATACTCCTTCATGTTTTTCTTGTATTTCTGGAAGACCTTCAACAACTTTGCTTGCAAGTGGTAGTGCCCTATAGTGCACATGTGCAAGCCTTCTATTCTAAAGTTCATTTGGTTCTACCGAGTCATGAACCAAAGCTTGTTCTGGTTGGCCCTTTAATATGTATAGTCCTCCCTCTTATTCTCCAGTTACTACTGCATCGTCCATAGTATTTCCTTTTGGCCACATGATGACTTGACCATCTATAAATGCAACTCTTATACCTTTTGCATCTAATGCAGAGATGGAGAGAAGGTTCTTCTTTAGTCCTGGTAAAAATAGGACATCCTTCATTTTCATAGACTTTCCAGAGTCTAATGTGTAGGAGTATTCTCCAATACCTTTTATTGGATATTGGTAGTCATCCCCAAGTTTCACCTTGTGGGGTGATTCATGTTCTGATAATTTCACAAATGATTCTTTGAATCC
>LPNX010183888.1:186309-201704 GCA_001517045.1 Pseudotsuga menziesii
TCAGTCATCACTCAGAGCTTCAAGATAGTTCATGTACAGACAATACATAACAAAATATATAGTCCAAAAAAATCCAGAGATAAATAACCCAACCAATGCCACAGTAAGCAGATTAAATAAAGCAGTTCAGAGAACCCTCCACAATAGTTCCAACCATGGTGTACTCTTTCCACAATATCCTCCCCGGTTCCTGAGACAAAGCCATCTTAGAAAGAACATCAACATGAGAGTTATACTCTAGGTGTTATATTTTTAACATTTAAGCTTTATGATCTTAGAATATTATCTGAGAGAATAACAAGCACAACAATCAAACACAAGATACAATGAACACAAAGATTTTCCTCGAGGAAACCATAAAGGAGAAAACCCTGCAACTTCCTCAGAGATAGAATCAACACCAAAAGTAAAACCCAAAGACAGTAAGATGATCTCCCAACAGTAGTAGTCTCTCTCTCTCTTGTCCTAGCTTCTTCTCTCTCTCTCAGTTATGTGCTACAACTGAGTGTGAGTGAAGGAATATGAATGTGTGATAAATAAAGAGGCTCTCTCTCTATTTATACTAATTCCCGAATTGACAATAACTCACTAGGGCTGACTTCTCTAGAAGAGTCTAATAACCCTCGGGCCCCACAACTTCGGGGACTTTAACCCTTGATCAATAAGGAGGGTTATACTCTATGACTTTACATGACTTGTTTAATTTATTGAATCTCCTGATCGAAACATCAAGGCATGGAATGCCTCAATTACATTACAGATACTTCCCGGAAAAAACATCGGGGTACAATACATAAGATATACAAGCGAATACATTCCGAAGTTAAAAATACATCAACACTCCCTCTTAATTAGGAAGGTATTCTCTCGACACAATTTATCAGCACAAGTCTTCTTCTCTGTATCATATGGATCATCATATCTTAATCTTCAAGTCATCTTCATCGTTAAGTCATCAAGTCTGGATCATTACTAGATCTGGATCATCATTGGATCATCATTCAGTCTAGATCATCACTTGATATAGAGCATCACTGGATCAACATCAAGTCTGGATCATCACTGGATCATAATCCAGTCTGGATCATCACTTGATCTGGATCATCATTGCTGGATCATCACTGGGTCATCATCACTGGTGCTATCTCAATTCTACTCATCATAGGAACTTCTACAGAGCCATCCCTTTTTCATGCTGGTTGTAGGCCTAGCCTTCACGTAGGTCTTCATCGTCTTCAGCAGTTATATCTGACCATGGAATGAACCATGTCAGAAAGGCCTGCCCAACACTTACATTTGACCATGGAATGAACCATGTAAGAAAGGCACGAACAACACTCACATCTAACCATGGGAGGAACACATCCAAAACCCATGTCAGAAAGGCCCAACACTCACATTCGACCTCATCATGTCAAAAAGGATCTACACTTACATCTGACCTCATCATGTCAGAAGGGATTTGCACTTATATCCGACCTCATCATGCCAGAAAGGCTCTGCACTTACATCCAACCTCATCATGTCATAAGGGATCTGCACTTACATCCGATCCCATCATGTCATAAGGGATCTCCACTCTAGGCTTAGTGTCAGTCCTAGAATGAACCAAATTCCTGGTAACTCACCGGGTGCCTCCATTATCCCAAAGAATGGCCTCTTAGCACTAAGCTGAGTTTCAGTCCCAGACTGAATCAATTTCCTAGTAACTGACCAGGTGCCTCCATTCTCCTAGAGAATGGCCTCTCATCACTAAGCTAAGTTTCAGTCCCAGACTGAATCAATTTCCTGATAACTAACCATGTGCCTCCATTCTCCCAAAGAATGGTCTCTCAGCACTAAGCTGAGTTTTAGTCCCAGACTGAATCAATTTCTTGGTAACTGAACAGGTTCCTCCATTCTCTGAGAGAATGGCCTTCAGCACTTATATCTGATCATGTGGGAACACATCCCTCAATCACATCAGAATGGCTCTGCACTAATCATGTGGTAACACAACCCACAATCACATTAGAATATCTTTGCACTGATCATGTGGTAATAAAACCCACAATCACATCAGAATATCTTTGCACTTATCATGTGGTAACACAACCCACAATCACATCAAAGCATCTCTGCACTTACATCTGACCATGTGAAGCTTAGGCTTCCACCATGTCAGAAGGGCTAACAGACACATCAATCCCCTTTGGACACATCAATCCCCTTTGGAGGGAAAATTGATCTGGAGAACACCAAGCTTCTCCCTAAAGTACTCAAAATTTACTTTGGATAATGGTTTGGTTAGTACTTCAGCTATCTGCTCGTCCGTCGCAACATACTGGAGCTTCATTGCTCCTCTCTACACCATATCCCTGATATAGTGACACTTGATCTCAATATGCTTTGACTTGTCATGGAATAATGGGTTCTCTGACAACTTCACATAGCTCTGTTTGTCGCAATATATACAAGTAGCATCCATATGAAGATCAAATAAATCATACAGTAGCTTTCTCAGCCACACTGCCTCGCAACTAGCCGAACAAGCTGCAACATACTCTGCTTCGGCTATAATTAGTGCCACACATGATTGCTTCCTGCTAAACCATGATATCACACCTGATCCCATACTAAAGCAACACCCTGAAGTGCTCTTTCTATCAATGGAACTGCCCACCTAATCCGAACCCACATAACCTTCCAGGTTAATCTTCTAATTTTCCTCATACTTGAGCCCATAATCAAATGTACCCTTCAAGTACCTCAGAATATGCTTTACAGCAATCAAGTGAGCATGTCTCGAATCCATCAAGAACTGGCTCAATGTGTTCACAACAAAGCAAATATCTGGTCTTGTATTCGTCGGGTACATCAAGGACCCAATCATCTGACGATACATTGTAGCATCAACCGCTTTTGTGAAAGCATCACTCAATAGCTTCAAGTTTGATGCCATAGGTGTGGTCATGGCCTTGCAGTCCAGCATCCCAAACCTCTTCAGGATCTCTATTGCATACTTCCCTTGTCTCAGGGAAATTCCATCTGCATTCTGCCACACCTCCATGCCTAGAAAATAGTGCATCATACCCAAGTCCTTCATTTCGAACTCAGTAGAAAGCTTCCTCTTTGTATCAACAATCAACTCATCCTCACCTGTCACAAATAGATCATCTACATAGAGTAGGAGTATCAATGGGTTCCCTTCTTCAACCTTGTAGTAAAGGTTGGAATCCGCTTTACTCTTGGTAAAGCCCAAACTGGATAGGAAGCTATCAATTATGCCGTACCATGTCCTGGGTGCCTGTTTCAAATTGTATAGGGATTTCTTTAACTTACACAAATGAGTCTTTCTGTCATGTGTCTTAAAACCGAGTGGCTGTACCACATATACTTCCTCTTCTACTGCACCATTCAAGAAAGTTGTCTTGACATCCATCTGGTTTCCACTTCATTACTGTAGCTAAAGCAAGCACTGATATGATGGAAGTATATTTGGCTACAGGAGCAAAAGTTTCTTCATTATCTATTCCTTCTTTCTGGGAGAAATCACGAGCCAAAAATCTTGCTTTATATTTCTCTATGCTACCATCTGCAGCATGCTTGATCTTATAGATCCATTTGGAAGTCACAACAGACTTCCCCTCTAGTCTTGGGACAACATCCAAAATATCATTCTTCATGATCAATTGATACTCTTCGATCATAGCATCCTTCCATTCTTTCTTTTATGTCGCTTCTTCATAGTTGGAAGATTCTTTGTCAATGAAGTCACATAATAAGACTACATAACCGGAGCAGGACCTAGTTCTTTTCCTTTCTCTGTGTATCTCTTCTGGAGCCCCATATATTTCTGCACCTTGGATAGCTTCTCATACGCAAGCAGGTTTCCTCTTGTGAGGATTCTTTTCTTGAGGTGGATCTATAGGTTCTTCAGGTTCTTATACTTCTCGATCTTCTTCTAGAATTGCCTCGTTCATGGTTGTGTCATGAATTCTGGGTACTTTTGTTTCTTCAGGTTCTTCAGCAGGTCTCTTTCTGGATTTTTTGTAAGTTGAGTATTCGCCAAATGTTACGTCCCTTCTGATTTTGATCTTCTTGAATCCTGGGAAGTATATTCTATAAGCCTTCGAGCTTTCAGAGTATCCCACAAACATAACCTTCCTTCCTGAAGGATCTAATTTTGTCCTTTTTTCTTTTGGAATGTGTATGTACACTGGATAGCCAAATATTTTGAAATGACTGAATTATGGTTTCTTACCGAAAAACACTTCTTCAGGTGTCTTGTTCTCAAGTACTCTATGTGGAGTACGGTTCTGTACATACATAGTTGTTCTAACAGCTTCTGCCCATAGATGCATGGGAAGATCTTGATCATTAAGCATTGCCCTTGCAGCTTCCATGATAGTTCTATTCTTTCTTTCTGCAACCCCATTCCGTTGTGGATTATATGGAGTGGTAAACTCCCTCTTAATCCTTGAATATTTGCATAATTCCTTGAATTCATTTGATGTGAATTCTCCACCATTGTCTGATCGAAAAATCTTGATCTTCTTTTATGTGTAGTTTTCGATCAAGGCTTTGAATTCCTTGAACTTGCTGAATACTTCATCTTTGTTCTTCATGAAGTATATCCATGTCTTCCTAGAAAAATCATCAATGAAAGAAACATAGTATACATACCCGCTTAATGAACTGGATTGCATCAGACCGCATACATCAGAGTGAATGATTTCCAAGATTCCTTTAGCCTTTCTTTCGCTACTTGGAAATTTCTTTTGTGTTCTTTCCTTTCGCACATCCCTTACATACTCCTTCATGTTTTTCTTGTATTTCTGGAAGACCTTCAACAACTTTGCTTGCAAGTGGTAGTGCCCTATAGTGCACATGTGCAAGCCTTCTATGCTAAAGTTCATTTGGTTCTACCGAGTCATGAACCAAAGCTTGTTCTCGTTGGCCCTTTAATATGTATAGTCCTCCCTCTTATTCTCCAGTTACTACTGCATCGTCCATAGTATTTCCTTTTGGCCACATGATGACTTGACCATCTATAAATGCAACTCTTATACCTTTTGCATCTAATGCAGAGATGGAGAGAAGGTTCTTCTTTAGTCCTGGTACAAATAGGACATCCTTCATTTTCATAGACTTTCCAGAGTCTAATGTGTAGGAGGATTCTCCAATACCTTTTATTGGATATTGGTAGTCATCCCCAAGTTTCACCTTGTGGGGTGATTCATGTTCTGATAATTTCACAAATGATTCTTTGAATCCTGTCATATGTTTGGAAACCCCACTATCTATAATCCAATCATTTCTTCCATGTGTGATGTTTCCCGTGAGAGCGGAAATCAAAACATATTCTTCATCACTTTCTTGTTTGATTCTCTTCTTGGAAGGCTCATCATCTTCTGCAGCATGAGCATGATGTCTTTTCTTGTTTCCCTTCCTCTTGTGAGATCTATCTTTGTTTCTAGGACAATCTCTTGCAAGGTGTCCTCTTTCATCACATGTAAAGCAAATGTACTTAGACAAATCTTTGTTAGACTTTCTGGTGTTTTTCTTCTGGTGAGAGTGCTTACCTCTGTGATGGTCTATTCTACTTTTCCTGGATTGTACCGTGAGAGCTTGATATTCACTTCCCATCTTTTCTTCTCGAGCTAATATTCGAGCTTCTTCCTATGAGCATTCCTCCCACAGTCTGCTAAACTTGACTAGCTTCTTTCTAGCATAGATCCCTTGAATGAAAGAGTCCCATGCCCTAGGGAGACCATTCAAGGTGGTCATCACAATATCTGCATTCTCTACTTCTTCATCTACCGCTTCCAGTTGTTCCTTGATCTGAGAGACCCTTGTAAGGTAATATTGGATGCTCTCTGCATTCTGGATCTTTACATTCTTCAATTGGTTTCTCAGTTTCATCTTTCGGTTTATGTTCATCCCTTCAAATAACTTGGTCAGGNGTAAAGTAATATTGGATGCTCTCTGCATTCTGGATCTTTACATTCTTCAATTGGTTTCTCAGTTTCATCTTTCGGTTTATGTTCATCCCTTCAAATAACTTGGTCAGGGCATCAAACATCTCTTTAGGTGTCTTTAGAGAGGACACCTATGGTATGAGGTCATCCTTGATGGAATCAAAAGTAATCCTCTTATCCATGACCAATTTCTTCTTGTGTAAGGCCTTAGCCTCATCTCCCTCTGGAACTGGAACCTCTTCATTGATGTAAGAGTCCAGCTCATTTTCTTCCAGGACCAGGGAGATCCTATACTTCCAAGCTTGGAAGTTATCAGCTCCCTCAAGCTTTTCATCAAGCTTGGTATGATGAGAAATATTAACAGAGAACCTCAAATGGAAATGCAAAAGATTTAGATCTTACCAGGTTAAGATGTCGGAACTGGATTTGGAGCTGAATTTTTGTAGAGCCAGTTCAGGAGCAGATTAGGGTTTGAATTTCCCAAAGTTCTACCCAACCAAAAACTTTGATCTTGATCTCTAAACTTCGATTTTGGGGACGAGATCAATCCAGGCCTGGGCTCACTCAAAAATTCCACTTCTGTGGAAAGCCCTAATTTTCGGCAGCAATGTCGGGTCAAAAACTGAAAAATGCTCAGAATTAGATTTTGTTTCGATAGAAAGATGCACCCTGGAGAGGAGAGTCATCCCAACCTCCTTTTGCTGAAAATATATGGAGAGAGATCCAAAAAGTAGGAAGCCCTAGTTTCCACAGTTTCACAGTGTCTTCTTCTCAGGTTAGCTCTGATACCACACGAGGCTTTGGTCCAAGATCAAAAACAGAACCGAGACAGTCCAATGTTTTTGAAACAACATGGTCATAATCCAATGGTGACCCCTGAAATAAATGACCATTCCTCAAGCCCTAGTAATGCCACATAAATAACATGACACATTCCAGAGGAATTTTATAATGATTCTCAACACTCTGAAGGAAACCAGATAGATCCTCATCATCCCACTTCCAAGTGATCTGAAAATGTTCACACAAACACATCCAAAGATAGCGAAAGCCAGGACACCAAAGGAAAAGGTGAGTCGTAGACTTCGGCTCCACCATGCAGAAACAACAATGACTGGGTCCCTGGAATCCTCTTCGCATAAGACAGTCCCACGTCAAAATTTTATCTTGCAAAGAAATCCAGATGAAGCATTTAATTTTCCTCGCCACCTTTTTCTTCCACAGAACCGAGAACCACCACTGTGGCTGATAAGATAGATGATATTTTAATAAGGAGTCATAAGCCAAACTAGTTGTGACAGAACCATCATGCAACTTTCCAAACCAAACCAAGATGTCAGGATTAGAGCAAATAGTAATACCAACATCCCTCAAAGAATCTAAAAATCCCTCCCATTCCTCAACAACAGCCCCCGTCATGCCCAGGGAGTGAGAAGAATTCCAGCCCATGAAGAGAGAATCATAGTACACTGCCACATGATTGAGAAACTTGATATTTAAGGACTCAAGACAATTCAGTAAATTAACAGACATCGAAGAAGAAACCATCCCCGCAATGTGTCATAGCCAATACCAATGAGACCTCTGCCAATATTCCAACACACCTCACGAACAATACAAGGCAATGCAGTGCATAATCCAGACCAAATAATTGAGGATTTCCTGGGAGACGGAGCATGGTTCCACAGCCACAAACTAATAGGAAAACGCTGCATATACTTAGACTTGATAATGGATCACTAGAGATTAATGCTGGTCAGGCCTCGCCACAATTATTTTGAACAAAGTGAAATATTGAAGAATACCAGGTTCTTAATACCCCATCCACCGTACATAATTGGCAGAGAGAGAGATCGCCAGTCTGCCAGATGATATTTCTAGGAAAGCTGAGCCCCGCACCATAGAAAGTTAAAGAAAGACCTCCGAATAGTGTCCAACACACCCAATGGAACTTTAAAAAGTGCAAACTAGTAAACAGGGATAGACTGTAAAACAATTTTAATAAGAGTAAGGCGACCTCCCAAAGAAATCCAGTTAGAGGACCATCTACTAATCCGAAAATGCACTTTACGAGTGAGCCAATCCCAATCTGAGCAAAGGTAAGCATTAGGTTTAAGATAAAAACCTAAGTAAGTGAAACCTACCTCGAGTGATCAACTACTTACCAAAAATAAATCTTCAATAAGATGTAACACTTCTTCCTCCACCCCAAAATGACTGAAATGTGATTTAGTAGAACTAAAGGACATGCCCGACACATTGCAAAAAACATCAGTGATACCTTTAATGATAATCCATTCAACAAAAGTTCCTTGACCAAAGATGATAATATCATCCACAAATAGAGTATGAGAGGTATAGATAGAGCCAATAACTTTTACACCTCTAATCCGCTTATCCACCTTAGCCTTATTCAGAAGCAAACTCAAACCGTTAATGATGAGCAGGAACAAATATAGAGATAGAGGGGAGCCCTGCCTCAAACCCCTTGAGCCTTTGAATGACTGCCATGGAGAACCATTAATCAAAACAAAATATGATGTCGAGTTCACACATGACATAATCCAGTTAGTCACATTCAGAGGGATGCCCATATGTAGTAGAATCATATGTAATATAGATCTGTCCACCTTGTCGTATGCTTTCTCCATATCCAGCTTCAATACCATCGTAGAGAGATTTTTCTATTTAATGGAATGAATGGATTCTTCAACAATGCCTGCCACATCCAGAATATTCCTATCGGGAAGAAACCCAAACTGCTCTTGCGAAATAAACCTGCCCAGGGTCTCCTTCATACGACCCACAATAATTTTAGAAACCAACTTATATAATAAGTTACACAGAGCAATGGGCCGGTACCCTGCAAAGAAAGAAGGCCTATCGACTTTCGGTATCAGAATCAAGTAAGTCAAATTCAGGTTATCAGGGATAGTACCTGACCTTTTCGAATCCTCAATAGCAAGTACAATCTCTGGGCCCAGCAACTCAAAAAAATGGAGATAGAATTTCGCGGTCCAGCCATCCAGGCCGGGACTTTTATCTAGGGAAAAGGATTTAAGAGTACATTCCACTTCATAGAGAGTGATAGGAAGCTCCAAACAGCGGCCCTCCTCAGCACTGAACATAGTCGGGTATAGTTTTAGGACTTCCATCTGATCATTAATACAGGACAGCTTCAAATCTTTGTAAAGGTCTGAGGAAAAATAAATATCCCCACATTTTATAGAATTCAGATCAATAACCAAATTACCAAATGCATCCACAGTCTCCCATATAGTTTTTTCTAATCTTCTCCTATTAGCGAAATTATGAAAATATTTAGTATTTTCATCCCCCGCTGACAGCCAAAGAGGCATGCTCTTCAACCAAAGAGTCTCCTCCTTATGTAATAAGATAGTCTGCTTTTGCAATGGAGCTCTTTAAGAGCATCGACCTTCCTAGAACACAAATAATCATCAGCAATATCATCATCAAGACACCTAATCTACTCTTTGATGGAAACAAGAAGAACCTCCTCCTTTTTTTTCTCCGCCACTTCCCAGATAATGACAGCCCGACAAAGCTTAGACAATTTGAAAATAAGAGACTGGAAGGAGGAGAAGTTCCCAAGCACCTTCAATCCTAAAGTAACCCCTTGAGATGTCATAAAATAATTGAAATCCTTCACAGTAAGCCACGAATAATTAAATTTGACGGGGTAACAGACTCTCGACATAGTAAAATCTAGTTGTAGAACTAATGATTTGTGGTCTGAGACCCCCGTCGAATAGTGCCAGCATCTAAAACAACCCAATTTCGTGCAAAGAGGCTCCGACATAAAACAAATGTCCAGGCATTTAGCAATGTGATCCACTCCACAATGACCATTAAACCAAGTCGGGGACAATTTTCCAAGAACAATGTCCACCAGATACGCTTCACCAAATAATTGCAAAAAATAATCAGAAAGGGGATCAATAAGTCTGCTAGCACCCCACACTTCATTTGCCAACCATGTACAGTTCAAGTCTCCAGCTAAAATCAGATGAGGGAGAGATAATAATCCAAATACCTTGATCCTATTCCAGAATGAGACCCTATCTGAGTAAGGCCCATAAACATTCAATAAATCATTTGCTCCTGAAAACCCTTAAGCTTTCCACGTAATAAAATACCTGTACAGGTGTGAAAATCCTGCAAATCAGCCAGTTGTGGGTTCCAGCCCACCACAGTACCCCTGGAATGACCACAAGCATCTACCTCTGATACTAACCAACCTAGTTTTAGCTTAATTAAAAACCCATAGGCATCAATACCTGTCGACATCGTCTCATGAACAAAAATAATCATAGGATTTACAGATTCAAAAAATCTCTTAATCACGGCACGTTTAGGCCCCCCGCCCAGCCCCCAAATATTGATGGATGCAATATTCATGGGAAAACCTCCAATGAGGCCACATTTTATCTAAGGGATAGTGAACAAGGGCTAGCTAAAAGATTAGAGGGACCCCTCGAGGAAAGGGATGCGATATGCAAATTAATAAAGGAGTTATCCCTAATAGCACCTTTGGTGCCACGAACAGCTTTTGCAAGTTTTTTCTTCTTTCTCACAGTTATAAAACCCCTATTGACAGAAGGCAATGGAAGAATATCAGCAGATGGGGAGTTAACCATGGCATATATAGGATTTGGACAATAATTATGGCTATTGGGAGCAGACCCAATAGTAGCACCATCAGTAGAAGGAGGGTTCTCAACAATAATTTGAGGAGGGCTATTAGATACAAGAGTTGGGGATATTGAGAAGTTAAGCTTCTCCAGAGATGGAGCAATAAGAGGAGGGAAATCCAAATCAAACTGTGACCCAAGACCAGTAGACGAAAACAACAAACCCTCATCCTCCTGTCATTTTCTCAAAGGGACAGTGAAGAAGGGCTAGCTAAAAGATCATGGAGACCCCTTGAGGAAAGGGACACGATCTACGGATTAATAAAGGAGTTAGCCCTAATAGCACCTTTGGTGCCACGAACGGCTTTTGCAGGTTTTTTCTTCTTTCTCACAGTTATAAAACCCCTATTGACAGAAGGGAATGGAAGAATATTAGTAGATGGGGAGTTAACCATGGCATATATAGGATTTGGACAAAAATCATGGCTATCGGGAGCAGACCCAATAGTAGCACCATCAGTAGAAGGAGTGTTCTCAACAATAATTTGAGGAGGGCTATTAGATATAGGAGTCGAGGATATTGAGAAGTTAAGCTTCTCCAGAGACGGAGCAATAAGAGGAGGGAAATCCAAATCAAATTGTGACCCAAGACCAGCAGATGAAAAAAACAAACCCTCATCCTCCTCTAAAGGGACCAGGGCATCATCCCTACGACGCGGAGTGACCAAATCAACAGGAGGGTTCGATACAATCGAAGGAACCCCCACCTGAGAGGACCTAGGGATGGTCGAAAGGTTTAAGCCAGACAAAGAGTCCAAAATGGTCTCAGAATCAATGAAATTCAAAAGAAGGGGAACATTCGATGTGAAATTACCAATATGCTCCACTGCCGAAGACTTGTATAGGGGCAAAGAATCTTCAGAAACCTTATCAACCTTTCGCATATGGTCCTTCCCACCGAAACTGTGTTGTCGTGACCGCGAAATCAGAGGACATGTGAACTTGGAATTTCTAGTCATCCGGCACTGATGACATCGAAAATCCACCCTCCATTAATCGAGTTTTTGAATAAAGGACCCTTCGTCCCATAAAACCTCCAACTCATCCGGTAAACCCTCTGTCACCTCCAAATCAACCATCATACGAGGCGTTAAACGATCAAATCCCAGGAGACGATCCTCCTCCATGAGAATGAAGGTTCCAATCGTGTTACCCACCGCCATGAAACCTTGTAGGTTCCAGCACTGTATGGGGAATTTCGGAAGAAGAACCCAAAGTTGGCGATGAACCAGCTTCGAAACCCTCGGATCAAAGCCAACATGCCACCGCCCCAAGATAAGGGAAACCTCCCCCAATATCCAGTATTGAGCTTCTATAGCGTCCCTATCCTCAACAGTCAAGAACTGGAACAAGACCCAGCCATTCACAAGCATTACCACCTTAGGGATGGTTTTAATGACCAGCGTCCACACCTCTCGAATCCATGAAAGAATATCTTGCCGCGAAACTTTTAGGTGCTCAAACCTACCCAGTAGTTCACGTTGAGACAAGGCGGCTACCATATCTAGTGTAACTTCACGGTCGAGAACACATACCGGACGACCCGGTTTAACCTTCTCAAAAGAAATATTCACCGACTTGGGACCGAAAGAGATACGACCACCTAGTGCTTCCAAACCGATAACCGAAGATGCCAGAGCAGGACTGCCTGTCACCCCCGACAGACCACCCACATCACATGAGTGCACCTCAGAAAATTCTATAGCACGAGGAAGGTTTGGTTTAGAGACCCCATACCACTTGGAACAATGTACTCACACATCAGGGTTTATCCGAAACCCCGAAGTCAACCCCATAGAAGGTGCCATCCCAATCACCCAAACACGAACCCAGAAAACAGTGAGGAACCACGAGTGAGAGCGACAATGATGATATGTAAACCATGAAAATCAAGAAAAGGCTAGGCTAAACAAATACTAACCCTAATTCCCACTTTTTATAATCAGGTTGGTACTAGGTCCGCATAGTTTGCCGACTTGACTCCTGCGAAATATTTGTAAAGACCAGAGAAATCATGAACACTAAAAACCTTAAGCCTCACAAGTCAACCTAGAAAAACAGTAAAATCCCAAACCCCTGACAAGTAATGACAAATAACAGACAAGGAAATCCTAGAGACCCAAGTCACCGAAAGTGACATAGTCCTGAGAAAAAATAGACCCACTTGCGAAAGAAATAGGTCTAGGACGACAACCAAGGCTGATAATTCGGAAATAGTCACAGTGAAATAGTCACGTGAAATGAGAAGAGCAAACCCATCTATAGAAAAACCGAAACAAGAAAAGACGATCAGAGAAAAACTCCTAACCTACAGAAAACGACAAGCAAATACAACGGTACCATGGCAGATAGTAGAGAACACGACCCAATGCAGGATGTGCACAACACCAAAGACGAAAATAGGATTAGGGTTTGTGCACCATAGCAACACCACCAAGTCCAAGGCCATAGCCATTCTCAGACCCAAACCAGTATTTGTATGGGTACTGTAGAGTACCACTTTTTTTCTCTCTTACCTTCTCCTCGTGCCGCTACTCGAACCCCTGACACCCATTTGAGTGGAAACTTTAACAACCACAAGACTACTGAGGAATAACAGCTATATATATATATATATATATATATATATATATANTTTTAAAGCTTTTAAAGTGTCCATTCTATATTTTAAAACTTTTAAAGTGTCTACTCTGAAGAAACTATGTCTTTTGAAGGCGAATGTGACCTTAAGGAGTTGATGTATTAAGAAGTTATCTAGAGGTTTTTTAGACATTTTTGAAAAGCAGAAGTAGCTATTAGTATTCTTTTTGTTATTTAGCTTTGTCAAGACTTAAAGGGAGTTTATTTTTTGAAGCAAATCTGAAGCAAACTCATATGAAGGAATCTTCATGATAAATGTAATCTTTCCTTCATTTAATTAAAAAAAAATGTTCATTCTAAATTATTTACATTATTTTCTATATTTTAAATATTTACCTTATTTTCTATATTTCAAAGATTTTAAAAATAAGTTATTTGCATTATTTTCTATATTTTAAAGCTTTTTGAAATATCATTCCAAAATATTAGTTTTTAAAACTTCTATAAGATTTCATAAACATATTTTTAATTTAAAATTTATTAAAAAAACATCTCAAATTTATAAAATTACAAACATAAAATGTATCGTTATTATTATAATAAAAATATTAAAAAATATATAAATAATCTAATTAATCACCTATTTAAAATAATGTAAATATATTTATATATTTAAAATAATTTGGTTGTTTATATTTTTATTTTTATTCACTTAATCACCTATTTACATTCTTTTTTTTTCTCAAATTTTCATCATTAATCCATCTCTATAAAGTATTTACATTAAATATTTCTCAACATTTAATTTTGATTTTTTTCTAAAAATCAATTTCATCCTAATTTTAATGGCTATTTCATTTTTCATATATATATTAACATTACTTTCTATATATATATTCACATTACTTCCTATATTTTAAAGGTTTTGGACTATCCATTTTGGAAGGAACTATGTCTTTTGAAGGCTAATGTGACGTTAAGGAGTTGATGTATTAAGAAGTTATTTAGAGGTTTTTTAGACATTTTTGCAAAGCAGAAGTAGTTATTAGTATTCTTTTTGTTATTTAGCTTTGTCAAGGCTTGAAGGGAATTTATTTTTTGAAACAAATTTAAAGCAAACTCATATGAAGGAATCTTCATAATAAATGTACGTACTCTTTCCATGATTTAATGACTTAGGGTACAGATGTAATATCTATATGAAGAATTAAAAAAAAATATTCCAATGAGACGGCTCCTTCGTTGTTGCCATCGGTGATCTTTTAACTTTGATGTTGACATGGAAAGAATGAATTACTTTTCCCGCTATTTTAATTATCTGGATTCAAATTGTCGTTTTCTTGTACTTAATCTCTTCATACAATGTTTCTTGCTTTCTTCTCTCCGCTCTTAAGAAATAAGAAGCA
Source organism: Pseudotsuga menziesii (assembly GCA_001517045.1). Lineage (NCBI taxonomy): Eukaryota > Viridiplantae > Streptophyta > Pinopsida > Pinales > Pinaceae > Pseudotsuga > Pseudotsuga menziesii. The sequence goes on from LPNX010183888.1 coordinate 200,968, forward strand.
ATATAGAAGAGATTTGGAAAATAAATTTGACCACCAAAATTTACCAACCTTTTGACTTCTACCACAGTGAAATCGCATGAAGTCATAGCTCTGTTTCACATGCCAGAGACTTAATGCAGTAAGTACCTTTTCAAGCAGCGAGAATCTAATTGTTTGTATATTATTTTAGTGAAATACAAAAGAGAGAATGTATGGGACAATTTTTTTTATTATTTTTTCATAGTAAAGAGGTTGATAAAAAATTTGTAAAAAAATATTTATCAATAAAAGATTACTAATGCAAGGTAATGCAATCAAGATGTGTAATAATTTATTTTAACAAAATTGAGGGATCTTTCAATTGTTGACATCGTTGCTTAATAGACTTTAGCAATGGATTAGTAAGTCTATCTTTAATTGAAAATAGGTAGTCCCCTAATGTTACTAGATTTATAAATTTTCCATACAAAAATTAATAAAATAGAGTACTGTAAACAAACAAACAAATATAATAGTAGAAAATTTATAAACCTGATAGGACTCAAAAGATAAACCACAAAATATTTTTATATTAAAGTGTACAAATACCTAAAGTAAATACAGATACAAGTTTCTCAGGGTTTCATTTTGGTCATGTGTTCATGATATGTGAAATGAGGATAACTCCATTTGCAGACTAAAGTAATCCATAACAATTTCACAATTGTTAATCTTTCTTTGTTAAATATACCAGTTTACAATTTACAATTATATATATA
>LPNX010183907.1:2593-96558 GCA_001517045.1 Pseudotsuga menziesii
TTAAAGATGGTTAAAAAGGGACCAAATCTGGACTCAACACATCTCTTACAACTTATTGTCATTAGAAATAAATTCATAATCCATCAAAATATTGAAGCAATTTTCGCATTGCAAGCTATATTGAATCATTTCCACTATAGAAATTAAATTTTCAAAAGTGTTTACATGCAAATTCAAAGAACGTTGCCTGTAATGCCAATGGAATTGCTCTTGCTTCTGAGTTAAATTACTTCAATAAAAAACTTGAATATATCAAAACAAGAAATTCAATCTAGTCCTACATGCACTTACTGGAAAAAAATCGGTATCCAGAATAGTAAAATATTAGTTTGACAGAGAACTATAACTTCCTAAAGCTGAAGCCCTGCCATGTCTATCAATACCCTTGGGCAGATCCAATGAAGCTGAATCCTTTTCATTTTGAGCCTTTCTAAGTTTGTCACACCATAAACCAAAACTCGTGCTCAGATCAGGCCATGCTATTCTTTTGAGACAAGCACTAATCCAAATTTTGAAGACTTGTTCTTGGTCTACTATAGGAAGAGTACCAACAAGAGCACTCAATCCTTCCTCCAGGATACTGGGCAGTTCATTTCCCTTTATTGAATGCACATCATCTTGAACAAGCTTGACTATGACAGGTAACCATGTTGTTACAAGAGAAAGGCGTACAGATCTGGGACAAATCACTTCTCCGACCCAACGCTGAAACCCTAAGTTAGTTGAAAACTACTTTGATTTCTTAGCATATTGGAAGTGTTCCATTAGTTGCAGGTTCTAGGATTTCACCTCTTCTAGTTTAACCAGCAGACTTCAGCTATGATCGTGGTGCCACTGTAGACATACGTCTTGGGATAACAAAAGTATGTCTTCACATGTACTGTAGGATCAACTATTTATTTCAGTTTAGTTTTTTTCGTTGAGTTTTCATATGATGAAATATTTTATATCTCTTTTAACTTTTATGTTTGGAGGATTACAAGATTGTAAAAGAAAGGAGAGGCCTAGTTGTCTTTCATTTTAGTTTCTTCTTTGTGTTTTCTACGATACAATATTTTAAATCTCTTTTAACCTTAATTGCAGAATTTAAAAAAAAAGGAGAGCAAATTGGAAGAAAAGGAGGTTGAGCTAAGGAGGAGAGAGCAAGTACATGGTTTTGACGACAACAATTGAAGGAAAATGTAAGAAATGTGCAGAATAGTTGTAGTGCCAGAGCCCAAGGATACTCCTGCACCATCCAAAGTTAGCTATGTTCAATATCACAAGCTAGTGACTTGCATTATCACAAATAGGACCTTTGAAAAGAAATAGGGAGATTGCAAAAATGATGAGTGTGTTATTTCAACAGTTCTTCCAACACTACTGGTTAGATAGCCAAGGCTGGTTCAGAGACATGGATCCTATAGTGGACAATAAGTGATGTTCTTTACTGACTTCAAAGAATTTTTTTGGCATCATCAGAGAACATTTGCAAAGGTGTTATTTTGTAATTTCCTAGAGTTTCTTTAGGTTGCAATGCATAGGTTGCCTTACCAAGTCGATATGCAGGTGCACTTTGAGCTTCAATGAAAAACAAAACCATTTATTTAATAAACATAGACATCCACTCTTCACCTTGCTTTCAGCTAAAATTTGGCCCTCAGACTGTGGAGTCTCAACAATCTTTATTATAATCAATTACAGTATGTGCACCCTGCAAACATTAAATCCATTTTTAGGGTCTCGGGATCTCTTTGAAGAAAAATTTATTAGTGGTAGGCCAATATAGATTTATGGAATTGAACAAATTTGAGAGTGACACAAACATAGTTTACTTGTTTGTAGCCTTTATTTACTTCAAAGTGTTCGAGGGTTACTAACACAGTAGTAGCTATTTCAGATGGAAGAATTGTTTTCAGGAGAAAGGATTTTGAACAACAATCCTGCTTACTACCGGACACTTGAGGATCCAGATCTTTGGTTTTCTCCAGAGCTTGTATGGGAAATCAGAGGTGTAGGTAAGAGTTATCCTTGAAAATGTTTTGATGAGTCCTTCCATATATTTTCCCACATATTGACCACTTTTTCTTGTTTGCATGTACAAATTATTTCATTTCAGATCTCACAGTTTATGCATTGCATCAGGAAGTTTTGGTTTAGTCCATCCTTCTCATGGAATATCCATGATATTTCCTAGATTTAGTTGCCAGCGTATTAATAAGAAGGAAGAAGATGGTAGCACACCAACAGATATAGCATATTTATTTCACCATCAGACATGCAATATGGATTTTTCTATTGACGATCAGAATCCATAGTTTTGTAAACTTGTATTAATCAATTGGTTTAATTTTGTTGCAAAGGAAAACATATGTCAGTGCCTTTATGTCTGATATGAATTGGCTAAATTGGAAGAGAAACAGGAGGCAAGTTATGTGCTAACTTATTGGTGTTTTATAGCATTTTAAGGTGCATTGAGTTTGTTGTCTAGACTCTAATTTGCAAATGGAGATTTTTGTTATGAATAATTTTCCTTCAGTGTGCACAGGACAAGATTTATGTTAAGACAGACAAAATAGGTACATATTTTGAAATTGATTTCCATTTTCTTTGTAGGAAGAACCCTACTATGCACTAATGACAAGACTCGTCTGACACTCAATATTGGATATTGACAGATCTGGAAATTTTGATGCATTTTATGGAATTGAAGCGAAATTTGGTAGTCCTAGCGGATAGGCTCCCAGTAGTGAAGAATTTGTATTTATGTTATATTCATGTACAACTAATCCTCACACAGAAGTATATTTCATTGCAAGCCTTCCCATGGTTTTGTACTTCGAATGAAAGACTAAGGGATGGTGCCCTCAAGCTTTCCTCTAGTTTGACCCTGAAATATGCCCTTCTTGGTCAATTTACAAGGGATGCTTATCATAATCCTTTAGCATTTATAGAAAGATATATTTAGAAAGACAAAGCTACGGGATTTTGTTTATGAAAGGCATTTTCCACTTTATATTCTCATTGTATCCATGTTGGATTTTATCATACTCTTTATTATGTTGTGTTAATTTTCATCTGATTAGGGTTCTATAGGAATGGCATACTTCAAACCCAATGCACTGATCCCAGTCCTGACAATTTCCAAAATCTTTGAATTAAAAGAGTCGACATTTTGTCTTGAATAATGTCAAATGGTGCAGGGATTGCAATTCTGATAATCATAAGCAACATTTATTTTTGGCTTTCAAGATTGATTATAAGCATAGCATATCAAATCAAATATATAACCTGGAAAAATGCCTTGTGCAATACCCATGGTGGTTATTTATTTTTTGTATCAAGTACCTGTATGCTCATCTTTTTAATCGAAATAGTAAATCTCCAATCACATGGTTTCAACACAATAAGCCATTTTTATATCCATCAGGGTCTCAGAATCTCTTTGAAGACAAATTTATCAGTGGTAGGCCAACATATATTTATGGAATTGAACAAATCTGAGAGTGACACAAACATCTAACTAATGGAAACGCGGTTCAGATCATTGATTGCATGTTGTAGGTTCCATCCATGTTATCTCAAAAGCATGTTGCAGGTCCATAGTCAAAATAGTTTTCATGGAAACAAATTTTTCCACATGCAGCGAAAAAAGAAGAGAGAAAAACATATGTAGGATGCCAACAACGGAACTAGCTAGTTTCACCAGAAACAAACATACACTCGAATTTATGTATAGTTAGTGAGGTCTAGTAATCCAATTACCTAAATTGACAATTCCAGTTATTTGATAGTTATAATTAGGAATTATGTAGGACACCATTAAAACTAATAAAATATAATAACCACACATAAAACGACTAAAAATGACTAAATTAGTGACCAATAAATGAGATTAATGACCAAAATTCATATATAAAATGGCCAAAAATTGAGAGATACGTGACCAAACAATGAGATATAAATGACCAAAATTCACATATCAATGACCAAAAAACAGTTTTGGTGGCTAATTTATGGTCTTTTATTACGCGACCAAATTTGGCCATATTCTGGTTTGTCATGTAGTAATTAATTTGGTCATAAATGTGGTCATATATTTGGTCATTGATTCAAATATATGACCAAATTAATAACCAAATATATGACTAAATTAATTACCAACTGAAAAGCTATAAATGACCAATTTTGGTCACGTAATAAAAGACCGTAAATTAGCCACCAGCAATCACCAAACCAAAAGTGGTCATTGATATGCGGATTTTGGTCATTTTTCTGGTCACTAATATCTCATTTTCCACTAGTGGCTTGAACTGAGAATGGCATGAAGTGAGAGAAATAGTATGCCTTGGAGGCATGATCAGCAATCCCTTCCGCTAAAATATCCCCAGTTGAGATATTGGTGATCTCTATCGAGTTAGGTCCAAACAATACTTACTTTGGTGAGCCAGTATGGGTCATCTGATAAACATATAACATATTAGTTGCAAGTGAAGGCACATACTAGACATCCTTGAACACACCATGCTTTTCTCTGATGATTCCTTTTTCTAATACTGGGATTTGGGAACCATCTCCCATGTGAACAGTGGGCCATTCTTTAACACTAAGAGAGGAGAAGAGATCCTTGGAGGAAACCATGTGGTTGGGGGTTCTGGAATCAATCAAATAGGCTATAGACTGAGGTGGTCCTTCCTTCAAAGCATGACATCTTTCATGTCCATTATCAGACTGTTTTTCTCTTTAAATGTTATGCTTCTTGAGAAGAGTAGACATTTCATCAAGTTCCTTCCTCATACAATGATCTTCAAGGTGATACCCTTTTTCACAATAGGGACATAACGTTTTCCCAAATTTCTTCTTCTTAGAGTGGGAGGCCCTTTTGGAAGCTTGTTGATTTTGTTTAGGCTTCGAATCAACTGCCTTTGGCTCCTTCTTCTTTGATTTCCCCTTTTCTTACACTTTGGAAGAGTCAGTAAGTAAGAAAGCTTTATCTTTGGAGGTCTAGATGACTCCCATTCGAATCAAATTTTTTTGCTCCTTGATTAAGGACTTGGAGAATGAATCTAACGAAGGAAGTTTCCAATCAAGAAAGCTTTCCTACTTGGAATGAAACATAGAGACATATACATAGTAATCAAGGCCTAGTTTGTTGAATAAGGAAAGGAAATTCTTCTCATCCTTCCGCTCTATCCCGCACTATCTGCATTGGAGCACTTGAGAATTGAATTTGGAGAAGAATTGCTCAATAGTCTCGAAATTTATGGGATGTAAAGATACCAACTCATTATCCAGAATGTGTCCCTGAAGCTCATATTGTTTGTTAAAGAAGCTATCAAGCTTCTCCCAGGATTCTCCAGGAGTCCTCAATCCTTCTAGATGAAAGAGGAGACCTCTGGAAATATAAGAACATAATTGCCTAAACTATCCCAGACTGAGAATTCACTCCAACAGCTCCACCATCATTGTGTGTTACAACTTCGGAAGTCGTGACAGCTACTGGAGGTGTCGGAGATAAGTCCTTGGGATGTAAAAACTCATGCATAGTGCACCTGAGGGTAGGGAGGTGTGGAAACAGTTGAAATTCCCTAGGTGTTTAACATCTGTGCCTCAGTGGTTGGTGAATTCTTGGTGCAGATAACCAGGAAGAGGAAGAAACATAATCTTATGTTCGCCAACCATCAATACTCCTTGTCAAACTAACTTCTCAAACCACACAGCCATGGATATTTGTGAGCGGACTCAATACTCTTCGTAGTCTAAGCTTTAGCTCTCACCGTTTGTATAGTTTCATACCTCGACAATCTCATAATACATAGCTATATAGGGCAAACTGAAACGATCTGGAGATGGCTATAGTCTTGAAAACCGGTCGACGCGACAGTATCCCATGTGATGCCAGGGTAGGGATCTTCTCTTTTTATGTTCAATTATATTTTTTGATAATGGATAGGATTCTAAGCACTTCCTGCGTGGCTACCAAGCTGGTTTCAAGGACTGTGGATTTGGCCTTTCTTGCCTTTTCACTCAATGTGACAGTGGCACTGAGCGGACTCAATTCATGGCTTCTATTAACTTTGTGTAGACGTCTGATTCACCATTTCAAAACCTACACCTCCTATCTTTTCCCACATGAACCGCGTGCCAGTCCAGCAGAGTCAGAGAAGTTAGCGTCATTGGACGGGACCTTTTCCTCTGGCTTACCAAATATGGCATTTGGAGACATCAGCCCACCTATTGGGAGGTTGATTACACGTATGAACATCCCTTCCCCTGTCATCTTCACACTGGATGCAACACCTGCAGCCTGGAGGCCTCCTCGGCCATCCGATTTGGGGGGAACTTTTCACCTCCACCGTCCACGTCTCTTTACTTCTACCACCAATTTCTCTTTTCTAGATACAATGGGCAGCTTTGGATCATGACGTGTTCTTATCCGTCGATCGGGATTGATCTCTTCATGCAACCATCAATCCAAGTGTGTCCTACCACCTCTTCATGAACCAAAACCATGACGTTGTCCGCACTAGTTCAGATTGTGAAAAGAACCTCTATCGTAGATCCATGCCCTTCTCTGTCGTGACCGTCAATATTCACAGCCGGTACCACTTTTCATGATTTGGAGTCGTGACTTTATTCGCACAATTTTGGTTTGTGAAATCGGCTGGGACCATGGATCCACTTTTGATCTCATCTCCACCGTCGAATGCTTCTGACCTTTAACCGTTCCGTGATTTGGAAAAGATCCTTCCATCAAGCATGTTTTCTCAGGGAAACTATTTTAGGGTATTGATCGAGCTTTGCTTTGATCTCGGCCTTCCATATGTTTTCCCGCTTTAACAGACTTAGCTAAAGCCAAACTTCGACCGCTCTCCCGCTTCTTGGGACAAAACTACGATCCATCATTGCTCCTCTTCCTTGTGATCCTGGATCATCGGGTTATGACGCCTGTCTCTACCATCCCTGCCGTCATGATAACTTGAATAGTGTTCACATAATGTTTCAAAGGAATGGTACTCCCCTCGAACTTCTGTCAGGCCCATAAATAGACTATTGAAAACGAAGTGTTAAAAACTAGCTCCACGAGGGATGCTATCCTCCCAGTGAGGTAGCAAAGAACCCCGGTAGAATAGGTGCCAAAACCATTGGGATGTCTTCAATATTTCTTTGAAATCTTCATTCTACTCCGAGCTATTGCTTCAGCAAATTCATGCCACTCTTACAAACGATGTTCTTGACTACAAAACCTATGCTTGCAAGTGAAAATGAAAACAAACAAAAATAGGAATGAAGGAAACTCTCAATGATTTCCAAGCTTATTTGTTTCTACCTACTCTACCTAATTTAGTGCACAAGTCCGATTAAGTGAAATCAGATTTCCAATGAAGCCAATTAAGCAACTGGCCCAATAGTTCTATTCTTTTTTCATTCTTGATGGATAGAAATAAAATAGATAATGGGAGAGGGTAATGACAAATAGACTACTCTTTAAAGAAGAAATGTGACTAGTCATAATCCTCACCTAGCCCTTTCATGTACCCTGCTATGGGGTCATAGAAAACATTGCAACCTCCAACATACTCTATCTTCTACTCATGGGAAGGCCATCTGGAACTCCCTTCTTCTAGTGATTTGTCTGGTTGATACCTAAAACATTGTAGAAGAGGGCCCATAGAATCTTTCTTCAATGAAACATCCCCTTTTTTGCCCAAAATTTCTACAACGAGATCTTGATGTGCCTCAAGAGGGAGGTCCTCCGCTTCTCCAGCGAAACTGAGTAGGCATATCCCTCATGTGTGAGGTGGTGCTTCTGAAGGTGTTATATAAAAAAAACGTATTTATTTGAGGGATTCTACATCCTTCTCCGTGGCTTGACACCCCATCACCAACCCCTGACGTATCGGTAGCTGGAGAGGGATTGCATGGCATTTTCTTTTTATCATCTCCACTTACATATAGGTTTCTAAACTGCACCATCTTCCCTTCTTTATGTTTTTTCTTAGAGGCTCTATTCATGTATCATATTAATTCAAAAGAGGCATAACACAAGGGTAGTTTATCACCTTCAGTGCCCTTATTTCCCTTTTCTGCTTTAACCTCTTGATTTTGCATAGCAAATTGGTCCTCTCCATCAGTAGGTCCTGGTTCAATGGCCAACTCCTCAGGTACAGCTTGCAAGTATTCTTCCTCATATTCATCGTACACAGGCGCACCAAATTCCTTCTTAAAATTTTCTTGTACGGACCCAAGGCGGCACAGGTTGTAATCTTCAGAGGAACAGGCCTGTAGGATCACATGTTCCTATATAGGGCTGGTCATCTTTCTGTATACTGGGAGAAGGCTTTAGCAGGACCGAGTCTCTCTCATTCTGCTTGTAAGGCCCAACCAATTTTGATATATCTTTTACTTCACAACTGCTGCCCTGGCTTGATAATATTTTTGACATTTCAAGGTTTTCCTCAACCTCTAGACAATCAGTAAACATATGTTGTAGAGTAGTTTATTTTCTTTCCAAAAGAAGCAGGGACAACTCACGAGGAAAGGTGGCTGCATAATAGATTTTAGCCGTATTCTCAAGAGGTTGGACCTCCTTGGACATGTTATAATAAAATCTTGTGAATCTTCTGTTAAAACTAGATAAGGTCTCACCCTCATGTCTCTTCAAGGAATAAAATTCTGAAAGTATTTGATCCAGTGGCCTTCTCCTACCCCAAAAATTTAAGAAGGTGTAAGAAAACTCTTCCGAAGTGTTGATGGACTTAGACTGCAAGTGCTTGAACTATTATTTAGCATCTCCTTGCAAGGATTGGGTGAAAGCCCTCATGTAGACATCATCATGTTCTATCTCGAAAAGGTCAGATAAATTCTCAAAGGTTTGTAAATGTTTCTCAGCGGTGAAGCCTTTGGGTTCTCCATCAAATTTGGGGAGGTATTTGTAATGTTTTACGAGAAAATCACGGAGGATGGGAGGCAGTTGTAGCGGCTTGTGCTGGCTTGGAGGAAGGGGAGAGACCAGGTTAGAAACAATAGCTACGCTATCATTCGAGGTTTCATGAATTTCACAGGGATGAATTTTGGCGTCGTGAGCCCTTAGAGAAAAATCTAGGTCATAACCAGATGTACAAGACGATGCAATGCTTTCGGTTCATAGAGAAGGATAAATAGGAATATATTCATAGCTCTTCTCAGAATGAGTTGAACCATAGAAGGTTTTTAGAATAAATTTAGGGAAGGATAAGAACAAACTTACCAGATATAACAAAGCTTCTTGGAAGAAACATAGACTCAAGCATCTTAACCTTCCACCATGCATTCTTTGAGCCTTACAAGAGGTTCACTTCCTTTTTTTTTCGGGACGGAGCTTGCCCGTATTTTTTTTGATCATTCGATTTTTGGTTCGTACCACCAGTAGAGTCGCTAAAGTATGAACCCTTCAAGAGTGGAGTTGCCAAGTGAAAAGTGCTCAACCTTCTTGACGTCTGATCATTGTTCACCATCAACAATCAAATCTAAAACCATGTTGTTTTTTCCTAGGGAGGATCTTCAATTTCATTCCCCAGCAATGACGCTAGTTTGTTAGCATCAGGATTCAATCCCAAGGTTGAGGGAAGGACCTCTCCTGAGTAACAATAGAACCACTTTAGACTACACCTCCGGCCTTGCGCAGTCATAGAGGGATCTCTCACTTGTCTTCATATTTTACTCTGCATAAGATATTTGCTCAAGGATGGTCAAGAGGCTAGACTCCTGAAATGGGACAAAGTAGAGTGATGTGAGATGCAGGTGGGATTATCAGGGCAAGGGACCATTGGTAATGGATTCAAAAACCTAAGTAGGGAATATTTGCATGAGGAAAAGAATGGCATGGGGTTGCAGACAGAGGCAATATAGTTGCCAATCTTACAATTACGAGATATTTAGCGGGTGTTTAGAAGATAAGAGAGAACAACCCATCATGTGGAGCACCAACAAGATGAATTCCACGTAACTTTAGAATAAAACTTGATAAATGTCTGATAGAAAAAAGTTTCTTGGAAGAAACGTAGACTTGAGCATCTTAACCTTCCACCATGCATTCTTCGAGCCTTACAAGAGGTTCACTTTTTTTTTTGGGGGGGGGACGGAGCCTGCCTGTCTTTTTTTTTATCATTTGGTTTCTGGGTCGTACCACCAGCAGAGTCACTAAAGTCTGAACCCATCAAGAGTGGAGTTACCAAGTGAAAAGTGCTCAGCCTTCTTGATGTTTGGTCATTGTTCACCTTCAACAATCAGATCTAAAACCATGTCGTTTTTTCCCAGGGAGGATCTTCAATTTCATTCCCTGGAAACGGCGCCAGTTTGTTAGCACCGGGATTCAACCCCAAGGTTGAGGGAAGGCATACTCATGGGTAACAATAGAACCCCTTTAAACTGTGCCTCCAGCCTTGTGTATTCAAAGAGGAATCTCTTGCTTGTCTTAATATTTTACTTTGCATAAGATATTTGCTCAAGGATGGTCAAGAGGCCGAGCTCCTAAAATGGGACAAAGTAGAGTGACGTGAGATGCAGGTGAGCTTATCAGGGCAAGGGACCATTGGAAATGGAGTCAAAAAATTGAGTAGGGAATATTTGCATGAGGAAAAGAATGGCATGGGGTTGCAGACAGAGGCAAGATAGCCATCGATCTTACAATCAAGAGATATTTAGTGGGTGTTTAGAAGATAAGAGAGAACAACCCATCACGTGGAGCACCAACAAGATGAATTCCACGTAACTTTAGAAGAAAACTTGATAAATGTCTAAAACAACAGGCGGAGCATAGCATGTATGAATTCAAAACTATTATACACTAAGTTACAGACATGAAAGAAATCAACAAACTGGAATGGAAACAAGATATACATTTCACGTAAAGAAACTACATATTGAAAGAAGCAACGACACATGAATCTCAGTCTTAAGAAACAAATCTTCCTCTGCAATTTTATTCATAACACAGGCACCGGATCTTATTTTACAACAGAGAACCTTATCCCTTGAAGGTTTCCAAACCCTCCAACTAACTCTTTTTTCCCCTATCAAGAGTGCATTTATAATACTTGAGTGCTGAGATTATTCTCCGAAACAAAGCTAAAAACTGTTTGTAGTCACAATCATGCATTAACAATATAGAGAGTGGAACTATTGCCATGTTTTAAAAATATAAACAAACATTATGGAACTGTAGCACATGGTAGTGCAGAATGACAATGCAGAGTTTTATTTATCCTGGTATATGAAAGTGATCCCTGTGTTTCCTGACGTCATTCGGTTTCCAACTCGGACCGTTTCAGACATGCATTTCTTCCTCCTTTGACCGTCCTACTTCTTTCATAACATGTCGCTCAAAGGCTAACAAGAATGCCTACACCCCGGTGCCTAACATTTTCCCAGACCTTCCTTCGTTTGGTAACACGGTTATAGGAGGAAACCGGGAAAACTATGGCCATGCAATTGATGATGATAGACATCTTAAAAGGTTTATCATCTTTGTACTAATCTCTCTCTCCTATGAGGAGGATTTTATTTTAGGCCACATAGTTGGGTGTGCATTTGAACCCCTCCTAATCCGAGGCAAGGTCTTTAAGTGGAGATCATAGGGGCGGTGATGAAGGCTTCAGACCTCCACTATCCCAGACTAAGCATTTTCTCCAACAGCTCCACCGTCATTGCGTGTTAGGACTTCGGAGGTCGTAACAGCTACTGGAGGTGTCGAAGATATGTCCCTGGGATGTAAAAACCCATGCACAGTGTATCTGAGGGTAGGGAGGTGTGGAAACAGTTGAACTTCACTAGGTGTTTAACATATGTGCCTCGGTGGTTGGCAAATTCTCAGTGCAGATAACTAGGAAGACGAAGAAACACCATATTATTTTTGCCAACCATCAATACCACTTGTCGAACTAACTTCTCAAACCACATAGCCATGGATATCTGTGAAGGGACTCAACACTCTTCAGAGTTTATCCTTTAGATCTCACTGTTTGTATAGTTTCATACCTCGACAACCTCAAAATACAGAGCTATATAGGGCAAGCTGAAATGGCTTGGAGATGGCTATAGTCTTGAACACAGATCGACGCGACAGTAGCCCATGTGACACTAGGATGAGGATATTCTCTTCTGATGTTCAATTATATTATTTGATAATGGATAGGATTCTAAGCACTTCCTGCATGGCTGCCAAGCTGGTTTCAAGGACTATGGATTTGAAATTTCTTGCCTTTTCACTCAATGTGACAGTGGCACTGAGCAGACTCAGTTCACAACTTCTCTTAACTTTGTGTAGACATCTAATTCACCATTTCAAAACATGCACCTCCTATATTTTCCCATGTAAACCGCGTGCCAATCCAGCAGAGTCGAAGAAGTTAGCATCATTGTACGGGACCTTTACCTATGGATTATCAAGGACGGAATTTGGAGACATCAGCCCACCTGTCAGGAGGAATATTACATGTACGAACGACCCTTCCCCTGTCATATTCACACTGGATGTGACAACTGCGTCCTGGAGGCCTCCTTGGTCATTCGATTTGGGGGGGACTTTTCACCTCCACCATCCACATCTCTTTACTTCTGCTGCCAATTTCTATTTTTTGGAAACAACCGACAACTTTGGATCATGATGCGTTCTTATCCGTTGATCGAGATCGACCTCTTCATGCAACCATCGATCCGAGTGGGTCCTACCACCTCTTCGCGAACTGGGACCATGACGCTGTCTGCACTAGTTCAGATTGTGAAAAGAACCTCTACTATAGATCCATGCCCTTCTTTGTCATGACTATTGATATTCGAGGCTGGTACCACTTTTTGTGATTTGGAATCGTGACTTTATCTGTACAAGTTTTGTTTGGAAAATTGGTTTAGACCATGGATCCACTTCTGATCTCATCTCCACCGTCAAATGCTTTCGACCTTTAACCATTTCTCTATTTGGAAAAGCTCCTTCCATCGAGCATGTTTGCTTAGCAAAACCGTTTCGGGTCATTGATCAAGCTTTGCTTTTATCTCATCCTTCCATATGTTTTCCTGCTTTAACGGACTCAGCTAAAGCCAAACTTTGACTTTTCTCTCACGTCTTGGGACAAAACTATGATCCATCATTGCTCCTCTTCCTTGTGATCTTGGATCGTTGAGTTATGATGCCTATAAATCCATGATTGACTAATGTAAGAAATAGGTCATAGCTATGAGATATACAAAGTAGATCTATGCCTCTCATTTTTATATATAGAACACAACCACCAAACATACAATGTGGATCCGTGTCATGACTCTAAACGATCTCCAAACGCAACCTGAGTGTAGGAAATGATGATGATAAATCCTAATTACTCAGGGTCTTCATCCCAATATCCAAACGATACGAATCTAACCATGTGATTACAATCTCTTGATGTCCAACATGGTAGAAACCACTTGATTACTAGACATTGATGTCAACTATTAACAAGTGCGAGGAAAATCACCATTGATGTCAATGATTCCCAAGGTATCCCAGTACAAATCATCAAATGTGAATAAAGGAATTGAATTCAAACATCCGACGAGATCTTTCAATTAAGAGCCAATGATGTAAACTCATGTTGAAATTGAGGTAACCTACCATTGAGGCATGTAGGCCCAAGGTACTGCCTAGGTTTCTAGGTCTAAATCTTGGATTGTGAACTGAAGTCGATAGGAATAGATCCTGTCACAGGAGGGCCATAATGATTCCCACATCAGTGACACGAAACTGAGAATAAAAGTTGATTTGGAATAATAGGACTGACTCATACATGACTGAATTTCGAGGACAAGTGAGGTTATTGATGGATTATTTTTCCAAGAGAGGCAACCTTTGAACAATTGGGTGGCACGACACATGACTTGGCAGTATTGACCCACGATAATAGAACCAGGTGTAATGCAAGAAATATAACGAAGCATCCTTTGAATTACCTCAAAGGAGTCAGGTGACTCACAAAAATGGATCGACTTGTGGACAAACTGAAAATCCAAACTATTCAGATATGCAAATGCAATCAGGTGCCATGTTCAAAGATGGAATGTAGAGTACTACCATATAAACAAATGAAAACCATTCCCATTTCCTTTAATTTCCCCACCTCGAAAGGTGAGTACCTCTTTTTGTTTTTACGAGTCCAAAGAGTGTAACAAACACTCGTTGAAGCTCATCAAGTGATGAGTCCATTCTCATATTTTTACAAACCTGAGAAAGGAGGGGTTCATTCTCAAAATAGGGTATTACATCGTATGTTTTATGAGTCTGACGCAAGTAAAATCATCCGTCATTTCATTTTTAGATAGTCTGAAATGACTAAGAAGACTCCAAAAAGGGTACTTTTTCATAGATAAGGCCAGTCGATCCGAAAAAGAGATAACCTAGCCCCGACTAGTCGACCGTTCAGATTCTTTTACAAGTGGGAAGGTAACAAGTTCGCTTTCCAATATTTTTGTGTTTTGGGGAGACTAAAAAGAGCTTAAATATAACTCCCAAACAAGGTTCCTTTTTCATAATCCATTTTTAACGAGTGTAAAAAATAAAAAAAGTGGACTCAACACCTTTCTAGTGGAATTTTAACGAGCATGTAAAAAGTGTATAAGGATGCTCGGTACTTTTTCAATTTTTCCCTAAGCCTGAAAAAGACAAAAATGGCTTGTATCGGAGCCAAAACCTAGCATTAACCTTGAAAAACTCAAAAAAGACCATTAAAAACCACTTTACCAAAACTATAGAAAATAAAAAATAAAAACCCACTTTCACTTAAATAATTTGGATTTCAAAATATATAAATTGGAATGTATTTTTGAAAATCTCAAATAATCTATAAATAGAAAGTAGGATAAGAAATAGTTACCATTTCATTTTTACCATTTGTGAGCTTTGGAGAGTTTGTTTTGATTAGCAAGAGTTCCATTGGTTGTTTGGCAAGGATCTTTCTACTTCATTGCTTCTTTATTCACCGTGTGAGAGGTAATTAATCAACTCTTTTCCCTTCCATCTTCTACAAATGTCAAATTTTCTCCTTTCATGTTTAGACACACATCCCTAAAAAACAATTTTTGTAATGATTTTGAAGCCAAGATAGAGGATAGGTTTGCAAGTTTCTATCAAAAATAGTGAAACTGACCATCATTGAGCAATTTCATTGGTGAGAAGTAGGTTAAATTTTATTTTTGAAGGGTTTTCGATCGTTGGGAAAAGTCCCTAATGGCTCTTTGTCTAGCCGGGACATGCGCGCTGTGGGTGCCTTGTCCACAGTGGACAAGTAGGGGACACTCTAGGAGCTAAAGATGTAGGTGCCGACGATGCTCTGTCGGAAAAAAATGGTAGCACCGCTATAGCCCTAAGGAAGAAAAATAAAACCCTAGAATGCTAAAAAGACCAAATTCATGCTCAAGATTTGCTTCAAAATATGTTATTCTATTTTTATCCATGCCATGTGTTCTAATCATGAAATTTGTATGTTGTAGGTCCATTATGGTCATCTGGAAAGAAAGGGAGCATGATACTTCCGATGTACAGGCTGCTAATGATCTACCTACTATCGAAGCCCTAAGAAATTGTGGACGACTGAAATATTTCCGTGTGCCTAGTATGAAAGCACACATCTGGCTACTTGAGTATATCATTAATATGTGGGATCTTGATCAAGAACATTTTGTTGTATGGGTCCACATCTTGCCCATTGAGATAGATGATATATTTTTTTTGACCGGTATATCCATGAGGGGGAGTCAAGTAGTCTTATTTGGGGCTCGAGGTGGAGAAGGCTCCTTGGATGACATAATAGACCAACATTGTGCATTTGGGCACAGAAGCTCAATCCGAGAAACTAAAGATTCAATCCATAGTGAATCGCCCATTGAGGACTATGGTATACACTATTGGTAAGGTGGCGAGAATAAGTTCTGCCCACCTTACCTCTCGGTCTCATATGCTATACACTCTACAGTGTATGGAGCCTACCATTTTTAACTAGTGTGAGAGCAGGCTAGTATGTTTGAAGAAGCAGTTGACCAAATATAGGAGGGGAACATTGAAGCAATTGGGATATGGGGTAGTGGTGGTGTCATTCATGTTACAACAGATTCCACATTTGAGACCACAGGTAACTGTCACTAGGCTAGAGCCTGAATATTTGAGGATGTTAGCATGGGTTACAGCTATGCCACACCTTGGCGGTGCAACGCCCAAAGTTAGCTATGGGGTTGGATTCTTTCACTGGTTGAGAAACCAGCTGCTTATGATAGAGGATTGTGCCTATTATGGGGCAGATTTCTGTCATGATCTAGAGTTGGTTTTACCCAAGGGTGAGATGTGGGATGATCGTGGTAAGTAAAGACACCATCCAAACTATGTTTTCTTGGAATTTTGTATTTTATTTAATTTTTATGGTTTATAACATTGAGATAACAAAAAGTGTTTTCATGCAAAAATTGGACCTGCCCGTCTAGTGGGGATGTTGCCTATTGCTAGGAAAATAGGAACCATAGACATGATGGTGTATCGTTATGAGTCTGAGGAGGAGCTTGGAGATGTGGAGGAAAACCTACATTATTTGACTGTGGGTATTCCTGATGTAGCCACAGACATGGTACCTAGGCATTATCAGTGCCACACTGTAGGTATTTCTGAATGGTTTGCCAAGCTACTCCGCAATGTGGCCCAGGCCATTGCATGCTATGATGCACAAGAGGAGGATTAATCTATTTTGATCTTCCTTTTTGTATATGTATTACTAAAAGCTTCGGAGCTTCATATTTTTCCTTATGTATTTATGAACTTTTTATGGTCCTGAACTTTTGAGGGCACTGAAATCTAGGGACACTTCAACCCATTTTTGTATCTCGATGTTACATTTTCTATATACATATGACATAATTTCATATTTAAAGTTGTGTGTGTGACAAATGTGATGTGTGGGATGTTCAACTACTTATGAATTTAAATGTTTTGATCTATGTTTCAAATGGACTTTCATGTATGAGTGATATACCAATCCAAAACATAATTAGCTAAGGAATCTACCACTACATTTAAATGTCTTGGAATGTGTTGATAAGTGACTTGCTCAAAAGACCTCTCTAACAACCTGACTCTTTATAAAGTAAGAAGAAGCAGGGGATTACGGATAGTGTAGACTCGATTAAGTTGTTGGACAACCAACTCAGAGTCCAAGTAAACCCTAATTTCCCTTACATCATTAGCTAGGGATTTCATCAACAAACCAACCATAGCTTGATACTCCGCCAGATTCTTGGTGGAGGGAAATAAAAGAATACCCCCTGAACTCACTAGCTCACTTGTAGGAGAGTATAGTACCCATGCAGAAAATGCAAGGTTAAGTGTATACTGATGAGCACCATCAGCAAAACCAATGAAGAAAGTCATCTATCCATGAGACAAAAGACGTACATAAGTAGGGTTTTATAAAAAACACACTCTAAATCACACAAAATACACACCTCTTAAATTCTAAGATACAAAGCAAGCTATAAACAATATTTACAAAGACCCTATGCTAGATGACCTAGGCATAGTATCTTTTGAGGTAGAGCCCATTTCGAGGCTCTCCCAGTGGTATCCCATCGTAATCAACCAGTTCATATGCTATTTTCTCTAAAACATGGCTAATAATGTAGGGTCCATGCCAAATAGACTTAAATTTTCCTGCCCCCAGCTTGTCAAGCTTCTAGTCGTAGGTCAAGACCAGATCTCCTTCATCAAAGGAATGAGGTTGGACAGTCCTGTCATATTGAACTTTCATTCTTTGTTTGTGTGCCTCATTAGCTAAGGCATCATCACTCAGAGTTTCATTAAGTTTATTTAGGTACAGGAATATTTATTCATCTATGGTAGTGTTGGGTAATAATTCGACAACCAGTTTTAAAGAAGGGATATCACATTCTATTTGGAGAGTAGCTTCCAGGCCGTATACTAATTGGAAAGGTTAAAAACCAGTGGAAGTTTTAACAGTAGTCCTGTAGGCCTAGAGTGTGGAGAAAATATGTAAATGCTAGTTTGAATTGGTGTGCCCTACCATTCGTTGAAGCATTGTTTTTAGTACTTTATTTATCTCTTCAACCTGGCCATTGGCCTGTGGATAGTAGGGTGTAGAGTTATCATGTCAAAACCCTAATTTTATGCTAATCTCTTCCATCATTTTATTTTTTAAATGTGATCCATGATCGGTCACGATGGCCTAGGAATCCCAAATCTTGCAATAATATGGTTGAATAAGAAAAATGCAGTAGTTTTACCGTATTTGACATATGTGGGCATTTCCTCAGCCCATTTTGAAAAATAGTCAATAGCAAAACCAATGAAGAAAGTCATGTTCATCTATTTTAACAAGGACCATGCCTATGGTAGACAAGGATGCAGCCACATATAGGGAATAATCCTGAGAATAATTGGGTGGTTGCAACATAGGTGCATGGGTAAGTGCATGTTTAATATTATCAAACACGCGCTACGCGAAATCATCCCAAATGAAAGGAGTAGGGAGTGGGAAAATTGTCTTTTGGACAAGCTCGATTTAGGTCCCTAAAATCGATACAAACCCTAATAGTACCCTACTTTTTATTCACAAGGACTATATTGGACACCCATTCAGTTAGTGGTACAGGGTAAATGAAACCAACTTTCAGAAGTTTTTCAACTTCCTCTTTGATAACAACTACTTTTTGAGGATGAACCTGTTGTAGTTTCTGGTGTATAGGCTTGGCATCAGGATAAGTTTTGATTTCATGGACACCGATAGAGGGATCAATCCCATGCATTTCTTCATATGTCCATGCGAAGACATCTGAAAATTATTTGAAAAGAGTCGTGTATGTTTGGATTTCTTTAGGGGAAGAGTTATGTCCTATGGAAATGTTCTCATAAACACCTGGTTTCACAGATATGTCAATGGGTATAGTCTTGGTAATGTTGCATAAATTCCCTTCAGAATCGATACTACAAGTGAGGATTGAAGAATGAGGGTTGAGGACTATATCGAATGAAACCGTGGAGGTAAAATGGTTTTCTACCATATGGCAAGGGGGAAGGAAAGAAGATCTGTGATGATAATATTCCCAAGGCATCTCATCTAATGACATAACTTCCATGATAGACTCATCTGTAGGAAGTGTGTGTGGAGGATAATCCAGAGATGGGAAGGGGTGTTCAAGCCAATATGGCATGTGATAATGGTCTGAGGCCACCAAGAAATGATCCTTGATGGTGGGATCACTGGTAGCTTGAATTACATTGTACTTCTCTTCAAAAGGGGAAAAGGATGAAGATTCATCAGCAATTTATTTTCCTTTCTCAGTACGAGAGCTAGAAATCATATTTATGGATGTAGTTTGTGAAGCAAGAGGAGGGTTGGAGGAAGGAAAGACTCCCATAAGTGAAGAATCTTTGATGAGGCCTACTCCAATGTCTTGATACTGGGGGGTGTTCAAGAGTGGAATGCTATTTGAATCATTTGTAATAGTGCTAGGTGTGATGAAGTCTAACTTGTCAATAGCAACAACCTTTCTTTGGAATGGGAATTGGACGATCCAAAAAATGGTAGAATGTACAACTTGCATAGCATAAAACTAGTTGTAACCTAGGAGTAAGTTGTAATCCAAAGGAGCATCAATGACTTCGATATGAATGGATACTGACTTTCCCCCTAGCTTTATGTGGATGGCAAGTAGTAGTCCATAGGGCTGAAAGCCGTGACCATTAAAATCCTTAAGAGTGGTAGGTGAACAGTTGATCTCTAGAGATCCAATGGCTCTCCAGCAAGATAAAGACATAACTAATGTAGAGGCACCCTCATCCAAAACGGTACGATAGATAGTCTTTCCAGCAATCTTTGTAGCAATCTGGAAAGCTAACTGATGTGAAAGTCTCATTTTGAAATCATCCAGTTTGAAAGTGATGATATTACTATTCTTAGGATCCATAGCTCCAAGGGTAGTAAACAAATTTTTCCGTTGAGTTGGGCAGGTTTGAAGTACCTCTAAAGCCGACATAGTGCAGGGTGCTTGGGCCAAATCTTCAACAATATTATAGTATTGGGCGGCATGAGAGTTAGGATTAATTATGGACTTATGTAGAGTGCCCTTTGGTGGATGAAAAATTGATTCAGGTGTAGGTTTTTCAATATGAAGACCATTATTAGTAGGAGGTGTGGAAGTTGAGATTTTTTCAGATGGAATATCATTAGGTTTCTTTTCCAGAGGAGGGTCATAACTATGTGCTCTTGTATTTAAATTCACCATTTTACTAGACGTCATACGAACTTCATCAGTGGAAGAATAAGTTTCATTTAAGGACTTATGATCAATTAACTATTGTTGGGAAGGGAAAAGATCTTTTAAAATGGCTGGGGTGTGTGAGGCTCTTAAAAATTTACCAACTTCCTCACAGCGAGGAAATTATTTTGTAAAATGATCACCTCTGCATATTAAACAGGGATAGTTCACCTTTCTCTTTCATTTTGAAATGTTATCCATATTCTGTGTTTTATGTCCTTCCTATTGGTTGTCAGGTTTTTTAGATTTATTTTTTCCTTTTTTCTTTATGCCTGAGGATTCAGTGGATTGAACTGTATTCACTTCAATGGAAGCAACAGGAGAGGATGCATTTTTGGCAGGTGGTGATTGTTGATTGGATGGGGTGGCGGTTTGTTTCTTAGAGGATTTAGCCGCTGTTTGTGTCTAAACTGAACCAAGTATGCCATCAGCAAGTGGTTATGTAGCAGGTCTCAAAGGGTCTGTAGTAGGCTAAGAAGCATGGGGAATCAGATCATACAAAGTTCCCAATTGGGAATAAACCAAGTCAAGGTACTGAGCGTGACTAATAGCCTATTCTTCGGTAACAAAACCTCCCATGGCCACATCTATAGCTATGGGTGGAAGCAAATACTTTGTGAACTAGTCAGCTGGTAACTAATCAAGAATAGGAGCCTTAATCAACCTATGTCTTCTTCTCCATTCATGGATATGATCGGATATGTGGGTAGATGTAGTTTTTTGAAGTGAGGTCAATAGGTATGTACCTGTTTCATACTGGATTCGTAACTGAAAGTGTGTCAAAAAAGCCATAGCTAAAGCATTGAAATCCCAAAATGAATGTCAGGGTAACTCGATGTACCATTTCAATGCAATGCCAGTGAGGGTTCTTTGGAAAAGGCGTAGACTGATTGAATCGTCCATCAAAGAATTGGATGAACACCAAAGATGAAAATTCAAAACATGTTTTTTGGGTCCTCACCAGTTTTACCATTAAATTTTGGGATATTGGAAGGTAGCTTAACTGGGATGGTGGGCCAAGAGGTGTCATGATGAATTGGGTCATTTATCAATCTCGACAATTCTAGCAAATAAAAAGTGGCCAGAAATGGTAGTTGTTGATTTGGTTGCGGGTATTGGTAATATTGATAGGGAATTTGCTGACCAGTAGGACCCTATGCGGATTGATAGATGGGTATAGATGATGCCCCCGAATCTTGTTGAAAAGGATGTTGGTTTCCAGAATTTCCATGGGGAGGTGGGCCCCCAAAGGGAGGGGTTCCTCTGGAAGGTGGTGGTGGTGGTCCTCCTCCTCCTCCATGTGGTGGTGGGGGTCCGCCTCCACTAGGTGGTGGCGGTGGTCCTCCTCCACTAGGTGGTGGTGGTGGTCCTCCTCTGCAAGGTGGTGGTGGTGGTCCACCAAGTCCTCCAGGACCTCCAAGTGCTCCAGGTCATCTAGGTTCTCACGGTGGTCCTCCAGGGGGAGGTCCACCATATTCTATGGTAGTATTAAAAAACGTCCCTCCATATGACGAGATATTTGACCAACTTGGTTGTCCCCAAGGAACGAAAGCATTTCTGGGGTAAGGAATTCCAAGATAAATAGACGCAGGTGGTGGTTTTTGATAAAATTGATTAACCATAGGTTGTCGAGTTCCTAGATAAGTATATCCTCAAGAAGCCATATTGTTGATAGGATGTGACCCTAAGGGTTTTCCTGTACTAGATGGGGGGGGGGACAACATGGGTATTGGTGGGGGGTATAACTACTGCAGGTTGTGCTATAGTTGCAACTTGTCCTAAACTAGACATAGTTCCACTTATAGGTAACATAACTCGCATCAGGGGTTGTCCCCCGATGTGAGAGTTTACTGACACGACTCGATTTGAGGATTGCCCCTCAACCATGACAGGTGTGGAAGGTCTAGTGATAGGTATAGGATGTGTCACTGTAGGGTTGTGGTTTAGACCTAGATTACCTTGAAACATAATTTATTCAATAGGTCCTAACGCTTGAGCTAGTGAATGATATCCTTCAGGCCATGGGTTGCGAGAATTCTCACCATAAGTTGGGTGGCCATCAGAAGAAGGTTTAATTTTAGCTTTAGGCCAAGAGTCTGTATTATGGGGTAATGATGCCGTAAAGTTTCATAATGGGACATAGGTGGAGGAATAATTCTTTCTATTCTCTCTAAAAAGTTACGAGCTCGATCAAGAGATGCATTAATTCTTCTCTGTTACTCCTCTCCCAAGGGAGTATTTCTTGGTAAAGGTATAATAACCCTGAATTCAGCAATGGCTTGGCCCATAGAATTCCTCTAGAAAAAAGAATATGGACCATAATCTGGTGGGGCAGAAGCATTTCCATGGCCTTCCAATGGCGGATGCAGAGAAGCATCTATTGGAGGAGGAAATTGGACTAAAGGATTCATGTAAGCAGTGAAATCTTATCTAGGTGGAGTAAGTTCCATACAATCTTAGCCGAAGATGGTATCTCCACGGCTGCCCCTTCTTCTCCTTCCATGGTTGGAGGAGAGTCAAAAGGTAAACCCTGCAACCTACAGGATTGACGCCATGCAAGCTGCTTAGCCATGGTGGTGGCTGGAAGTATTCTAACCTAGGTCAAAGAAAAAACCACACAAAAAACACCTACATAGAGATAAAGGTCACAAGCAGTCTTAAATGATAGTATGGGTTCAAAGTCAAGTTTCTCACTAGGAACTTGAATAGTTTACAAGCTTCGCTTGTAAAGCTAAGACGGCCAAGAGGTTAACTCAGTTTGGATAGGGTATCCTAGTGGGGTCTCCTGATATACGCAAGGTATGTGGGAGCTTAAATCGGTAGTAGTGTTGTCTAATGCACAACCATTCAGAAGGGGCCTTCCTATATACAATCGAGTACATGAAAGTACCTTTCTATATACCTCAAGGGTATGTGAAAGACCGTTTCTATATATTGATGGTACGTGGAAGAACCGCGAGAGTCCCAAGATGTAGCACGGATAAATAACGACAGCTCCTACACTTAACGACGCTTGAACACGTCTCTAGCCTATCACTAAACTTTCTATACAAATTTTAACCTAAAGTTACCGTTGATTTTATCTTGATGATTAGGTGAATGTTTGTGGAAGTGTTGTCTCCAATAATGCAAATTAACTCTATATGCAACATAAAACACTTCTTTGACTTTCGATGAAAACTATTTAGGGTAACGAGAAAATTTTCTCTTTTTCTTTTTTCAAGAACCTTAAAATAATGCCATTTCAACAACAAAAACTTGAATCAAGAAATGAAAGAAAATGAAGATTTTTCAAGCACAAAATTTTTTCAACAAGCACTCAAAAGATATCTGAACATTTTGACAAAAAAACTAAGCCTCTAGTGTACATGCAAACTATCTTTGCTACAATGTCAAAAAATCTATTTCTTCTAATCTATTTATGTAGAAAAATGACAACTTCTAAAGCATAAATAAGAAGAAACTCAAATTGTTAATTTTTGTATTTTTTCTGGAAAATATGAGGCACTCAAAGTAGTCTAAAATGAACTAGTTTAAAAGAGGCTATGATTTTCTTTTCAAAAGTAAAAGTTTCCAGATATTTCATTGAAACCAAAACTAAAACTATCTACCATTTTCCCCTATAAAAAATATCAAGCCTTTGGAGTTGAGCTCAAAAGAGAATCAGGTTCACAAAGTACTCTCAAACAGCAGGAAAATGCAAAGAACACAACAAAATATCAGAAAAACAAGCAAACCATGCAGAATTTACAGCAAGACAAAAACTTTCCAAACAGACAAAGACAAATTTTACAAGGAGTTTTTGAAGCCTACCTCACATGTCGAATCGGCGCACTAGTAACTCAAAACCTAGGTGCCTACGACGCTCTGTCAATTGAAGGGAAAAGTGCCCTAGATGATGTATGGTGCTCTGTTTGCTGAGGGAAGAAGCGCCCTGGAAGGAAATCGACACTCTGTCAGTGAAGGGGAAAGGCACCCTGAATGAAGATCAATGCTCTGTCAGCCATAGGGAGGCATGCCATCTAGACAGTGTACTAAAAAATTTAGAACTACAGGAGAAACATAAAGGTCTCAGTTGAACTGAAAACAGTAAGAAAAAAGCAATTACCCAGAGAACAGTAAAAACTATAATATAGAACCGAGGCAAATTTTCATAAATAAAATGAAAGGAGTAGCGTACCTTGTAGACTAAAACAACAGAGAGCAGAGAGAAAAAAAACTTCACAAGTGGAATGGTTACCAAATAGTTGCAGATATGACTGGATCTGCACTAGATCTTACTGGATCTTCCATAGATATGATCAATTTTGTACTCCCCAGCGGAGTTGCCAATTTTGTTACTAGGAATTCTCAACCAGTGGTGACACTGCTTATTCCTCTAGAATGAAAAACACAACTACAGAACAAAATAATCACAACCACATATCCTTCCCTTAAATAGTCAAATTAATTAACATAACAGATCATATACCTCAACTGTAGACCTGTTTATATGTTCTCCAAAACTTCCTTGAGATGATTCAATACTTGCAAGAAGGATCACAAGACAAACAAAAAGATGAGAGCATCATGATAATCAACTATCCATATCGATGATAAAGGAATTCAATAATATTTAATCACAAAAACAATAACCAAATATAGGAAAGGGAAATGTTTTTGTATTAATAATGGGTGAGAATAAGTACAACCAAATGCCTTGTTGTTGATAGCTTATGTCTCAACAAGTGTCTACAAACTCCAATGAAGACCTCTCTATCTATAAGCTACCTCTATTTTGCCTCTATCTAGACTTCAAACTAGCAGCATAAGGATTTTTTTTCTGGTCTCCCTCACTCTCCTCATAGAAGCTTCATTTATAGGCCAAAAATACATAGGATGACATGACAAAAGGATAGAATAAGATCCCTATAGGTGAGGGAGGTGAATGCCACCTTTCCCAGACATGCAAGAACTAATTCCATGAAGGATTCCGTACAAAACCTTCTAGAAACTTCTTTTTTCCCCCTTTTAAGACCATAGATGCTTTTAGGAAAACTAGACAGAGCGTCGACCTAGGGTTTTTCCCATTGCAAAGGATCAATGATGCTTCTTTCTCAACTGATGGAGGTGCCTACGGTGCTCTATGGAAAAGGTGAAAGATCGCCGTACCTTCTAGGTTAGGGCAAAAAAAGGCCAAGGTGATTCAGATCAGGCTTTTTGAGAGGTTGACAAGCAGCAAGAAAGTCATCTGAAGGATAACTAGGCAATGTGAGATTTTCATGTGCAACAAACATGCTTGGGAAAAATTAAAAATTGCTTATGAACGGGCTTCCAATGTAAACAAAACAAACTTCAAGCATACAAAGGGAATTTCAAAAGTCTAAAAATGAAAGAAGAAGAAAATATTGCATAATATATTCTAAGAATATATGAAATTATGAATATTATTAAAGGTATATGAGGAGAAATAAAGAAGAAAGAAGTAGTTGAAAAATTAATATGAACACTACCAACAAGTTATAACCCTAAAGTGTCTACTGTAGAAGATCGAGATGATATTGAACTTCTAACAGTGGATGAGCTACATGGGATCTTCAATGCCTATGATATGAGAACATGAAAAAATGAACCAGAAAGAAAAGAGAGGCGACATTTAAAGCCACAAAAGAATCAAAGAAATCTAAAGTCTTACTAATGCAAGAGCATGATGGCATGCCGGCAATGTGATGAGTTGGTCACATGTTGTGGTATATTTTTGGTTGTTTTGTTGAGTCATAGTTTTTTAGCGGTGATAGGAATGATGGAGGATCATGACTCCCTACGAGGAGATCAAGCTGCAAGTTTCTTTTGTGATAGGGATGTTTCATCATACTTTGTAGTTGTTTTTTTTCAGTTGTAGGACCACTGGGTGGGGTAGGTAACATTTTAGCTTAAATAGGCAGGTTATAGTAGTGTGAGGGGTTTTTCTCTTCAATGTGAGAATTATAATTTGTAGAGAGAAGGACAGACCTACATTTGGTTCCACTTGTAAATATTTTGAAAAGAATGAAGAACGAGAGCCGAGTTGTGTGTTTGTTCTATTTATTAATAGAAGGATTAGCTATGTGTTTGCAATGTTATTATTCTAGATGCATTTACTATTTGAATGATATATCCATGAAGAGCCGACTTCGGTGGTTTTCTGAACATCTATGTATTACTCTGAAGTTGTTGATTCACGCATGAAATCACTGCTTGAATAGTTTAAATAGGTCGTAGATGCATGCATAGAAGTGTTAGGATAATGAATCTTGAAGATTGCAGGCTGGATTGATCGATTCTCCAATCAATCAGTGAAACATGAAGATTTTATACCCTTAACAAGTTTTGCAGAGAATGAACGGTTGGGATTGAGTCCATAGACGAATATCTAATGGTTTTGGAGAGATTCACAATGGAAGCTGCAAGGGAGATAAATGATCTACAAAGATATGTGAGATCCGCATCAAAGAGTAGATCAACGGTCATGTAGTAGGCTGCAAAGATCTGACGGTTGAAAATTTGCGAAAGAAAAGCTATAGAAGGAAAGTTATTGGGTACCAACTTTGGAAAGTTGGTCAGGCATCCTGTATCCCGCATCACACAACCTGCATGCAGAAATCCTGTTGTGGAAACAGAGTTGTAGAAAATTTGTTGCAGTAAGCAAAGTTGCGGGGAGGTAATTTAGTGCCAAATTTGGTCGAGGGTTAAATTTGGTTGTCCTACTAAGTGTAGGAGCAACTAGATACTGTAAGTGTTGGTTCGGTTGGTTGTGGTTGATCTGACCTGCACCAATTTTGGTATCAGCACAAGGAGAATCTCGTGTGAGAGATAAGTGTAGCAGTAGAAGCTTGGAAGTAGCAAGGAAGAGTGCTCAAGAGGTTCTAGATAGAGGACCAAAATTACCAAAAGACCAAGTACAGAGAAGGGGCTTGGTGAGGTAAGTTGTAGCAGTGTGAAACAAAATTATTATTACAGAGGCTTAGTGCAAGAGGATGGTTGCACGTGTAGGAAGAGCAAGAGGTCATGACAAAGGTTGACCAGTGGTGAATGCAGAAGTTATGGAGGAAATGAGGGAGCTACAAGCATGTGTGGAAGACATGGAGACAGAAATATAAAGAGACCTAGAAGCAAGGGATGTAAGTGAACTTGAGGATGAAGAGAAAAGAGAAGAAGTTGCACCTATGCAGAAAACACCTGAGCTAAGGTATTTCAGATCGATTCTAGGAGAAACTTCAAGGATGAAACTTGAGTTGTCTACCTATGATGGAAGTCTCATTGCTGAGCATCTCATTGACTGGATCAGTGAGATGGATAAGTACTTTGAGTATGAAAAGATTGAAGAAGAAAAGAGAGTCAGATTCGATGTGACAAGTTTAAAAGGGAATGCACCCCTGTGGTGGGATAGTGTGCAAGAAGAAAGTAGAAGGAAGAATAATCCATTGACAAAGAGCTGGGATAGGATGGTAGAAAAGATGAGGGCTAAGTTGTTTCCTAAATATTACCATTAATTATGTATAGACAGGTACAGAACCTTAGACAAAGATTGTTTACAGTGAGAGAGTACACTGAAGAGTTCTACAAGGTAAACCTAAGGGCAAGATATGTGGAAGAGTGAGGAGAAAAGGATGCTATATATTCCAATGGTCTAAGGATGGATATCCAAGAAGAGATTAACATGATATCACTTAAAAAAATGGAGGAGGCATATCAATGTGCCTTTAGGGTAGAAGAAAAGATAACGAGAAAGTAGAGCTTCAACAAAGGTTGAGCTTCAACCAGAGGAAGAGGACAAGTAGTTGGAAGAGGAATATTTGGAACACAGAGGGGAGATTCCGGTAACTCTAACTATCAAGAGCAGCATGGCAGAGGAGATGACTCTAGCAGAAGAGGACCTTACTGAGGAGGTAGAGGTAGAGAAAGAGGTAGAGGAACTATCTATAGGTGCTACAAATGTAACCAGTTGGGGCATAGATCATTTGAATGTCTAGGGAAGGAAGATGTAGGACAAAGAGGAGCATATGTAGCTTAGAATGAGTAGTAGTAAGAACAGTCGACAATGGTTGAATTTTTTCCAGAAACAGGAGAGGCTTTGATGATGAATAAGGTCTTGTTGAAAGTTCCAGAGTAAGTTTTAGGGGTGAAATTTTGCCAATTGGCTATTTTTTGGGTTTTTTCCAAAAAATAAATTCGCTATTTGGTCATTTTTAGTGTCTAATATCACCTATATTTACATAAAATATGTTTTTTTATCATAACAGTCGCCAAAATTTACACATTTCAATGTTACTTTTATATTTTATATTTCATATTCGCCTACCTATCTATAAACATGTTTTTTTCAATCCAAAACAGTCACCTAGAATACTGTACTTATGTATAATATTAAAATCCTTAAAAAATACCCTGATTGAAACCTGAGAAGGAGCAAGCAGAGCTTGCTCAATGAAAATATTTATTCAGGACCACAACTAAATTCCAAGGGAAGTGTTGTAAGATGGTGATTGATAGTGGAAGCGCTAAGAATCTTGTATCCACAGAGATGGTGGAGAAGTTGAGTTTAAGGAGGACCAAGCATCTTCTTCCATACAAAGTATCTTGGTTACATAAAGGACATCAAATCCTGGTAAGTGAGTAGTGTGAAGCTAATTTCCAAATAGTTCCATATAAGGAAAAGATTCCATGTGATGTTATTCCCATGGATGTTTGTCATATACTGTTAGGAAGATCGTGGCAATTTGATAAGAAAATGATTCATGATGGTAGGAGTAACTGTCATAGTTTTGAGCTGAATGGGATAAGGCATGTACTTCACCCTTTACAAGAAAGTTGTACAGCAGGACAGTTAGCACCCAAAGTCCTGATGTTATCAAGAAAATAAGATTTGCAACAGATTGAGAAGGAAGATTTGAACTATGTTGTGGTATGCAAACTGAGAGCGGTGAAAATGAAGACTAACGTGAGAGATATACCTGAGGAGATTCACGAGAGGTTGAGTGAGTTTAGTGACATCATTGTGGATGATTTACCCAATGATTTACCACCAAGGAGGGATATAAGCCATTAAATTTATTTTATTCCAGGAGCTAGTTTACCAAATAAGGAAGCGTATAGATTGATACCTCAAGAGAATGAAGAAGTGAGGAGATAGGTACAAGGATTGTTGGACAAAGGACTGGTCCAGAAGAGTCTGATTCCATGTGTAGTACCAATAGTAATGACACCAAAAAATTATGGTGAGTGGAGGATGTGTACTGACTCTAGAGAAATTAACAAGATTACTATCAGATATAGGTTTCCATTACCAAGGATGGATGACATGATGTATTTCGTAAGTGGAGCAATGTGCTTTTCGAAACTGGATTTCAAGAGTGCGTATCATCAAATCAGAATCAAAGAAGGAGATGAATGGAAGACAACCTTCAAGACAAATGATGGGTTGTATGAGTGGATGTTCATGCCATTTGGATTTTCCAATGCACCAAGCACTTTTATGAGATTGATGAATGAAGTCTTGAGATATTTCAAAGGTAAGTTTGTGACAGTTTACCTTGATGATATTTTGGTTTTCATCCAAACAGAAGAAGAGCATCTGAAGCATCTAAGATATGTTTTAGAGAGGCCGCAACATGAAACATTGTTGGTAAATGTGAAGAAGTGTACATTTATGAAGCTAGAGCTAGTGTATTTAGGTTTTGTTATCTCAAGAGATGGGTTAAAGATGGATCTAGAAAAGGTGAAAGCAATCATTGATTGGCCTTCACCTAGGAACATATTTGAGGTAAGAAGTTTTCATGGATTGGCAAGTTTTTATAGGAAATTTATAAATAATTTCAGTGGTATTTGTGCATCTATTGTCGATACAATTAAGAAGGATAAACATCCATTTCAATGGACAACATAGGCTGAAAGGAGTTTTCAGTTCTTGAATAAGAAGGTCATTGAACAACCAGTACCAAAGTTACCAAACTTCAAACACCCTTTCCAAGTAAAGTGTGATGCTAGTGGAGTAGCAATCAAAGTTGTGCTCAGTCAGGAGGACATGCCTAAAGTGTATTTAAGTGAGAAGCTGAATGATGCAAAGCAGAAGTATTCATGTTATGACAAGGGGTTTTATGTTATTGTTCAATCAATGAAGCATTGGAGATATTATTTGATGTCTAGAGAATTTGTGTTATATTCTGATTACCATGCATTGCAGTACATTATGTAGCAACCTAAGTTCAACCTAAAACATGTTAAGTGGGTTGAGTTCTTACAAAGATTTACCTTTGTGTTGAATCACATAAGTGGACAGTCAAATAGAGTAGTTGATGCCTTAAGTAGGATACTACTAATTGTGCAAGAGAATCAGATCCAAGTCTTGGGATTTGAGCATTTAAGGGATTTGTATGAGATTGACATTGATTTCCAAGAGGATTACAAGGCTTGTAAGAATCCAGTGGATGTGGAAAGAGAGCCATGGATGGAGTATATGCTACAATATGGTTTACTCTTTAGAAACAGTAAACTGTGTACCAAAGTATTCCATGAGAGAGAAATTGATACAGTAAAAACACAATGGAGGTAGGGCAGGTCACTTTGGAAGTGATAAAACCTTTGGACAATTAGTTCATTTCTAGTTTTTTCCAAGGATGAGGTCTAAAGTTGAGAAGTTTGTAAGAAGATGCAGAGTATGCCAACATGCTAAAGGAAGAATTTATAACATAGGGTTGTATACACCATTTCCTATTCCAGCTAGGCATTGGGATTTTGTGAATATGGACTTTATTCTGGGAGGGGACATGATTCTATCTTCATAGTTGTTGTTAGATTCACTAATATGGCACATTTCATTCCATGCTACAAGACTAGTGATTCTACACACATTGATAACTTGTTTTTCAATGAAGTTGTGAAGCTACATAATTTACTTAGAAGCCTTGTATCAAACAGAGATGTGAAGTTCACAGGTCATTTTTGGAGGACCTTATGGAAGAAGTTGGGTACCAGACTAAACTTCAATTCAGCATATCACCCATAGTTTGATGGACATATAGAGGTAGTTAATAGGAGTTTGGGGAACCTATTAAGAAGTTTGATTGGAGAGAGTCCAAATCAGTGGGACAAAGTATTAGCTCAAGCTGATTTTTCCTATAATGATTCACCAAACAGAAGTACAGGGATGAGTCCATTGGAGAAAAGGAGTGTTGATGGAGAAGAGTTTTCAACGAGGATCAGTGACCTATAGGATAAAGTGAAAGTAAGGTTACAACAGAGTAACACCAGTTATAAGGCCAGAGAAGATTCCAAAAGGAGAGAGAATAACTATGAAGTAGGAGATTTGGTCTTAGAATATATAAAGAGAGAAAGATTTCCAAAAGGAGAGTATAACAAACTGAAGATGAAGAAGATTGGACCCTGCAAGATACTCAAAAAATTCTTAGCAAATGCTTATGAGTTAGAGATTCCTATCAGAGTGGGTATTTCACCAATATTTAATGTTTTGGATCTATATCCTTATGTAGCAGGTGATACTGGACCCTTTATAGAAGGTGAAGTTCCTACTGAAGACCTACAATGGGTGAGGCAGATGCCTGTGGCACAACCATTGGAACTTGAGCCCATTTTGGACACTAAAGTGGTAAAGTGTACAAGGAAGAAGGACTATATGGAGTATTTGGTCAAATGGAAGAAGCGACCAATAGAGGATTCTACTTGGATGAGCAGTGTAGAGTTGGAAGGTAAGGGTTTCACTGTAGTTGATATAATGAACAGGGGCTCATAATATTTTCACACTTGCAAGTCTGATGCAGGAGCATCGTAGCATGCCAACAATGTGATGAGTTGGTAGCATGTTGTGGCATATTTTTTTGGTTGTTTTGCTAAGTCATAGTTTGTTAGCACCGATAGGAATGATGACGGATCATGAATCCATACGAGGAGATCAAGCCACAAGTTGTTTTTGTGATAGGAGCATTTCATCATTCTTTGTAGTTGTTTTTTTTCAGTTACAGAACCACTCAATGGGGGAGGTGACAATTTAGCTTAAACATGCAGGTTATAGCAGTGTGAGGGGTTATTCTCTTTAGTGTGAGAATTCTAATTTGAAAAGAGAAGGACAAACCTGCATCTGGTTCTACTTCTAAATATTTTGAAAAGACTGAAGAATGAGAGTCGAGTTGTGTGTTTGTTCTATTGATTAATAGAAGGCTTAGGTGTGTGTTTGTAGTGTTATTAGTCTAGATGCATTTACTATTTGAATGATGTATCCATGAAGAGCCGAATTCGACGATTTTCTAAACATGTGTGTATTTTTTTGAAGTTGTTGATTCACGAATGAAATCATTTCTTGAATAGTTGAAATAGGCCGTAAATGCATGCATAGAAGTGTTAGGCTAATGAATCTTGAAGATTGCAGGATGGATTGATCGATTCTCTGATCAATCAGTGCAACATGTAGATTTTCTACCCTTAACAAGTTTTGTAGAGAATGAACGGTGGGGATTGATTCTACAAATGAATATTTGACGGTCCAGGAGAGATCTGCAATGGAAGTTGTAAGGGCGATAATAGATCTACAAAGATATGTGAGATCTACATCAAAGAGTAGATCGACAGTCGTAGAGAAGGCCACAAATATCTAATGACTGAATAATTGTGGAAGGAATGTTACAGGGAAGAAACTTTAGAAAGTTGGTTAGGTATCCTAAATCCCACATCCTATGACCCGCATGTAGAAATCCTGTTGCAGAAATAGATTTGCGAAAAGTTGCTGCGGGAAGAAAAGTTGCAAGGAGGTAATTTAGCGCCGAATTTGGTCAAGGGTTAAATTTGGTAGTCCTACTAAGTGTAGGAGAGACCATATATTGTAATTATTGGTTGGGTTAGCTATGGTTTATTTGACCTGCACCACTTACCCAAGAACCACTCAGATGATGAATAAGCTCTTTTCATTAAGAAACTTGAAACAGGTACTAGAAAGTACAAAGGAAATATAGCCCTGAAGTGATTTAACTATGGAAGACTTGGAAAATTTTCCTCAAAATGTCCCTATCCTAAAATGGATGATAGTGATGATAGATAAACCTCTAAGAAGTTCAAGAAGAGAAAACAAGAAAACAAGAAGAAGGTTAACGAAAAGAAGAAGATCCTTTACACCATTGAAGATAGTGAAGATGAAGAATCAAGTGAATATGAGGCAACCAAAATTCTATTCATGGGTATAGACTCTCAAGATAATGAATCAAATGTGGAAGGAGAGGTGGAGCTAAAATATGAACTCATAAGTGCTCTTAAATAATTGAGAAAGAGAAGAATGAAGAAAAAAGAATCAAACCAAACCATTGTTGATTTGAAGACCCAAATTTAAGAGGCCAAGAAGATTGAAGAGGACCTAGAATTGCAGCACAAAAAGAATACAAGAATATAAAAGACTTGAAGCACAAATCACTCTACTTGGAATGTATTGTCCCAACTTGGAATTTCTAGACAAAGGCACAATTTCGGCAAATTTGGGATTAAATAGTCTAGACTCTAGGGGCTCCAAATGTCACCAAATGGTCCCAAAGTTGAATTGGACTGAAATGGTGAGTATTAATACCTCTCAATAGAATATTTGGTCACTTTAGAACTAGTTTTATACATCTACAACTTCATTTTGGGTTAATGAAAAAAAGGAAAAAATTACTAGGAAATTGTGATGAAATTCCTCCTAGGGTGTAAGCAAAAAGTTCTTCCCAAATCATATGATCCATTCCCATGTTTCTAAATAGAGTATTGTTGGAGTCATTTACCCAACATACACACTTATTTGCTTAATCTTGGCCTATTTACCCACTATCCTAAGTTTAATTGACTTAATTGGCATCAGATGAGCACACTATGACATCAACATGAGCACACCCACACCTTCCTTCAATCAAGGAGGCCAAATAAACCTTCTCATTCAACCAGGGAGGCTAACTGGGCTTCCTCCTTCAACCAGGGAGCAATTCTGGGGTGAACTAAGTGTCATAAGTGCACCTAATATCTAATTTATTGTTGTTTCACCTAAAAACCGGTTAAGATGAGTTGTAAAGGTGCCTCCATCATGTAATTGTCTATTTTTGGCTGATTGGGATGAACTAGAGTGAACGAATGCACCCCCAACCACTTCTTATGACTAGTACCACTTCAGTTAACTCCATCGGAGCTACTTGGAGTTAGTGATGGACTACCACCTACTATTTGGCATGCAGTGACATGTGTCTGAGTTACTTTCAGTTAGACTCAGTCATCTATTGCACTCTGATTCAATTAGAACTTAGTGTGGGAGTCATTTATGGCTACATTAGTGGTTAACTAAGTGTGTCTAGTGTTGATGACATTCAGTTAAGCTACACCCATCCATGCAATTCGAATGAACTCCTATAGAACTCGAATTAGCTTGGAATTCATGCATTCTACATGGCATTGTATTGTATTATTCATTATTTTACTAATAATACAGAACTACAACTTCCTATTGCAGTACCATCACATCATTTCATGTGTAATTTTCCATTGAGTCACTTGTGAGTTTATACTTTGTCCCAATATTGTTGTGACAGATTTAATATGGTATCACAGCCATGGTGTGATGAAGCTCTATTCTTCAAAAACATGTTTTTGGATGGGTCTTGCTTGCAAAATAGAGAAAAATGTCAAATTCTAGCACTACACTAGAAGCAGAAGGTTTACCACTTAATATCCCAAGTTAAGGAATTGTTGATCAAGCTTGCTTGATCAATTATGCTGGGTGTGATGAAAACTTGAAATGTGCAATATGTTTGACCTTATGGTGACTTTATTGTGTTGATTGCATGTTTTTACAAAATATTTGCATTCGCTACAGTAGCTCCATGGCTCATTCTATGGATCTTTTCACCTCTTTCAATTACCACCAATGGAAGGAGGATATGGAGATTCGGCTCCATTCAAGAGGGCTCTACCGGGTCACAATGAACATAGAATTAGAGCCTAATGTTGTTGCAGAGAAGATAAAATACTAGAATAAACTAGATTCCTATGTTTTTCTATCTCTAAATATCTTATTTTCCACATCTTAGGATTGAAGACTCTGAAGGAGATTTGGGATCATTTGTCTACCTTGTTTGATAAACAAGACAATCTTCAGATCTATAAGCTTGAGATTGAGTTGTTCTCCCTAAATCCAAGTAGCTTTAAATCCATGAATGGTTTTTTCAGAAAATCCAAACATTTGGTGCTCCAATTAAAGAGGTGCAAGGTGGAGAAGGAAGATGACCAGCTCATCCTAGGTATCCTCTCCAAACTAGGTCCAGACTATTCAGTCTTTTTTTCAACATTCCACGTGGGGAAGCTAACAACCCCAAACTGGAAAATGCCTTCTCTTGATGCCTTCATCAAAACCCTTACAAATGAGCATGACAAGCTTATTCAGATGAGGATCCTCAGATCCTCAAAAGATCAAGCTTTGTTTGATTCGAGGCCAAAATATTTGAAGGGAAAAGGGAAGCAAAATAATTTAAAGGATAATTTGGATGCTCCAAATCCTAAAGAAAATAACCAGCAAGAAGATCCTTTCGGCTCAAAGAAACACAAGAATAAAGGACATCAAGGAAAGGAGAAAGTCAAGTGTTCCTACTGTGGGAAGGGATTCCACCCTAAGCATTCCTGCATGAAGAAGAAACTTGATGAGATGACTTATCTCCTCAAGAGAAACAATATCAATCTCCCTGAGAACCTTCAAAGGATAGATAATCAAGATCAAGATACCCAGTAAGAAAGAGGTCATGCTCTCATGGAAAGCACCTCGAAACCCACAACTTTGCTCATAGACTCTCAATATTTGAATCACATGATCGCAAGAAGAGATTTTTTTTTCCTCCCTAGACATCAACATGAGCATTCCCATCCACATGGGAGATGATTCCACCATCATTTTGAAAGGACAAGGTACAATCAAACTTGAAAATGGAAGCTTTTTTAATGTTTTGTATGTGCCCTCCTTGGCCTCCAACCTCCTGAGTGTATATCAAATGACTCATAATGGAGTACCCAAGAGATTAACCTTCATCCGTAACTATGTAGAAATCAATGATATTGGATCCAAGAATCTCGTTGCAAAATTCCTTGCAAACCATCATGTAAAAGCCTATGAGTTTTCCTATTTTCTGGTGGATGCAAAGCCTGCCACTCTTCTAACTCATGGAAATAAGGTTAGTAGACTTTGGGATGAGAGATTTGGTCTTTTAAATTTTAATTACTTGCAGCAACTTCAGAAAAATTCCATGGTTGAAGGCCTCCCGACAATCAGATCTACCAAAGGAATTTGCAAGGTTTGTGTTGTGGGAAAACAACCTGAGCATAAGTTTGATCGGGGGAAGGATTGTCGAGCATCAAGTATCTTAGGGATGTTACATTCTGATATCAGCATACCAATTCCCATCACATAGAGGAATGGATATCAGTATGTACTCACCTTCATAGATGACTTTTCTAGAAACAC
The DNA here is from genome assembly GCA_001517045.1 of Pseudotsuga menziesii. Lineage (NCBI taxonomy): Eukaryota > Viridiplantae > Streptophyta > Pinopsida > Pinales > Pinaceae > Pseudotsuga > Pseudotsuga menziesii. Next base: position 39,387 of record LPNX010183907.1, read on the forward strand.
TTGGGTTTTTTCATTAAGAAAAAATCTAAAGTTTTAGAGAAATTCATTGAATTGAAAGCATTGGTTGGGAATGCCTCTGGGAAAAAGATAAAATTCCTGAGATATGATAATGGAAGGGAATATTAAAGTTATTAGTTTCTGAATATATGTTCTGACGGTGAGATCAAGAACCAACATTCTGTTCCCTAGACCCCTCAGCAAAATGGTGTAGCAGAAAGGAAAAACCGCTCTCTAAAGGAGATGACCACATGCATGTTGGAAGCAAAAGGATTGGCTGAAAATTTGTGGGCCAAGGCCATGAATGTTACTGTACACATTTATAATAGAGTAATTCACTCCTCTATGAAAGGTAAGACACCTTACGAATCCTATTTTGGACACAAGCTGGATGTGTCAAATTTTAGGGTGTTTGGGGCCACTACATGGGCCCGGATTCCGTCTTACAAAAGGAAATATTTGCAACCGCAAAGTGTTGAATGTTTTTTTACTGGATTTTCATAAGAATACAAGGGATTCAAGATTCTGAATATTATAACAAAACAAATTTTCATTGAAAGAAGTGTTCGGTTTGATGAGCTTTCTAAGGGGTAGAGCTAGTTGAAGAAAATTCAGCTGATCTTCCTTCCTGTTCTGCTAACAATTTGGGTGATAAAAGTGGGAGTGATGACTCTGATTTTGAAGAAATGATATCTGATATCAGTGAGAAATAAATATCATATTCATAATTAGATTCTGAAGTGAAAAAAAATCTCCCAACTTGGGCCAAGAAGACACTTTCTTCCGCCGGGGAAAACATTGGAAATCCTATTGATCCAAGAATAACCTGGTATGAATTTCAAAGAGAAGTGTTAACCCAAAAAATCCCTCACTAAGATTTATATGACCTACACCACCCAAGGACATCCATGCACGATCTTCATTTGACCCCCATACCCTCAAAAAGGCTTAAAAATATCAAAAAGGGCTTAAAAACCCCTAAAAAGAACCAAACTAGCTCCCATAGGGGCTAAAATCTCCAAAAAGGGGATAAAACCCCCAAAGGAGCTAAAGGTTGGGAAAAATGAGCTAAAATCCCAAAAGCCCCAACCAGGGGCTTAAAACTGTAAAAATCTTGGGAAAAAAGTATAAATAGAGGGGTGGGGGTCACTCTCAAAACACTCCTTCACTCCCTATCGTTATGCTGCCCATGTGAGTACCTTAAGACCATTTTCCTCTCAAGCCATTCACCCTCCCTCTCCTCCATTCCTCCATTGAGCCATAGCTCCCCATTCCTAAGAGAGGTGCTCTCCCAAGCTAGGGCATGGTGGCCCATTCCAACCAGAAGGTATACTTGTCTTTTCATGTTTTTGCTTTGGTAGATTGTAGTTTTCTAACATTGTTTGTTTGTAGGTTTCCATTGATTACTTGTAGGTCTTTTGGTTTCCTAACAGTTGTATGCATGGTCTTGGAGCTTAACCCTAACCTTGGGTGCAGAGGTTTTTTTTTATTTCTGTTTCATTTTTTTTTCTATATGTTTTTCTTTCACAACCACCAGGAACCCTGTCCTTCCGTCCTATAGATGGAAGGTAGTCGTTCTTGCTCTATAGCAAGGGAGAAATCCCTACTACAAATCTTGCGACCATACCAGGTCGATCCCATAAGATCTCTTGGTTTTATTTTTGCATTTTATTTTTATTTGCCCTAGTTTAAATTTCTATCAAATCTAGCTTAGATCTCTGTTTTTCTGCATTTTCAGTTAATGTTGAGTCTCCTCAAGGCCAATCCAAGCCCATTTGGCCATAGTATAGGTTACTTTCAGTTGAATCTGGCTGAAGATCAGAAAATTTTTACCTTTTAGAGCAGGTCGCTCTTATAAGGTTGAAAGGTGTGACTAGGTCACTCATTCAGGCCCAAAAGGTGCAAACAGGTCGCTCGTTTTGCCCCAAAAGGTGCAACCCCATCCCAGAAGCCAGCTCGCTTCTATCTGCAATTTCTGAGAGACCCCCTCACCTATTTTGGGGAAACTTTGGTGACCCCCTCACCACATTTGCCCCAAAAAGATTGATCTGTCTCTCAGATTTTGATTTTTAAAAATTAAGGACTGTCAGTGTGGCTCAGCTGCCTCTGTCCATCAAATTTGTTTCTATTTCTTTTTAATATTTGTTCATTTTATTACAGCATGTGTAAATCAATGGTAAATGAAAGGGTTAATGGATTAATGAATCTGATCAAAGCTTGATTAAAAATTATTGTAATTAAAATCAACATCTCGCCTAGCCCTTCCTCCTCTACCCAGTCATCACCCTTCGGGGTATTCTAGGATAAGAAGAAGGGTGAAGCTCGTATAGTAATAGGCACTTCACTTGGCATTTTTCAAAACCACTAAAAATGGGTGACTTGGAAGGTAGAGGGGGTAGTAGGCCCAGGGGACCTCACGATGCTCATCGTCCTCCCTATTGAACAACCTTACATCTAGAGGGTGACCTGTGGTTCTATGGATGGGATTAGTGCCATTTTGTTGAGAGCCCAACACCCTTTCCTAGTTGAAGAGAAATACAGGTGCAAGGAAGTCACCTAGTCAGGATATCATAGTTCAGATTTACAAATGGTACATGTTTAAATTTCTGATATCATTTACTACTTTCATCAACAATGTTCTAAACTTTTCAGAATATTCATAAACCTTTTAAGCAGCCACTAATTATAATAGACAGAAAAAGGACATACACACCATACCATATAAAACAACCAAACTCAGTTCATGACGCTGAGTGAGCCATTAAAATTTATAATTTACACTAAGTCAAACATATGCAGTATTTCAGGACATAAGTTCCTGGCTGCCTTAACCATGGGAAGTACTTGGGCTCAGCCCATAAACTCGTTGTGAGAAGTACCACGGGAACCCCGAATTAGCTGGCCACTGAGAGGAATTTCCAAGCGAAGCAGGAAACAACCCCCACCAATTGACTAGCACTCCCATGAGGAAAAAAGCCAAGTGTTGTGTTCTCATAGTCTTGGTGGCTAGTGAGCACCTAAAGCCAATAGGAAGCCATTAAAACCCGGGTCCAAAAATCATTACCATATTTCACCATTTTGACATACAAATCAGACACAATTGATCCCCCATGTTCTTCCTCACTCCTTGACCCACCACAGTTCGGGTCCTTGCACCAACACCGTCAAGACTGTTCTCGATGACCCTCTACATCATAAGAATGTCATGTTCCTTCAAATTGACCATTAAAAGTGTTGACCATGCTAAGTTCCTAGGGGCTCAAGTTGTTATTAATTATTCCTCCTAGGATAAATTTTTACTAATAATTGTTCTAAGGCATGTCTTTAATTTTATTTCAGAAATTTTATTTATTATGCACAATAATGATGTGGAATTAAGGCTGCCATGTCAAGAGGGTGCATTGGGGAAAGCTAGTCAACTTTCCTTGGTAAAAATAAGAAAGTCCATGACAAAAGCAAGCAACATAATAAAGGGAAGTTTCCTAAAAGCAGAAAAATGCAGACAGAGGTAAAAGCGGGAAAGTATTTCAAAGGGGAGGGCACAATTTCCTCTTATGGATCTCAAAAAAGCTGTAAGAGAAAAGAAAGAAAGTTTTTTAAGGAAAGAAAGAGTTTCCTTATGACCCAGGAAAAGCAGAAAGTTGTCATAACTCAAAAGAGGCAGCTTTTGACTAAGGGAGGGTACAGTTTCTAATTGTAAAGGATGATTTGGACTTGGAAACAATTCCACGTGGTCCTACTTGCCTAATTCCCCAAAGGGGTCACTTTTGTGGCTAGGGTTAGGTCACCCATGGGTTTGAATTGCTCTCATAGGTCACCATTGGCCTCAACTTACTAAGCAGGTCATCCATAATTCTATAAAAGATAAATTCAAACCCATTTCTTCAATTTGGTTGTTGATTTTATTGCTAAATGCTTATGTGAGCATTACTTCTGACTGTTGTGCCTTAGATTACTGGGAGATGAGCCCCAACCTTCCATTCCCCTCTCCTTCCATACTCTTTTCTTCCATTGCAGGTGTGGAGTGATATATTTTAGGAATTGAAGGATTTATAGAGTTTGTCGTGCTCACTATATGTCAGTTAATTAAAACTCAACATGCAGGGTGCTAAACATAAATTATCAACCCGAGGAAGTCTTTTATTTCAAAGTTATCGTGCAAGATCTATGCATGCACAATTTCTACCTGATATTGTTGATCTATTGGTATGCAATCAAAACTATTTGTAAACTAAGTCACAACTTCTTGAAAGTAAAGCAAACCTCAAACCTATTCATAAATCAAACTATAAATTGAACACACTTCAAGCAAGATCTATTCTTATGAAATAAGATCTGATTGCATAAATATAAAATAAGTCTTATGTTGTCCAACAATCTATCAAAAGGAATTAACATGAGAACGCTATGATAAATCTAATGAATAAAAACATGAACTGAATAATAAAACAACTATGATAAATCTACTGAATGAAAACATAAACTAATAAATAACAGATCTATAAAATAAAACACTTACAATCAACACTGCCAGCATCTGCTCAGGGAAGAGGGCCCTTCCTCCACTGAGCAGATCTGGATCTCCACAAGGAAATTCTACAACTCCATAATTAAGAAACTGCTAGCATGTATTATCATAATGGAATAATTACAATAGATATGGATCAAATCCTACATCATAACATTGTTTTGTCTCCTATCTTGCATCTCCTATCATCCATCTCCTATCCTGCCTAATTTATCATCCTTCATCCCCTATCAATCTATCCCCCCTCTCAATGAGATTGATTACATATTTATATATAAAATTATCTCATGGAAATGAAGAACTGAACCCCCAACTTGTGATCTACAACAGCTGGAACATGGCCATAACTGTTGGCAACTTTGGAATCGGCCGCAACACCAAATCTAGAAAATACCCTCTCAAAGAACCACCTGCATATCTCAAACCATATCTTTGTTTGGATATTTCCTTGAAATTCAAGTAAATGAGGATGTTACACACAAAACCCATGTCTTGGATTTTTGAGATTCGTTTTCATTTGCTCGAAAATCAAGACGCGAATTAAGGTTTTCTTATGTGGAATGCGTTTTTTGTTAAGGCTGTAACAGCTGGCTATGAGCATCCTGTACATGGCAAATCACTCCATAAACCATCATTAGTAAAATTATGTATAATAATATTTAATTCATCAAAGATAAAGGAAAATAATCACTATTAACCACTTAAAACATCAATGAAAGTAGCAGGCTGTTCAATGCGCTCAACGTGCAGCTACAACAAATGGATGAAAAATGGAATGATAAATGAGAAATAATGGTAAGAAAATAGATGAAAGCTATGTCAATAAATGATGGAAAAATGGACAATTCTAGGGCCCAACATCTCCCCCAAACTGAACTTGTTGCATGTCCTCATGCAACCCAATACCTGTGTAAATTTAATTTACCAATTGAAAGATATGCCCAAATCAAATTCTGCACTTTTGAACATGAAAAAAATGTATTGCAGCTGAACTTCCAAAGCCAATATTTCAAAAACTACAAACTGGGTTGGGCTGAAATTTTGCAAGCAAGTAAGTACCATTATAGTGCATCTCCTCGCCAAAAAATGTATTGCAGCTGAACTTCTAGAGCCAATATTTCAAAAACTACAAACTGGGTTGGGCTGAAATTTTGCAATCAAGTAAGTACCAATATAGTGCATCTCCTCGCCAAAAATTAGACAAACCCACATCATGAATTTTGCGAAAAATGCAAATTGGCTGTAGGTGGTGATGGTCATTTTCTCGAAAATCGTACATTGGATTGAGCTGAAACTTTCCACGGTTGTTCATCATGCTGTTATGCATTCCCTGTCCAAATTTCATGAGGAGCCAATTCGTGGTTTGTGAGATATGCTCAATTCAAATTTGGCATTTTATGTGAAGAACAATATGCATCAAAATTATGAATGTGAATGAAAAAGCAGCAAGCATAGTAGCTCCTCCCCCAAACTGAATAATGTTTCATGTCCTCATGGCAAGTAGGAGGTTTTTTTTTAGTTGGAAAGTATCCATCTCCCCCAAACTTAACATATGCAACATTCAATGAATCTCAAATTCTCACAAACAGCTCACTTGTAACAGCTGGCCCATTGCTCCGATGTAATTAAGATGAAGTAGCAAAGATGTGGCTACCCCAAGACAAAATATGGAAATTCCACTGAGTTTTGTAGCCCTCCAACCTTTGAAATGCATCCTCTATTGTAGGTTCTTGTGTGGCAACAAAAATACTTATTTTCTTACTGCTGGTTCTTGTGTGGAAACAACAATGATTCTTTTCTTACTGCTGGTTCTTGTGTGGCAGGAGCAAGCTTTTTTCTTACTGTTGGTTCTTGTGTGGCAGTAGAAAAATTTCCTATTGTTGGTTCTTGTGTGACAACAATAAGGTATCCCTTTTTTTGTATGCTTGGTCAGTTGGGTTGGAATTTGAAGTGGATGTGCATGGATAATGAAGTGTTAGAACTGAGTGGGAAATGATGGGAATGGATGGACATAAAAGGATATTTAGAAAATGGAAATGGCTAATGCTTAGTGGTTCTTCATGACATTTCCCCAAATATTTAATAAATCAAAAACTCATGGTATTTTACCTCAAGTTTTACCTCCATAGAAGCCTTGGTTGACATGAATGGACTGGTGTATGCTGGAGCTATGTAGGCTGATCTGATGATGAGACATATGTATATGAGAGCTGAAACTGGATGAGACTGAATTTGATCCATGATGTTGTGTTGGTTGCATGTAAGACTAACTGCTGAGACAATTGATGAGCAGAAATTCTACCATAGAAGAAGAAAGTCCTTTCTCTTATTCTGGAAATCAACTGCTGAACTGAAAATGGAAAGGAATTACAAAAATACTGAACAAATGATGCTGCAAATCATTGTTGAAACCATTAGATCACATAATATTCAGCTGCTACAAACCTGAGGTACAATTATTACCATGCGAATGAATGTGCTGAAGTCGAGCATGGAAAGAAATCATTGGATTACCGGCCATTAATGTATGCCGTTAACCAATGTGAAGAAACTCACCTTTGATGACAATGAGCTCTAAAGTACCTTAGTGCATCTTGACAGGTATGAATGGATGTGCTGGAGTCGAGTCACCTGCAAGATTTGTCAATCAAGAGGCCTTGATCAATCCCCATGATTAACAACAAGGAAATCTGCCATTGATTCATGCAGATACCAGGGCACTATAAAACCTCTAATATTGATCCCAGATGATGTGTTGGAGTCGATGGGACAAGACCATTGGAAGGTGAACCTTAATGCATTCCACATCATCCAATACGAGTACAAAATAAATGATTGTGAAGAATCATAGTGAAAAATAGGACCAACATGAAACTCAGAAGCGAAAAGTATATGTGAAGTCATGATGTAGTAGTGATGGAAAATAAAATGGTCATGGTGACTACATAAGCAGTGGAAAATGGGATTTCGACATGAATGGATTTTTGGGGTTTTGCAATGAGGAGGGTGAATGAATCTACCATAGGGAAATTGGCTTCTTGAGGGGTTTCTTTCAGCAACAAGTGGGATGACAGGTGTCTAAAAATGATTTCTGGCATGTAGCAATGGGACTTGACTTCAAAAACATTGGACTCTGTATGGTTGGCACATCAATCTCTCCATTTTTTTATGTGCTCAATCCAATTCCAAATTGATAAAAAGTCTTCAAGAGTCACTCGTGCATGCATTGACCTTCTTCTTCCAAGGACCTGCAAAACCTAGCATTTTCCTACAATAAAACATGAGATGATGGAAGAAGAGAGATGATTGGTCTATCTTCACCCAACACTTATGAAAAAAAACAACCAGCAATTACTCATAAAACAAATCCAAAGAAAAATGAACAAAGCAAAATCCATTTATACCTGCAGGAGAGCAATGTCCATCTAGACTCACCAATGGTATTCTGATCATAGATTTTTCGTTCCTTGTCCAATTTGAGTGATTCCAAAGCCAAATGAAAGTAAATTCATAGGTCTATTTCCATTAGAAATAGGTTTTTAAAATTATATGCAATGATCTTCCAAATCACTCAGTAACAGCCTTCATGACAAGGTGTTTTTTTTCGAATTCTGGACTAGGCCAAGAATCGCGGTTTTAGGATTAACTTTTTCGTTTGATAACGGATTGATGTGATTCCAATTGGATATGGAAATATATTCATGTAGGTATATCCATTAGAAACATGTTTTGAATCCAACAAGAATTGATGGGTCAAATAAGCCAATGAACATTCTAGAAAATAGAGTTTTAGGAATGCAGATTTGTGATAGGCAGTCAGTATTTTGGTCATAAAAGTTACATACAATATCAGAATGGAGTGATTCAAATTGAGTTGTAAACTAGATTCATAGAGAAATATTCCAATGAAACAGGTTTGCAAAATATAGCCAATAAGGCATCCAAAAATTGACTGTCCCAGCTCTGTTCCTAAGCTGCCAGCTTGACATCCTGTTAGTATTTTGGCCATAACATTTTCGTTTGACACCCAATTGTAAAAATTCAAATTGTTTTGGAAACTAGATTCAAAGGTATACTTGGGATATAAACAGGTCTTTAAAAATAAGTTCATTTGGTCTCCCAAAAATGGACTGTCCCGACTGTGTTTCAGTAAAAATTTTAAGCCAAAAATGTCACCAAAATTTTTATAAATGAAATTTGACCCCAAAAAGTGATTCGAATAGATGTGAATGCTTTTAATGATGTGCATCCATATAAAAAAAAAAAAATTCAAGCATTGAGAACCTAAAAGAATTCATGAAAACATCTCATACCCATTCCTTATCTTTCTACTTTCTGATCTTCCAGATCGCAACAAGGCGCAGGAAGAGAGCATACTTATTCAAAAATCAAAATAAAAAGCCAAACAAAAGCATGGTTTTATTCTGATATTCTATCCTACTCTATTCTACTTGGAAATATAAAAATTGTTTAAGTGTATGCATATTTCCAATGGAGCCATTTTCGAAAAAGTGACTCAAGTATGCTCATACTCCCAATAGAAAAATATAACTTTATGAATTCTAGGATATGAGAAATCAACTTCCCTTCAAATGATGGTGCCAAGAATTGATGAAGTATGAAATGATGCTGCAGACCGATGACAGATTGAAACCAAGCTTCAATATAGTCTTTGTTCCCTTGATTGCTCATGGATGTTACACCATGAAGATCCTTATTAAATTGATCTTCCTCAATGCATAAGATTTTCGGATCTAATGATGTGAATGATGCTTTTGGTTCCGATGGCTGTTCTCCATCAAATATTATGTGTGTATTGTTGATCTTGTCTGCTTGCTTATGAGAACTAGAAGAAACTCCATATGCAAAACTTGGATCTAAAACATGTTCAGGCCTCGTATGGATTTGCTGCAACAATGGACAACCTTTTTGCAGTAGTGTAGATGAGGTAGAACAAGAGGGAAATGTATGAACATTTTGCAGTTTAGCACTGTAAGCATACTGTACTGCTTTATTATGGTTAGGGTGGAGGGTGCATTGGACAGGAAATTATGTTGGGTACCAAGGAGTTTGATGAGAAGATAGATGTGGCTGATGTAGATGATTGAATTGTGAGGTTGATATTGAAGGACCAACTTGTGTTGCAACATGAGGGAGAGTGGCCATATGATCATAAGATAGGCCATTCCAACCTTGTGGATAAGGTAGGTAAGAGTTAAATTGAGGATGGAAAAGCTGCCATGGTGGAAGAGTAGTTAATGATTGAGTATGAGAGTAAGAAAATGGAGGGATAGAATTTTGAACCATAGATGTAGGCCATGGTTGACATGACTATTGCAACGAGTTGGATGGAACTCCCAGATCTCTTTGATATGTTTCTTTCATCCTTGGTAAGGAGGGACAATGATCTGTGGAGTGATTCAAGTCACATATACCATAACTTTCAAGACTATCCAAAGGGGAATCCCTTGCTTCTCTTATTTCCTCCTGCTTTTCCTTATCTTGCAAAACAACCAATTGTGAATTAGCTTTATAAATTTTAAATAAATTGCTAATTTCAGTTCGTAAAACTCTTGTTTTTGCAGCAGATTTCAAAAATAGAGATAAAATTTCCTTAGAATTCTTACCATTCTTGAAGTTTCCTCTTGAATACCTTCTACATAACTCACAAATATCATCATATGCTAACTGAAATACATTACCTGTTCCGATCAGATTCAATATTTCTAAACATTCAGCTTGAATTCCCTTGAGTAGAAGTGTTTTTAAGATTTCCTTCTCCAGTTTCCTCTGTTTGGATCTTTGGAGGTTATATTGAAATCGTTCTATGTATTCCTCCAGACTCTCTTCTTCTCCTTGTGTCATTTCGAATATTTCTTCATTGACCCTACAATAATCTTGGTAACTTTTCAAGAACACATGTTTCATGTCTTCCCAAGTTTGTATACAATTCCCACCGAGGCTCATGAACCATCGGAGGGTTGTTCATTTTAGAGTAAGGGGAAACACATTCAACTTTTGATCATTAGCACAATAAACATATCCTCTACAAAGTACTTCAAATTGAAATAAAAATACATTAGGGTCTTCATTTTCCAAACCATGAAAATTTGGTAGAACTTGTGGGGGAAATTCTTTTTGTTTGTGCCACTCCTCTTGAATATTTGATGGGAAATTCGAAGGTAACAACTTCTGCATCTTTCTCACTTGCCATCTCCTCATAGATTCTTCATGTGCTATTATAAGGCTCCTCCTTCGAATGTTCCTGTCAACTTGTTAGTAGAATGGGTGGTGCTTACAACACCACTAAGGGGAATGATAAGACTTATGTTGCAAAGATTGAAAATGAAATAAAACTGAATGTAAAAACAGAAAATCCACACTCTAAAATAAATTAAATAAACTGAAATGTAATAATGCAACCTACATGCCCTACTTTAACAATGCATCTACAAGACAATGTCAGATGTACTTTTGTACAATTGATAACTTCCCTGGTAATGGCACCAAAATGTCATGCCCACTATATGTCAGTTAATTAAAACTCAACATGCAGGGTGCTAAACATAAATTATCAACCCGAGGAAGTCTTTTATTTCAAAGTTATCGTGCAAGATCTATGCATGCACAATTTCTACCTGACATTGTTGATCTATTGGTATGCAATCGAAACTATTTGTAAACTAGGTCATAACTTCTTAAAAGTAAAGCAAACCTCAAACCTATTCATAAATCAAACTGTAAATTGAACACACTTCAAACAAGATCTATTCTTATGAAATAAGATCTAATTGCATAAATATAAAATAAGTCTTGTGTTGTCCAACAATCTATCAAAAGGAATTAACATGAGAACGCTATGATAAATCTAATGAATACAAACATGAACTGAATAATAAAACAACTATGATAAATATACTGAATGAAAACATAAACTAACAATAACAGATCTACAAAATAAAACACTTATAATCAACACTACCAGCATCTGCTCAGGGAAGAGGGCCCTTCCTCCACTGAGCAGATCTGGATCTCCACAATGAAATTCTACAACTCCAGAATTAAGAAACTTCCAGCATGTATTATCATAATGGAAGAATTACAATAGATCTGGATCAAATCCTACATCATAACATTGTGTTCTCTCCTATCTTGCATCTCCTATCATCCATCTCCTATCCTGCCTAATCTATCATCCTTTATCCCCTATCAATATATCCCCCCTCTCAATGAGATTGATTACATATTTATACATAAAATTATCTCATGGAAATGAAGAACTGAACCCCCAACTTGTGATCTACAACAGCTGGAACATGGCCATAACTGTTGGCAACTATGGAACTGGCCGCAACACCAAATCTAGAAAATACCCTCTCAAAGAACCACCTGCATATCTCAAACCATAGCTTTGTTTATTGATTTCCTTAAGGGTCAGGTAAATGAGGATGTTACGCACAACCCATGTCTCAGATTTTTGAGATTAGTTTCCATCTGCCCGAAAATCAAGACGCGAATCAAGGTGTTTTTATGTGGCATGCGTTTTTTGTTAAGGATGTAACAGCTGGCTATGAGCATCCTGTACGTGGAAAATCACTCCATAAACCATAATTAGTAAAATTATGCATAATAATATTTAATTCATCAAATATAAAGGAAAATAATCACTATTAACCACTTAAAACATTAATGAAAGTAGCAGGCTCTTCAACGCGCAGCTACAACAAATGGATGAAAAATGGAATGAGAAATGAGAAATAATGGTAAGAAAATAGATGAAAGGTATGTCAATAAATGATGGAAAAATGGACAATTCTAGGGCCCAACAAATTTATTTGTAGCCTCCATCAATTTCAGGTCCATATCCAGTGAAGCCCTAGCTTCACTTATGCTCACAGCCCTTGCTAGTCATGATTCGAGCCTCCTACCCCTTGTTTTTGGAGAATCCATGTAATGGTTAGTCAATGATGTAATTTATGTTCTATAGGGTCATAATATTTTGTAAATTACATGTATCAGGTCAAAACATCTCTGCCCATAAAGAGTCTTGTCTTCAGTTTTGCCTAAAAGGCCTATTTTAGCAATGTATGGGGGGAATTGAATAAAAATGATTGCTATAAGGAATATGTCAGGTTGGGTAAGTGATTTAATGGATTTTAAATATTAAATGAACTGATATTTACCCCTATTATAGTTCTCATGTTTTACATAAATTTATTTGAGATGATTTAACTGTTTGTTTTAGACCCTAGCTAGATTACGAGCTTTTAATAACTAGTTTTGGTAAAATTGATGTAAAACCATTTATGTTAACTCAATATGAGATTTGTCAATTCTTTTGGATCAATAAAAGGCCCACCTTCCCATATAAAACTCCATAACCATTTTTATTTGGTGCTGTACCACGTTTTTGTATCCTCCTCTACGCAGGGTTCTCCTTGGCCAAAACTGCCAAAAATCCCCAAATTCACCCAAAAATTCTTAGACGTTTCCAAGACATTAGTAAACTATATAAGTCATTTATTTATGTTATATTAATTCTAAAACCAACCTTTGCAAGTTCCCAGAAGCCGCTGGTTGAAACAGATCGAACTACTCTCCTTAGATTCACGGTTTGGCCACCCAGAAGCGTGGTAGTAGGTTTCCGCAATGCGGAATCTAAACACTAAATGGAAACAGATATAAATGTGTTAGGGGATATTAAATTCTATGTCTGACATCTCTTTGTTTTCTATCCACTTCTCACTCCTTTTTCCTACAAATTTCCCAGAAGAAACCCCTTATTTGCCCAGTCTGAGAAGTCATTGTGTAAATTAATTCGAGTTCAGAAATTTTAATATAATTTATAGAATTGAAGAGTGTTCAGATATGTACACTAGAATTGGGACATTATAGTGGTATCAGAGCACTTTCCTTGGCTCATCCCGTGGAAAGTAACTCTCAGTGGAAAAGTAGCTCAGTAATATCTTCAAGTTGTAGTTGTGGAATTAGTTCCATTCATGGGAGATTTATAATTTGAGTTGTATGAAGAAGAGCATTTAAAAATGGATGATCAATAATATTTAATAATTTTGATACAAATAACATTGAAAGGGCTGAAATATGTATCCCAAAGCATCATTCAGTCAGATCAAGAGACTAGAAAATTCCTTGCCAAGCAGTTGGCAAGCAAACATGGAAAAGGGAGTAGTAATGTCTCTAAGCATGAAGGAAATAAATATAGAGATTCTATGTTTTCAAAAACATTAATAGATGTAGGTTCTTTGAATACCAATAGTCCATCAAGAAAGGAACTAAGTTGTTCAACTTCTCAAAGTAAAGGGGAAGAAAAGAGGACCAAAAGTGAAGATTCATTAGAGCCATCTGTACATGGTTTCTTTGAGAGATTATTTGGGTTTTCCTCAAAGAGAGATCAGCCTATTTGTAGCATCCATGAGGATGATGAGTCACCAAATCCTTCGTCAGAAGGAGATGGAGAAAATCCATGCACAACTAAAGATCTAACAGTCCAACATCTAGTTGTTGGTAACATGGAAGGTGAAATGACTCCAAATTTCTTTGTGGTTGATTTCAAGATAAGTGCAAAAGAGATGGGGAATATTGATGATGGTGAGATATATTTTGGATATTATCCAAAAGAGAAACACAATTCAGATTTACATTCACCCCTTGAGCCTCACAAGGGAGAAAAAATTGAGCACATCTCATTAGGGTGTGAAGCAGAGAAATGGGTGGGTGAACAAGCCATCATAATTCCACCACATAAGGAGGAGAACATAACACATGGTGAGTTATTAAATTCTTATTTTTATGTGTCATTTTGTAAGTCTGATATGGCAGCCACTTCCAATAAAGAGTTCATAACGGTTGAGCCCCTTAGTGACAAGGTTCAGATTTCCGGTGTAAAAAATGAATGCAGTATGAAGGATGAAACTTTGAGAGAATATCTTTCTGGTGCACCAAGGATGAATTAGCACTTAAGTTGAAGCCCAAATTATGTTCTTGAGGAATTCAAATATGAATATATTGTAGAAATAACATATGTATCAGATTTTAAGACCTCGAGTGCACTGCATGAAATTGACATTAGAGGAAATTTGGGGTCTAAAATGGGCCTTATAAGAAAACGTGCCAAAATAAGTTTTTGTGAGTTGGAATTCAAGAACCAATAGAATTTCAATAAAATAAGTCAACCATAATGGTTGAATTGGCATATTTGTCATTAAAAAAAACTGCTTTTTTTGTTCGTATTTTCGACATATCTCATTGTGTTTTTACTCAAATTTCGATTGGGAGAGTTCGTTGGATGCGAAATTTGATTCCGCATACAAAGAGTACCCACATTGCATACTTTTGATGGACCTTGCTACCCCAAAAACAAGAAATACTTGAAAAAACGTGATGATGATGTCATCATCACATTTTTTCAGGTATTTCTTGTTTTTGGGGTAGCGGGGTCCGTCAAAAGTATGCAGTGTGGGTACTCGTTGGATGCGGAATCAAATTCCGCATCCAACGAGCTCTCCCAATCCAAATTTGAGTAAAAACACAAGGAGATATGTCGAAAATACGAACAGAAAAAGTAGTTTTTTTCTTTCTTCCTCCAAAATTAATCAATATTATTTTATTATTTTAACTATTATTTTATTATTTTTCTTAAGAGGCCCATTTTAGACCCCAAAATTCCTCTAATGTCTGATGATGGAAAATGAAGAGGAGGAACATCTACAAGAACCTCATCTTCTTGCACGGTCATTGAAGATGGATGAATAGAAGATCCAAGAGGCCCTGAAAATTCCTCATGACAATCATGCTTCAGTGTCAAAGATGTGTTGGGAAGCTTCTTTAATGGAAGACCAATCTTCCTTTAAAGCCATGGAGAATATCCAGAAAGCAATGTTTGCAATCAAAGGTAATTTCTCACAATTGCTTTCAGATTAAAATGACATGTTTGAGCTCGTTGAGTTATTGCGGGAAGCATCACTGCATTATGAAGAAAGTATTTGCATATATGAAGAAGAGAACTACAAGGTCAAAGGTGATTTGTTGGCCACCTAAGATTATTTAAGATACACTCAAAGTGCCCTCTTAGAATCACACATGAAGATAGAACAATTCCAACAAGAGTGGAAAGAACTGACTAAATCCTCAATCTTTCCTGAGAGTCATCCCTTTTGGGTAAATGGCATGGAGGAACCTCATGATTGGGTGGACCATGAGGAACATTCTATTCGGTATGCACTTAAAGAGTGTGCATAATAGTTTTATGAGAACCAAGCACTTGATTTCTTTCCAAGGAAACTTGAGTTGTTCTTTGAAGACAAACACTTTCCCATGGAAGAGTGGGATGAGAGCACCCAATTTGGGCCAGCCAATAATGAAAAAATTGTAGCCATAAGTTTGATTACTGAAGGTTGCAAACATGCAAACAAGGTTCATAGTTCTTTCCCACATGTCTTAGATTTAGAAACACCAATGGGGAATGAATAGTGGGTGAAGAAATTTTTCTGATTTGTGTCGCATGCACAATAGGGGGATCGTGATTTGTCCCCATGGGAGATAGATCCTATTGCAGAAGAGATGGATCATTATAGATCATATAAATCAGTAATAAATATCTCTGATTCATCCACTGGATGGTTGGATAGAGGAATCACTGAAGAGGAAAATATGGAAGGTAAAAGTTTTATGTCTTGTTGCAAGAAAATTGTTTTTAATATTGCTGATTTTTCTATGATTTACAAGCAGCAGGAATGGCATGTGTGTGCATCCACTTTTGAAAAGAAGGCATCAGATCTACACATACTTTCAATGTGTGGTTCAATTGATGGATTTTTGCACCCTTGGATCAATGGCAGAGAGTTGAGCCATTGGATCAAGAGGGGAGCACCTGTTGAGTTCCATAGAGACATGTTTGGAATGAGGATCTTGGGAGGGAAATTTTTTTATTTCTGCAATAATTCTTTTGTTGTAACTGACATTGTCTTGACATGTGAACAGAAATAAAGACTTATTTTGCAGCTATTATATACCTCCCATACACATACACATGAGGTGCATTCTGATTTGCATGTGCTTGAGGAGTTTGAGGTCAAGCAATATGAAGATCAAGTACTTGCGTGGTTCCTAAGAGATTATGAGTTGCCTCTAGGAAAATGTTGTACAATATTGGAGGCACATGATCATACTGTCACTCAAAAAAATAATGGATGAATTTGTGGATCCATTATCTTGATTGATAAGCATTGTAGGGATTTGGCTCACAATTATTCACCCCATACTTCTATTTCAGCCAC
This sequence comes from Pseudotsuga menziesii, assembly GCA_001517045.1. Classification (NCBI taxonomy): domain Eukaryota; kingdom Viridiplantae; phylum Streptophyta; class Pinopsida; order Pinales; family Pinaceae; genus Pseudotsuga; species Pseudotsuga menziesii. The sequence goes on from LPNX010183907.1 coordinate 56,208, forward strand.
ATCATGTGGGGATGAAAATTTGGTGGAAGGATTTTTTCTGTTGATGCCACAAGAGGAGCATGATACTTTCACTCTTCCAGTTGAGGTATTGATGGTCAAACCATGTGGTTTGACAAGTGCATTAGTAGTAGCTGAATTATTCCCACTTAAAACATTTCGCATGAAATTTTGTCCGTCCATTGATTGGGTGGCTAGACACATGATTGAGATGTGTGCACTGGAGGGTAAAAATATTGCTTGCATCAATGGAGATACACTGGACACATCAAAGAAATTGTATGAGCAATGGAATGAGCATGTATGGCTACTATATGATGCTTTCAATATACATGGAGGGGCATGGGATAACCTCCTATGTATTCATAACAACACTGACGTGAGTTCCAGTGCTAGCTTGCACATGGATTTTCATAATTTAGAGAGGCTCAAGATGATTTGGTCCCACATTAAGGAATTCCATGTTTGGTGGGAGAGTTTAAAAAAAATTCAGTTTGGCATGGGGACAGATGAGCTCCCAATATGGTGGTATGATTTTCTTAACCTCATTTTCCTCCTCTACAATGATAAAATTTTGTTGTTTTTATTGATGGGTGGAAGGAGGGAGATAAAACCATGGGATCTAGGCATTCTTAGGAATGACAGAGTTCAAAAGGTGGTAGAACAATTTGGGTCCTTGCAGAGGAGGCAGTGGGATCCAGGAATTATACTTAGTTACTTTAATTGGGTTGGAAATTTTGCTAAAGGAAGTGGCATCATTAAAATGGCTATGATCAGAGTGGTGCAGCAAAAACATGGTGGAAAAATTTGCAACACTCTGTGGTTCTTTTGCTTGAGGACAAGTAGATTTGGGAGGGGAGGACTGTCATGTTCCCTCAAATTGACCATTAAAAGTGTTGACCATGCTAAGTTCCTAGGGGCTCAAGTTGTTATTAATTATTCCTCCTAGGATAACTTTTTACTAATAATTGTTCTAAGGCATGTATTTAATTTTATTTCAGCAATTTTATTTATTATACACAATAATGATGTGGAATTAAGGTTGCCATGTCAAGAGGGTGCATTCAGGAAAGCTAGTCAACTTTCCTTGGTAAAAATAAGAAAGTCCATGACAAAAGCAAGCAAGAGAATAAAGGGAAGTTTCCTAAAAGCAGAAAAACCAGACAGAGGTAAAAGTAGGAAAGTATTTCAAAGGGGAGGGCATAGTTTCCTCTTATGGATCTCAAAAAAGCTGTAAGAGAAAAGAAGGAAAGTTTTTTAAGGAAAGAAAGAGTTTCCTTATGACCTAGGAAAAGAAGAAAGCTGTCATAACACAAAAGAGGTAGCTTTTGACTAAGGGAGGGTGCATTTTCTAATTGTGAAGGATGATTTGGAATTGGAAACAATTCCACATGGTCCTACTTGCCTAATTTCCCAAAGGGGGCACTTTTGTGGCTAGGGTTAGGTCACCCATGGGGTTGACTTGCTCTCACAGGTCACCATTGGCCTCAAATTACTAAGGAGGTCATCCATAAGTCTATAAAATATAAATTTGAACCGATTGCTTCAGTTTGGTTGTTGATTTTATTGTTGAATGCTTATGTGAGCATTACTTCTGAGTGTTGTGCCTCAGACTATTGGGAGATGAGCCCCAACCTTCCATTCCCCTCTCCTTCCATCCCATTTTCTTCCATTTTAGGTGTGGAGCACAATATTGCAGGAATTAAAGGATTTATAGAGTTATTTGAAGACTCCATCAAGTTCAGTTGCATATCCAGTGAAGCCCTAGCTTCATTTATGCTCACAGCCCTTGCTAGTCATGATTTGGGCCTCCTGCCCCTTGTTTTTGGAGCATCCTTGTAACAGTCATTCAATGATGTAATTTATGTTCTATAGGGTCATAATATTCTGAAAATTACATGTATCAGTTTGAAACATCTCTGCCCATAAATATTCTTGTCTTCAGTTTGGCCTAAAAGGCCTATTTTAGCAATGTATGGGAGAAATTGAATAAAAATGAGTGCTATAAAGAATATGTCAGTTTGGGAAAGTGATTGAATGAATTTTAAATATTAAATGAAATGGTATTTACCCATTTTATAGTTCTCATTTTTTACATAAATGCATTTGAGATGATTTAACTGTTTGTTTTAGACCCTAGCTAGATTACTAGCTTTTAATAACTAGTTTTGGTAAAATTGATGTAAAACCATTTTTGTTAACTCAATATGAGCTCTGTCAGTTCCCGTGGATCAATAACAGGACCTAATTCCCATATAAAACTCTATAACCATTTTTATTTGGTTCTGTACCACGTTTTTGTATCCTCCTCTGCGCAGGGTTCTCCTTGGCCAAAACTGCCAAAAATACCCAAATTCACCCAAAATTTTTTAGAAATTTTCAGAACATTAGTAAAATATATAAATACTTTATTTATGTTATATTAATGCTATAAAAAACCTCTGAAATTTTCCTGAAACCCCTGGTTGAAACATACCAAACTACTCTCAGTTTCACGGTTTGGCTGCCCAGAAGCGTGGTAGTAGGTTTCCGCAGTGCGGACTCTGAACCATAAATGGAACCATATATATATGTGTTAGGGGAGATTAAATTCCATGTATGACGTCTCTTTTTTTTCTATCCACTGCTCACTCCTTTTGCCTACAAATTTCCTAGAAGAAACCCCTTATTTGCCCAGTCTGAGAAGTCATTATGTAAATTAATTCAAGTTCAGAAATTTTAATATAATTTATAGAATTGAAGAGTGTTTAGGTCTATACACCAGACTTGGTACATTACATAGAAGGCCATACAACCTCTGATTCAAACTCAGAATCATACCAATATGAGCCAGACCTGCATACTGCACCATCTAACCCCATGGTTGGTGCAAACATAGATCCATTTTTTGGCTTAGTGAGTGGAAGTGGACCCATGTCAACACCCCACACCACCACCAATTCCTCTGTGGGTGGCCTCAACATGGTCATGCAAACCATCATAAGCTAGTTACCACCACCCATATTGACTAGTTAAGTTGTCCCACTTGTAACACATGGGGGCAGTATGCCTTCCACCCATACTGTCCCACTTGGGATACATGGGGGAAGTAGCCCTTCCACCTACACTACCCCTCCTATCACAGATGGGGGCAGTGTCCCTTCCACTCACATATTTCCTTTTACCACACTTGGGGTCAGTGGCCCGTCCATAACAGTGCCACAAGTACCCCCAGTTATGCAGGTTCATCATGTCCCTACAAACCCCACCACCATTGTTGCCACATCTCACATCAACCTTGGGTCAATCCTTACTTTCATGGCACATCTCAACTTTCTTGACTTGGCTCGGTTAACAAATGAACCTACCCACCATCAAATTTTTTGGCCTCCCATGCCAACCAAGCTTCCCTCAAACATTCCCAAGTTTGAAGGGAAGGCAGGGGAGTGCCCCCCAAAAAACATCATGATGTTTCACCTATGGTGCTCATCAAATAGTATTGTAGATGATTCAATCAAGCTCAGACTACTCCAACGCACCCTCACAGGTGTTGCAGCCAAGTGGTATATCAAGATACCACAAGCCAAGTACCCATATTTCAACTCCTTGGCTTTCACGTTCCTGCAATATTTCCAACTCCCTGTTAGATATGACGAAGGGGTGGAGATATTGTTATCTTGCTGCCAGAATACTGTGACCCAGATAACTGACCACATCCATGAGTGGTGGTGATGCCGTATTTTGTGCAAGATTCAACTTGATGACAAGATCTTCCTATATTGGTTCCTAAAAACTTTGCTACCACCTATAGCAAAGGACATAGCATCCAAACATCCCCAATCTGAACAGGAGGCCATCTTGAAATCCTAGTAGTTTGATTTGATCTATGCATAGTCTGGATACCTTTACACCGTCATTCCAGATGCTCCCCATGCGGGAACCTCCTACCAGGATGCATCGGGGGCATCCCATGTTGCAGATGGCATCATAGGTTTTGTCTCCCACCAACCACAACACCGTCCGATACCACCTGCAATACCACCACAACTAAGCAACACCCCTAGTGTTTCCTACCAAAACCAAACTCCAGACTATGCAAGAATGATGTCCCAATCCGAAGCCACAACTTCTTACGTGCAACTTGCACCACTGCAGTAGGCCCAAGCATTAGCTTGGCTGAAATAGCAATACATGGGACAAATTCTGACATTTGTGGCACCAGCACCCACCCAAGTCTACTATGCACCATCAGAGCAAGTTATGCAAGCCCCTACCCCTGCTCCACCTACTCCATTGGGACAGGTGTTTGCACAGCAAAACTGTCCCAACCAGCCAGCCCCCAAAACCAACAAGGGCAAGCCAAGAATAACTAACCCTAGAACCAAGGAAACAATCAATTGTAGGGAGGTAGTCAACAACCAAATCCTTCCAACAATGCCGTGGAAAACCGGCCAACTGAAAATCCTCAACGACCAAATTTACCGAGACGTAATGCTCCGTTGCATACAAACCAACTGTGCACACTATACGAGGTCTATGGGCACTACACATATGAGTGTCCCTTCATGGGTCGCACTAAGTAGGCCATTAGGAACGAGGTTCAACATGCCACCAATACAACAGACCAAGCCCAACCCAACCCAACCCAGCACCACCAGGAGCTCCTCCTATGGTGCTACAAAACCCATTACCAGTCCAAGGAATAGTGGTAACTGCACCTCCTCCCCAACCCAATCCCAACGCCCTAGGGGCACCTTCGATGGTATAAATAGGTGTCCACCACCTGCTATCTATGATAGCTGAAGAGGTCAATTTACAAACCTGACTAAATCAGTATGGAACCAACACCAAACCCGCTGACACATCGGTTACATCTACATCTAAAACAACCAATGCACCTCTTTAGTTACCCTGTTTCCTATGCCCTCCCATATGTCGGGTTTCCAAGAATTCCACGGCTAGAGCTTCTGTTAGCTACAACATCGTGGATGATTTGTTCCAAACATTTATTGCCATGTCTACTCTTGAGGTACTCAAAACTTGCCCAATGCAGCGGAAATCCTTACTAGCCACCCTTAGTTCCGTGGAACCCTCTGACTCCAAGTTGATCACATTCAACATGAAGAATGGAGAACTACAGATGCCATCAACCATTGCCTTCCAAATCCAGGTGTCTATCCAGAATTTGGTCGTGCACCAGTGCATAGTGGATGAGGGGGCATCCACGTGCATTATGTATACCCTAGTCTGGAAAAATCTTGGATCCCTAATTCTGTAACCATCATCTACTAATTTGTGGTCTTATAACGACCATCCCATTAAATCCCAAGGAATCCTCCATCATGTCCCCATCACATTAGCCAGGAAAATAGTACTGATTGACATAGAGGTTGTCAATGATCAATTGGACTATAACCTTCTCCTTAGAAAAATTTATATGTACACCATGAGAGCCGTAGCATCAATTGCTTTCCATCTCATGATGTTCCCCCATGAAGGGAAAGTCATGACGGTTGACCAACTGACTTATCATGATCTGCAAGGGCTAATGACACCCACCAATGTTATCCCTACGATCAACACCATTGATCCGCAAGGGCTGACCACACCCACCAATGTTATCCCTGCGGTCAACACCATGGTTGACAACATACCAGTCTCCCCATTGTTGAATGTGGGCCTTGGTTTATTTGTAGGTACCACCATGATGACTTCTTTCCCCTTAGTGCCACCACCGCTAACACCAAATGAGACTACAAATTTGTGCATGCTTTCATCTAGCATTGTTGCACCCAAACAAAAACCGCAACCGCGGCCCCAATTGCAACTGCAACACCATCCGTACCCACAACATCATCCATAGTTGCAACATTACACGCAGCTGCAACCACAACCTCATCTCCATATACAACCATCAAGGAGTTATCTAGGCTCCTCCCCAGTCCACACAATTCCTTTCCTCTTTCCCCCACCCGGTTTCATGAGAAAGCCAGTAATGGTTACCTTAAACTTACCCAATTTTACATTGGGAATTCTCATGTGGTACCTAGATCCATCGGCTCAACCACCAATGCCCCATGTAGTCTTAACCCCCATGAAACCCATTGCGGTTGAGTCTCATCCTCCACTCGGATCGCAAAAACCAACCGCCACAGCCGCACCCGCACTTCCCCACCCAAAAAGGGCCAGGGACAAAAACACAAAAGCTACCGCTGAACCTCGACAAATCTCATCTTGCACCATCTACGAAGAACAGGGCCATCCAACTCAAAACTGCCCTGAGATTCCCATAATCCACGCACATTTGGATGCCATGGAGAGAACGAAAAATCTCCCCGTGGTTGAACTTCCAAGCGGGCCAATAGTAAGAAACAAGTCATTGAGAAGAAACCATGCTTGTGCCCTTTATGGATTGTATGGACACTATTCTCACCACTGCCAGGACTTGTCCAAGTTTTGAATGTCTCTAGCATACTTTTGACAACAATCCATTGAATCTGAGATCACTCTTATTGAATAAATTCACCCCCCACCTCCTTCTTCAAACACCATTTCCATTTACATGATGTCCAGTTCTACATACCCTCTTATCTCCACCATCACCGATGGTCCATCAGACATGTCTCTTCCATTGTTTTCCCAGCTGCAACCTCAACCTCAGTTTCCAGGGAAATAGTGGGGTTCATTCCCAATCAACATGATCCTTTTCCTTTTTCTTTTCCTTTTCCTTTTCCTACCATCTAGGATCGTGAGTAAGTTTTTCTTGGAAACCATCAATCTGCAAGATTTCACACTGGGAGATCATGTGTGGTACCTTGAACCACCTACCCTACCTCTGAGGCCCCAAGATGTGTTGACTCTTTTCCAGCCAATTGAGATGATGTTGCACCTACCTCTAGGTCCATCAAAGACTCCTCTCGTCTCTAGGCCTTCCCCTCTTCCTCCAATATAGACTGGGGGAAAGGCCACCAAATCCACAACCAATACCATTTACATGATCTCTAGCACCAGTCTCCCTTCTATTTCGTCATCTATGGAAGATCCACTTGATCTATCCTGGCACCACTTACGCGATGACGGAGATATCTATAAGAGCACCTCTGGTTTAACCCCATTCCCTTTAAACCATAATGTGGAATCGATTCTTCCTAGAAAAGACTAGATTTCGTCACCCCACCTTGCCAATGACCTTCATCTTGGCAAGGGGGCATACCTCTTCGCTGACTCAGATGGACGCCTCTTGAAGAAGCCACATAACGAGCTCTACCTCAAGAGAGTCTATGCCTGATACTACCACTATGAGTCCCTTATAGCATAGTTTTGTTTCTTTTTTGTTTTGGATCATTTTTACCTCAGGTCAATAAACCCCCTCCAGTAATAGTTCTACACATGAGAATAGCCCACTAGAGGGTGCGGTACCATAGCTGCACATGCACACGATATGTCGCATGTATGTTCCAGCTACCAAATTTCTAGCACACCCATCATGCCCCCATTTGGTCTAAATTTTCCCTATGCACTACTGCATTAGGGGCAGGACCATTAGCGGCTAGTTACAATCACCCAGAGCCTGTTCGAGACACCTCCCACACCTCTAGGCTTAAATTTCGCCCTCTATCTTTTTATGAGACCATCGTCTCATGTTTAAAAATTAATTTTTGGGACCAGTTCCCAGAGGTTACCTCAATTTAAGAGCCACAACATTGTGATGCAAGTGTCTTTGGACATGTGCTTGCATCACGCTTTCCTACCACCACTCATGCGGGTTTTCGTGCCACCACTCATAAGGTGCATCAATTTATTTTAGCATATATCTGTCTAATCCGTCCATTGCACCTTATGTGGATCTTCAGACCATCGTTCGGAGGATGGATCATTTCCTTTTCATGCATTTGGAATATAACTACTTCCGGACTTGCACTTACATCACATGTAGTCAATTCCATCCACCACTACTCACACACAGCTCTACTAACCTATGTCCGAGAGCCACATTGGTTGGCATGCCTCTGTCGCACTGCCTCATGTGCCTCTGCTGCTATATCCCGTGCATGTATTGGTATGTTTAAGAGCCACCTACTCCATCCATACTGCATAGATGACCTCTAGATGACTGTCCACTGTCCCGACATGGGGCACCACCTGTGCCACCGCAATCGGTTGACCATATTAGATTTTCTTTTAAGCTCTTTTTTGACTCCTAAAAGAATGAAAAGATGGTCGAGCGCAACTGCTTCCTTTCCCACTCATTAAAGTATAGGAAAGGGCATCTACATAGTCTCATTTATCTCCTTTTGCAGACTATGTAGACCATCAAATGAAAAGGACCACCTTGGCACATTCAAGCCAAGACCGTACCCCTCTGCATACTTTTATGCTTTCTCGGGGAGAAGGGCCGAAATTTACGAAAAATATCACCATGGGTTTTCGTTAAGCTCTTTTCTATCCTTCTCATCAAGAAATGATTTCCGAGAAAACTTGGTTTCATTCATGCTTGTAAAAGAATCTGAATGACCATCCAGTTAGTATAGGTTTAACCTTTCCCGACCTAACTGGACTACCAACAGTAAATAATTCTCTCATCCCTTAAAGGATGGGAGAGCTCTTCTGTGTATACTTTTATCATTTTTCAGGCATAGGAGACTACAACCAAAAAAGATCCCCCACTGGAGTCTTCTTCATGCTTTCAGACTCTCTAAAATTGAAAGCACCATCAAGCGTTTACTTTCTTGGGATCACCAAAAATCCATGAGATCATACCACAACGGTGTCTCTAGACACCACCCCATAGATAACAGTTTGGTAGCATTCCCACTTTGGGTCGCCTTTGTTCAGAGTACTCTGCAATGTGTCTTCCTTGGATCCCATCAATATCAAAAGTTTCTACCTCCCCCAAGTATTTCCCATCTGTAGTGACATTCCCAGTATTACAACTATGATCCCTTTCACATGAGTCAGTTTCATTTGCTGCTTGGTCCACCCTACTGTCATACTCTAAACAAATGAATTTTGAGTCTACTACACTCCCTTTGCCACTACTCAACTCTTTCCCTCCCCCCCCATTCAGTGGGCCAGTCCTCAGACTGTCTCACATCTTTTGGTTATCTCCCTCGTGCTTTTAGTCAAGGAAACACCATTGCCTTGACCAGGGGTAGGTCTACCTCTGTCGACGACAACACATATATTCTAAAGGATGGACCCAGGGGTCCCTGTATCCTTTTTTCATTAACCTCATTGATGAGTTCCTTGGACCACTTGAAAGGAGTCCTTAGTGCCTCTCGGGATGGTTGTTTCTCACGTGCTCGACTCCAACTACATCATTGCACCGTTGAGATTTGTACAGGGTATTGGTCCATGTAGTATTTGGTTGAAGACCTTGGATGTCAACTGACTCTAGCACATTGATGAGTTTATTTGAGGGATCCTAAGATGTTCATGTCCCTTATGATTTTTGGGTTGCGTTGGAGACAGTGTTCAGAAGCCCCAACAGTGCTTCTATATAGATTTATGATTAATGCAGCATATTTGTACCATAGAGACTCTGACTTTCCATTAGTGGGTCCCTACAACTATGTACCATTCTAGATCTAGTATACCATCAGTCATGAAGATATAGCATTCCATGAGAATTCCATGGGTCCAATGTAAAACTTCTTCAAATCAGTATTGTATTCAGCTTCTCATTGAGGCAACCACTATTGTAACAATAGTTGTACATGATCGGCTCTTGTATTATAGAGCTTAGATTACATTCTTCTTTAGACATTGTTATGAGCATGGGGATGCCCACCTCATCCATATATATGTCACACATTATTTGTATCTCACCCATTGATGGGAACCATATTAATACAAACACCAAAATCCACCATGCCCCAGCCCAGGAGGCACCACGTCTCCCCAATAAAATCCTATGATGTCCGTCAGCCATACGATGAGCTCCTACCCTCACACATCAGGGGGGAATTTGTTAACCAAAAAAATCCCTCACTAATATCTATATGACCTACAGCACCCAAGGACATCCATGCACGACCCTCATTTGAGCCCCACACCCTCAAAAATGATTAAAAATATGAAAAAGGGCTTAAAAACCCCTAAAAAGAGCCAAACTAGCTCCCATAGGGGCTAAAACCTCCAAAAAGGGGCTAAAACCTCAAAAGGAGCTAAATATTTGTTGAAAGGGACTAAAAGCCCAAAAAAGGGGCTAAAGCCCCAACCAGGGGCTTAAAACCCTAAAAATCTTGAGAAAAAGTATAAATAGAGGGGTAGGGGTCACTCTCAAAACACTCCTTCACTCCCTATCGTTATGCTTCCGATGTGAGTGCCTTGAGACCATTTTCCTTTCAAGCCCTTCACCCTCCCTCTCCTCCATTCCTCGATTGAGCCACAGCTCCTCATTCCTAAGAGAGGTTCTCTCCCAAGCTAGGGCATGGTGTCCCATTTCAACTAGAAGGTATAATTGTATTTTCATTTTTTTGCTTTGGTAGAATGTAGTTTTCTAACATTGTTTGTTTGCAGGTTTATTACGTAACACTGTTTTGCAAGTTTCCATTGATTACTTGCAGGTCTTTTGGTTTCCTAATAGTTGTATGAAAGGTCTTAGAGCTTAACCCTAACCTTGTGTGCAGAGGGTTTTTTTTAATTTCTGTTTCATTTCATTTTCTATCTATTTTTCTTTCACAACCACTAGGAACCCTATCCTTCTGTCCTATAGATGGAAGGTAGTCGTTCCTGCTCTGTAGCAAGGGAGAAATCCCTACTACAAGAAGGTATTGCACTCTCTTTCCATGATTACTTACTATCCAAGACCTATTATTTAATGATTGAGTCATATCCTAAGTCTTACTACCATGCTCATAAATATTCGAGATGATATGCTGCCATGGACAAAGAGTTTAATTCTCTTCGGAAAAATGTAACTTGGGAGTTACATTCCCTTCCACTTGGGAGGAAATTAGTTCAATGCAAGTGGGTGTTTCATAGGAAGGTTTTTGATGATGTAAAACACTACAAGTATAAGGAAATACTGGTTTCAAAAGGATTCTCCTAGGTCCAAGGAGTGGACTACCATGAGACCTTTGCACCAGTAGCAAAGATGGATTCCATCTGCCTAGTTTTGGCCATTGTGGCATCCAAGCACTAGGAAGTGCATCATATGGATGTCAAGAGTACCTTTCTATATGTAGATCTTCATGAGGAGATATACATGAATCAGCCTGCGGGCTACATTTTAGATCCTACTTTGGTTTGCAAATTGTAGAAGTCATTATACGGGTTGAAACAAGCCCCAAGATCATGGTATGCCAAGATGGATGCCTTTCTGCTTTCACAAAACTTCCAAAGGTGTAATATTGATCCGAATGTGTATCGACAACACTATTATGGTAATTTACTTATCATTTTTTTATATTTTTATGATCTCTTGATTACTGGTAACACACTTGCTTCCATTTCATTCATTAAAACTGCCCTTCATGATGCATTTCAGGTGAGCGATTTGGCTTGCTGAAATAGTTTCAATTTGGCTTGTCGAAATTGCACAAAATTTTCATTGGATAATGGTAACTTAGTCTAAATAAATTTCATACCCGTGAACAAATTTTGTAATGGATAAATGTAAGGCTGATCCATTCCCTTTACTCTCAGGAATTATCCTTGGAGAGGGAAAAACATTTCACCCATGGATTGCACTATCTACCGCCAACTGATTGGTAGCTTTCTTTACTTGACTCATTCACGTCCTGATATGTGTTATGTTGTGGATGTTGTATCAAGATACATGCTGTAGAAGGGATTTATCCTTGCTACAAGGGTAGGAATGGCTCCCTTCTGTCTATAGGATAGAAGGGTAGGTTCCTGCATGTGGAAAATGTAGTAAAGAAATCATACAGAAAGGAAAGCAAATGACAGAAAGAAAATGGCCGTGAGCCCCTCCGCAAACAAGGTTAGGGATTCACCTTGACTACCTACAAACAACTATTAGAAACTAAAAACATGCAAAAACATGTTAGAAATCAAACTTGGAAAGAGACATGGGTTAGAAAACAACTAAAATACTAAACAAAACACACAAGCAAAGAATGTTATACCTCTCCTTTGGTGCAATGGGCCACCATGCCCTGACTGGAAGGAAGCACTTCTCTATCTCACTCAGCAATGGAGGAGGAGCTATGGCTCAATGGGGAATGTGAGTGGAAGAGAGGGGGATGTGGGTGTCTTGAGAGGCAAAGAGGTCTCAAGGCATCCACGAGCAACATAATAGTATACACGGGAGGAGTGTCTTTGAGAGTGACCCCTCACCCTCCTTTTATAGATTTTTTGGGGTTTTAGGGTTTTAAGCCCTTGTTTTGGGCTTTAGCCCCTTCTTCCCTAACTTTAGCTCCTTTTAGGGTTTTAGGCTCCTTTGAGGGGTTTTAACCTCTGTAGGAGCGATTTCTCCTTCCTACAAGGGTAGGAATGGTTCCTTTCTGTCTATAGGATAGAAGGGTAGGTTCCTTCATGTGGAAAATGTAGTAAAGAAATCAGACAAAAAGGAAAGCAAATGACAGAAAGAAAATGGCCACGAGCCCCTCTGCAAACAAGGTTAGGGCTTCACCTTAGATACCTGGAAACAACTATTAGAAACTAAAAAACTGCAAAACATGTTAGAAATCAAACCTAGAAATAGACATGGGTCAGAAAACAACTAAACTACTAAACAAAACACATAAGCAAAGAATGTTATACCTCTCCTTTGGTGAAATAGGCCACCATGCCTTGGCTAGAAGGAAGCACCTCTCTATCTCACTCAACAATGGAGGAGGAGCTATGGCTCAATGGGGAATGTGAGTGGATGAGAGGCGGATGTGGGTGGCTTGAGAGGCAAATAGGTATCAAGGCATCCACGGGAAGCACAACAGTATGCTAGGGAGGAGTGTCTTTGAGAGTGAGCCCCCACTCTCCTTTTATAGCTTTTTTGGGGTTTTAGGGTTTTAATCCCTTGGTCCAGGCTTTAGTCCCTTTTTTGGGCTTTTAGCCCCTTTTGCCCTAACTTTATCTCCTTTTATGGTTTTAGGCTCCTTTGAGGGGTTTTAGCCCCTCTTTGGAGGATTTAGCCCCTAGGTGAGTTATTTAGGCTCCTTTTTGGGGGTTTTAAGCCCTTTTCTTTATCCTTAAGCCTTTTTGAGGGTGTGGGGGTCTAATGGAGGGTCATGAATGGATGTCCTTGGGTGGTGTAGGTCATGTAGAGCTGAATGAGGTATTTTTTGGGTTAACAGATTTCCCCCTAATGTGTGAGGGCAGGAGCTCATCATATGGGCGATGGACATCATAGGATTTGTTGCGTAGAGGTGGTGCTTCTGAGGCTGGGGCATGGTGGCTTTTTGTTTTTGTATTAATATGGTTCCCATCAATGGGTGAGATACAAATAATGTGTGACATGTATATGGATTAGGCGGGCATCCCTATGCTTATGACAATGTCAAAAGAATAATTTGATCTATGCTCTAAAATACAAGAGCCAATCATATACAACTAATGATACAATGATGGTTGCCTCAATGTAAGGCCGAATACAATGCTGATCTGGTACATTGGACCCATTACATTCTTATGGAATGCTATATCTTCATGACATACGGTCTGTTGGATCTGGAATGGTGCATAGCTGTATGGACTCACTGATTGAGAGTCATAGTCTCAGTGGTACAAGTATGCTGCATCAATCATAAATCTATATAGAAGCACTGCTGGGGCTTCTAAACACCGTCTCCAACGCAACCCAGAAATCACAAAGGACATGACCTGTTTAGGTCCCTTGAATAGACTCATCAATGTGCTAGAGCTAGGTGACATCTAGGGTCTTTAACCAAGTACTGTGTGGACCAAACCTTGTATGAATCTCAATGGTACGATGATGTAGTTGGATTCGAGAACGTGAGAAACAACCATCCCAAGAGGCACTAAGGACTCCTCTCAAGTGGTCCAAGGAACTCATCAATGAGGTTAATGAAACTAGGATACAAGGACCTCTAGGTCTATCCTCTGGAATATGTGTGTTGTCATCAATAGAGGGAGACCTGCCACTAGTCATGGAAATGGTGTTTCCTTGACTAGAAGTGTAAGGGAGATAACGGAAAAGTGTGAGACAATTTGCATACTGACCCACTGAATGGCGAGGGGGAGGGCGAGGAAAAGAATTGAACAGGGGTAGGAGGAGTGTGGTAGACTCAAAATTCCTTTCTTCAAAGTATGACGGCAGGGTGGACCAGGCAACAAATGAAACTTGACTCATGGGAATGGGATCATAGCTGTAATACTGGGAATGTCACTGTAGATGGGAAATACTTAGAGGAGGTAGATGCTTTTGATATTGATGGGATCCAAGGAAGACACATTGCAGATTACTTTGAACAAAGGCGACCCAAAGTGGGAATGCTGCCAAACTATTTTTGATGGGGTGGTGTCTCGAGACACTATTATGGTATGATCTCGTGGATTTTTGGAAATCCCTAGAAAGTAAATGCTCGATGCTGCTTTCAATTTTAGAGAGTCTAAAAGCATGAAGAATACTCCAGTGGGGGCTCTTTTTCGTTGGTAGTATCCTATGCCCAAAAAAGGATAAAAGTATACATAGGAGAGCTCTCCCATCCTGTAGGGGATGAGAGACTTATTTATCGTTGGTAGTCCAATCAGGCCGAAAAAGGTTGAACCTATACTGATTGGATGGTCATTCAAATACTTTTATGAGCATGAACGAAACCAAGTTTGCTTGACAATATTTTCTTAATGAGAAGGCTAGAAAAGAGCTTAATGACAACCTATGGTGAGATTTTTCGTAAAGTGCGGACCCTCTTCCTGAGAAAGCATAAAAGTGTGTAGAGGGGAATGGTCTTGGCTTGAATACGCCAAGGTGGTCCTTTTCATTTAATGGTCTACATGTTCCACAAAAGGAGGTAAATGATATGATGTAGATGCCCTTTCCTATACTTTAGCAAGTGGAAAAGGAAGCAACTGTGATCGGTTATCTTTTCATTGTTTTAAGGAGTCAGAAAAGAGCTTAAATGAAACTCTGGTATGGTCAACCGATTGTGGTGGCACAGGTGGTGCCCCATGTCAAGACATCGGATAGAGGTCGAAAGGTCATCTGTGCAGTACAGATGGAGTAGAAGGTTCTCAAACATACCAATACATGCGTGGGATAGATCGTGGCAGAGGCTTGTGAATCGATGCGGCAGAGGCACACAAATCGAGGTGGATCTTAGATAGAGGTCAAAAGAGTGTGTGTGTGTGTGTTGTGATGGATGGAATTGACTACATGTGATGTGAGTGCAAGTTTGGGGGTGCTTCTATGCCAAATACATGCAAGAAAAATAAATTGTTTTTGTGGACAGGGGTCTAGAGGTCCATGTGAGGTGATGTGAGTGCAAGTTTGGGGGTGCTTCTATGCCAAATACAAAACAAAACTAAAAACATGCTAACCCTTAATAGGAAATGGCCCAAAAACCCGCATGAGTAGTGGTCGAGAAGTGTCATACAAGTATAGGTCTGTAGACACTCGCATCGTCATGTTATGGCTCGTAAATTGAGGTGACTCGTGGGAAATGGTCTCGAAATTAATTTGTTAAACATGAGACGATGGTCTCATAAAGAGATATAGGGCAGAGTTTTGAAACTAGTGGCACAAATGGCATTTCAAATGGAGTCCGTATGGTCCTGTTGTGTCAATCGGAAGAAATTAGGTCAAATGGGGCCTATATAAGGGTGCGGTCCACTTGATTAGGTGTCATTGTCACTGTTCATTGTGGAGTTGGAGAGGTGGGCCCTAAATATTCATTTTCTAATTTCTCTTGATCCGAGTGATGGTTTTGAGTGCCACAAATCGTAGGTAAGAGCTCTCACCGAATCTCATCTTTTTGTTGGTTTATTTTCTGGATTTGGTCACTCGGAGGCCCTCCATGTGTAGTTTGGGGTTTCATGGAGCCAAGTCACACCTTTTGAAGGAAAAGGTGCGACCTGGTCACATCTATGGGGCCTTTTTGAGTGACCTGGTCACTCATTTGGCCCAAACAGGTGCGACTTGACCTCTATTGGGTGTTTTTTGATGATAGTTGTGGCTGACATCTGGGTTTTTGCTTGTGTAGGATGGTTGAGATCAAGTGGAGAGAGAGATTGCAAAGACCTCCAGGAGGCATCATTACGATATGGGAATGTGAGAGATGCATTGGCCCATTGCGGATTGTTGAAGTTCACGAGGATACCCCTCATGAAGAGCTTAGGTTTGCTACTGTAAAAATTGGTGAGTTTCTGGGATGTTGATGAGGAGATGTTCCTCTTTCATGGCTAGCATACCAAGATTACATTGGAATATGTGTATTTCCTTACTGGGCTTCCTATGTTGGGAGTGGTTGGTGATTTGGCACCTATGTTGTCTTGAGTGGAGACATTGGAGGAGCTGTGTGACAGGAATTGTTACGCTATAGCATATGTGCGTGGCTCCTATATCCTGATGTGTGACATTGAGGATTTGTCCACACAGGTGGTGGAAACACTATTACTATGTATCTTGGGTTCCACAGGGAGCCAGAAGATCTCTGGAGGGAAGCTTCAGATAGTAGAGCGTGCTATAGGGGGCATGTACTATGGATGGGGCTAGATGTACCTTCAAGCTATTCGATGTCCACTGAACAAATCAAAGTCATCTAGAGCAAGATTTTGTTTTGGTTCCTTCCTGTGTGCTTTATTTTTTGAGAAAGTACCTACACTACGTCCACACTGGGATGTGCAGAATAGTGGTCCACGGGAGCCACGGATGTACCTGTGGTGTCAGATGATGATCCGAGAGGGTGGCCGTAGAGTGGGACATTTTTTTACTGAGGAGCTATTAGAGCAGTGGCAACAACTTTTGGTGGTGATCAAGGAGTACCTGTACGTGGGTATGGACTATCAGGGGGACCCCGATATGCCCCGACCTCCCGGCCAGGCGTGGGGACCAGCTGGTATGTATGTGTGATGTTTTTGTGTTCATCTTTATACATAGTGTAGTTTGAAATAGTAGATAGTTGTATGTGTGGACTGATGGTGTCCTTATTTGTGTGTGTAGATATTGTTCCTTGCCCATCGCCTGAGCATCAGAAGCGGGTATATACCATAGCTCCTGCAGCTGTTCCTGCTGGGAGTTCCCACAGGTGACGACGAGAGATGGATGGAGTGTTGTCGTATCTAGAGCAGCTTGCTACTAGGCTCTCAGATGATGGCTAATAGCATCTGAGTACTGAGATGATTGTCACTATTCAAAACCTTCCTTCATAGTGGACTGGTTTGATGAGGAAGATGGCTATGGCTTGTGAGCACTTTCGCTGGGCGGGGAGAGTTGATCTTCCTGTAGAGGATGAGTCCTCTGAGGAAGACGAAGACACTGAGTCAAACGATGAGTCTGAGTCGGATTAGTAGCCTAGTGGGGCTGTCCCTAGTGCATTGGTGCACTTCAGGGTTTTTGTGTCGCTATGTATATCCTGCTGAGAAAGCACATGTGGCTTCTCATTTTTTGTATTAAACATGTTGTAGACATGCGACTTATCTATTTATCTATATATATTTTTGACGCACGTGGATGCACTTTTAGGGTTTTATTATGTGATTCTTTTTATGATGTTTTGGAATGCCTATGTGATGTATTATTACACAGTGTGTGTATATTTTAATATGATTATGCATGATGTTTTGGTTGTATGTTTCCTATATGCGATTGTGAATGTGCCAATTTAGAATATCATTAGCCATTTGATCTGTGACACTGCTGAGGTTTCTCAGAACATGTGTGAATGCGATGGATTCAAATGTTCTAACCATATGTTTAGTACGCAGGAATTTTCTAAAGAGGTAGGGATTACGTACGCGATAGTAGTTGTTCTACTAAGAAACAAGCAGTTGGGAGTCTAAGAAGAAATCAAGATGGTGAATGCCTAACTGGAGAGAGGCAGCCAAGAGGCCATTGATACCATCATATTCTTCCTGGTTGTTGGTCGCGGTGCCCAAGCATATTCTATTGATGTGTAGAGATAATTTTACGGGCAAATTTTAGCCCAATGGGCTATTTTTCCATGTTTTTCTCCCAAAAAAGATTCGCCATTTTGCATTTTTTGAAGCCCTGTTTCACCCAATTTTGATGGGGTNCTAAATTATTATATAAACAATATAAAATACTTGGAAATTAAAATATTTTTTGGAAAATATCACCAATCATTTTATAGTTTGCGTTTTAAGAATTGGTAATATTCACCAACATTTATACACTTTTAAATAAGTATGGTTCCTTAATATCATCCCTATTGATATGGATCAACTTGTGCGATGGGGAGTAGATGACCCATGCAGCTGAGGCAAGGTTCAGAGACCATTTGTTTGCTCCATCAGCGAATCCCATATACCGGTTTGAGGTGTAAACCATTTGGAGCAATGAGAGGAAACAATACATAAGAATCACTTTTGAAAAACATGTAAAACAAAAAAGTAGAAAACTATAATACAAGTTGTAACATTGTCACTCAAAGGGGTGACGTTAGAGGAAAAGTCATTTGGACTTTCTAGGGATCAACGGTCATTCCTTTGTGTGACATGATGAATCCTTGCAGATAGCTCTTTGGGACATAGAAAACACACTTAAAAGGGTTCAAGCAGATTCCGTACTTGCAACATCGTAGGAAGACTTGTCACAAGTCGTCTATGTGCTTTGTTTGCTTCTATGACCGCGCAATGAGGTTCTCGAGACAAACCAACATAATGTGAAAAAGGTCACGGAAGCAGTGTGTCATGGCGCGCTAGAAGGTGGCTCCAACATTTTTCAAGCCAAAGGGCACGGCTCGATACGTGAATGTGCCCCACGGGGTTGTGAATGCCGTCTTATAATGGTCTTCTTTTCGGATTTGGATTTGGTTATATCCAGAAAAATCATCCATGAAGGAAAATGTTTCATGTTCGACGCATGCATCGATGATCTGATCGATGAAGGGTGTGGGGAAGTTTTCTTTGGGGCATGCCCCATTGAGGTCATGGAAGTCTGTACAAACATGAATGGTACCCTATTTTTTATTCACAGGAACAAGATTAGAAGCCCAAGTGGTGTACGCAATAGGGTAGATTAAACCAGCAGTGCGCAGCTTCTCTATCTTGGATTTAACCATGACCACTTTGGAAGGGCGAATGGGCCATTGATTTCGGCGTACGGGTGCCACATCAGGCCATGTGTTGATGTGGTGTTCCATGATGGATGCATCTAATCCAGGAATTTCAGTTTATGACCAAGTGAATATGTAACAAAATTCTTGGAAGAGAGCTTTGTAGGCAGCGACCTCTTCCGGGGAGCAAGATGCCCCAAGCATGATTTCTTACACAATCTCAGAATTGTTTGAGAGGTCAATTTTGATGGTGGGGGAAATGTTGGTCATGTTCCCTTCTTCAAAGGGGTCTGGTGCTAGGATGGAGTTCTTGAACCAGTCGAATTTTCCATGGATGAAATATTTGGTCTCCATGAAAAACTAGTCAGACTATGACAGAAGTTCTTCGGGGAGGAAGAATGAGCGATGGTGCATGTCATCCCATGGGTATTCTAGGGTGGTTAGAGCTTCAAGTATCTCCTCATCGTTGTTGAAGAATTGAAGAGACGGGTCTAATGGACCATTGTTGGGGGTGGAGATAAGTGGGCCAGTTGAATTGGACATCATGTAAATGGACATGGTGTCTGAAGAAGGTGGTGGGGGGTGCACTTCTTCGATAAAGGTGATTTGAGACTCAAAGGAATGTCGACGAAGGTAATCTAGAGCCATTCGAAATTCAGGCAAGTATTGACAATGGTGAGAGTAATTTCCATACAAACCGCAAAGGGCGCAAGCATGGCTTGTTCTCAATGCCTTGTTTTTGATTATCGGCGCAGTTGGGAGTTCAACCACGGGGATGTTTTTGTTTGTATCCATGGCATCTAAATGTGCATGGATCATTGGGATTTCAAGGAAATTCTATGTTAGATGGCCCTATTGCTCATAAATGGCACAAGGCAAGACTTGTTGTGGTTTTGCGGTGGATTTGGAATTCTTGCCCATGGCCCTTTTCGATTGGGGCAGTGCGGGTGCGGGTGTGGTGGTTGGCTTTTGTGGACCAGGTTGAGGGTGAGAATCGACCGTGATGGGTTGCACAGGGGTTAAAACAACTTGGGGAATTGCTATTTAAGCCAGTGGATCAAGATACCACACCGGAATCCCCAACGTAAAGTTGGGTAGGATTAAGGTGGCCATTACCGCTTGCTCATGACAACGGGTGGGGGAAAGAGGAAGGGAATTGTATGGATTGGGGATAAGCCTAGATAACTCCCTGCTGGTTACATGTGGGGATGTAGTTTTGGTTGCAACTGTGCGTAATGATACTACTGTGGGTGATGTTGCGACTGCTATTAGTGTTGCATCTATGGATGATGTTGTGGTTGTGGTTGGGGCTGTGGCTGCGGTTGTTGTTTGGGTGTAGTTAACCCTTGTGAATCATGAAAAGCAAGTTGATCAACCATCACAATCTTCCCTTCGTGAGGGAACATCATGAGATGAAAGACAGTTGATGCAACCGCTCTCATGGCGTACATATAACTTCTTTCGAGGAGAGGGTTATATTCTAGTTGAGCATTGATGACTTCTATGTCGATCAAGACTGTCTTCCCGACCAATGTGATGGGGACATGGGGGAGGATTCCTTAGGCTTTAGTGGGATGGCCATCATAATCCCATAGAGTGTTGGAGGATGGTTGCAAAATTGGTGACCCAAGTTTCTACCAAACCAGGGTAGACATAACACATGTAGATGCCCCCTTATCTACTATGCATCGGTGCACAACCAAGTTCCGAATAGATACCAGGATTTGGAAGGCGATGGTCGATGGCATGTATGGTTCTCCATTCTCCATGTTGAATGTGATCAACTTTGAGTCAGAGGGGTCTACGGCCCCTAGGGCAGCTAGTAGTGCTTTCTGTTGCGTTGGGCACGTTTTGAGTACCTCCAGGGTGGACATGGCTGTTGGTGTTTGGGCCAGATCATCCACAATGCTATAGCTGACTGCAGCTCTAGCCATGGAGTTATTGGCAATCCTACGTATCGGTGGGTGCGGGAACAGGGGTAACTGAAGAGGTAGGCTGATTATTTTAGACATTGATGCCACTGATGTGTCAACAGGTTCAATGGTGGTAACATACTGATTCCGTCCAGTTTGTAAGTTGACCTCTTCAGTCGTCATGGCTAGCAGGTGGTGGACACCTATTTCAGCTGTGGGAGGTGCCCCCGGAGCGTTGGTATTGGGTTGGAGAGGGGGTGTGGTTTCCACCAACCCTTGGAGAAGTAGTGGGTTTTGAAGTACCATAGGAGGAGGTCCTTGTGGTGTTGGGTTGGGTTGGGATTGGTTTGTGGCATTGGCAGATGGCCTTGTTTTGGATGGCTTGCTTAGCGCGACCCATGAGGGGACACTCGAATGTGTAGTGCCCATAAACCTCACAGAGTGTGCATGGTTGGTTTGCGCACAATGGGCATTGCATCTAGGAGCATTTGGCCTTGGGGGGGTTTGGGTGGGTCGGTTTGCTGCGACATTGTTGGGAGGATTTGGTTGTTGACCACCTCCATACGTTTGGTTATTGGCTTGGTTCCAAGGCCGATTATTTCTAGCTTCCCCTTGTTGATTGTTGGGGGCAAGCTGGTTGGGACAATTTTTTTGTGCAAATACTTGTCCCAATGGAGCGAGTTGAACAGGGGTGGGGTCTTGAACCGCTTGCAATGGTGGTGCATAATAAATTTGGGTGGGTTGTGGTGCCACAAATGTGGGCATTTTCCCTACGTACTACTGTGTTAGCCATGCCATGGCTTGAGCCTGCTGTGGTGGCGTAGGTTGTGCATAGGAAGTTGTTGCTCCGGACTAGGACATCATTCTGGCATAGTCCAGAGTTTGGTTTTGGTAAACAAAACTAGCTATGTTTCTTGGTTATGGTGTAATGGTAGGTGGTATTGGATGGTGTTGTGGCTGTTGGGAGACCGAGCCTATGATACTGTCTGCAGCATGAGATTCCCCCAGTGCATCTCAGTAGAAGGTGTTTGCATGGGGGCATCTGGAGTGATGGTGTACAGATATCCAGACTATGCATAGATAAGGTCAAACTGTTGGGCTTTTAGTATGGCCTCCTCTTTGGATTGGGGATGTTTGGATGAGATGTCCTTTGCTATGGGCAGGAGTAAGGTATTGAGGAACCAATCCAAGAAGATCCTGTCATCAAGTTGGATTTTACATAAGCTCCGACGTTGGCACCACTCATGGATGTGGTTAGTTATATGTGTCTCAATGCTTTGGCGACAAGATAATAGGATCTCCACCCCTTCGTCATATCTGACAGGTAGGTGTAAATACTGTAGGAATATGAAAGCTAAGGAGTTGAAATCTGGATATTTGGCCTGTGGTAGCTCAATGTACCATTTGGCTGCGACACCTATAAGGGCACGTTGGAATAGCCTCAATTTCATGGAATTTTATACGATGTTGTTGGATGAGCACCATAGATGGAATGTCATAATATGGTTCTGGGGACATTCCCCTACCTTGCCTTCAAACTTGGGGATGTCTGAAGGAAGCTTAGTTTTCATTGGAGGACAAAAATCTTGATGGCAAATGGGGTCATTTGTCAATCGAGCCAAATCAGGCAAGTTAAGATGAGACATGAAAGGAAGATTGGACCCCAGGTTGATGTGAGATGGGGAAGGGATGGTTGTGGGGTTTGTAGGTGCATAATGTACCTGCATAACTGGGGGTATGGGTTTTGCCATTGTAGATGGGCTAATGCTCCCAATTGTGGTGGGAGGGATAGTGTGGGTGGAGGGGACATTGCCCCCATGTATGACAGTAGGGGAAATGTAAGTGGATTGTCCATTGCCCCCTTGTGTGGTAGGAGGGGCAGTGTGTGTGGAAGGGACACTGCCCCCGTGTGTTGTAAGTGGGTAGGCTTGGCTGGTCACTATGGGTGGTGGTAGCTGATTGATGACAGTTTGCATGAATGTGCTTGGACCACCTGTAGGGTTGTTGGTGACAATTTGTGATGTGGACATGGGTCCACTTGCTATGGTTATGTTGGAAAATGGATCCGGATTGGCACCGACCGTGGGGCTTGATGGTGCAGTATGAAGGTCTGGTTTAGACTGGTATGGGTATGAATCTAAATCAGAGGCTGTGTGACCTTCTGATGGTGTGGGAGATTGCTAAGAATGATTTTGATGGTGTCAATTTAATGTCTTGAATGGTGGTGGTTCGCCTCTTAGGTGTGAGGAAGAGCGTGGGGGATCAATTGTGTTAGATGTTTATCAAAATGATGGGAATGATGTTTGGACCCTAGTTTCAATGGCTTCCTATTGGATGTATGTGGTCACTTGGACACCAAGACTACCAAAAGACAGTGCTTGGATTTTTCCTTACGGGCGCTTCTACTCAATCGGTGGGGGTCGTTGCCAGTTTCTCTTGGAAATTCCTCTCAGTGGCCAACTACTTTGGGGTTCTCATGGTACTCCTCACAATGAGTTTCTGGGCTGAGCCCAAGTACTTCCCATGGTTGAAGCAGTCAAGGACTTATGTCCTCAAAGACTATAGATTTATTTGAACTTAGTGTAAATTGATAAATTTTAAGGCTCTCTCAACGTCATGAACTGAGTTGGGTTGATTACTTGGTATGGTGTATTTGTTTTTTCTTTCTTTCTAGTATTAGGTGGCTGCAAATGGTTTATGAATTCATCATATTGTATCAGAGTTCATATCATTGTTGTGCAAGAAGTGAATAATCATAAATTTGTAAACAGATATAGTTCTTAACCCTGAATGTTGATGGCGTAACTAGATGACTACCTTACACCTATATTCCTCTTCAACAAAGAGAAGGTTTTGGGATCTCAACACAATGGTACTAAGTCCATCCATAGATCCACAGGTCACCTCCTAGATGAAAGGTTGGTCAACAAGGAGGATGCTTAGCGCCATGAGAAGCCTCCTTCTCTACCCTCTCTACCTTCTAGGTCATCCATTTTTAATGGTTTAGAACAATATTCAGTGAGGGCTTAGGACTATACAAGATTTCCCTTCATCGTATCCCAGAATACCCTAGAGGGTGATGACTGGGTAGAGGAGGAAGGGTGAGCAAGACTGTTAATTTTATTTTCGATTTTAGTTAAGCTACATTCATTAAGCCATTAAAATTTGTTTGTAATTTACACATTGTTTGTATAGGAAATTGCAGTAAATTGTAACAGAAAATGAAATTGAACTACTGTGTTGGATAGAGGTAGCTGAGCCACACTAACAGTCCCTATTAAACTAAAATTTAACCTCTGATTGACAGACCACACTTTTTGGGTCAATTTCAGCGAGGGGGTCACGGAATTTTTCCAGAAACGGGCGAGGGGGTCGCATAGATTTCACAGACAAAATCCATCTGCTGTTCTAAGTGAAGTCACACCTTTTAGGGGGAAAAGGGTGACCTGGTCATTCCTGTGAGGCCTAAAAGAGTGACCTCATCCCCTGTTCAGGCTTGATAAGTGCGACCTACCCCAGATTTGGGGTTTTTATGATCCCGAGTAAGATTCGGTCAACAGTAACATGTATTGTGGCCAAACTAACCTATATTTTCCTGGAAGAGGCTTCGACAACAATAAAAACTGGAAATAAACTAGATCGAAGCTAGGTTTGACAAGAAATTTCTAAAACTAGGGCATAAACTGAAACACTTGAAATTTGAAAGAAAACTGAACCAGGGATGATGTGGGATCGACTTGGTATGGTCACTAATTCTGTAGCAGGGATTTCTCCTAGCTACAGGGGTAGGAATGGCTCCCTTCTTTCTATAGGAAAGAAGTGGAAAATGAAGTAAAGAAATCAAATAGAAAGGAAAGCAAATGACAGAAAGAAAATGGCCACGAGCCCCTCTGCAAACAAGGTTAGATCTTCACCTTAGCTACCTACAAACAACTATTAGAAACTAAAAACCTACAAAAACATGTTAGAAATCAAACCTGGAAAGAGACATGAGTCAGAAAACAGCTAAACTACTAAACAAAACACATAAGCAAAGAATGTTATACCTCTCCTTTGGTGAAATGGGTCACCATGCCCTAGCTAGAAGGAAGCACCTCTCTATCTCACTCAGCAATGGAGGAGGAGCTATGGCTCAATGGGGAATGTGAGTGGAAGAGAGGGGGGTGTGGGTGGCTTAAGAGGAAAATAGGTCTCAAGGCATCGGCGGGCAACATAACAGTATGTAAGGGAGGAGTTCCTTTGAGAGTGACCCCCCACCCTCCTTTTATAGCTTTTTTGGGGTTTTAGGGTTTTAAACCCTTGGTCTGGGATTTAGCCCCTTTCACCCTAACTTTAGCTCTTTTTAGGGTTTTAGGCTCCTTTGAGGGGTTTTAGCCCCTTTTTGGAGGCTTTAGTCCCTAGGAGAGTTATTTAGGCTCTTTTTTGGGGTTTTTAAGCCCTTTTCTTCATCCTTAAGCCCTTTTGAGGGTGTGGGGGTCTAATGGAGGGTCATGAATGAGTGTCCTTGGGTGGTGTAGGCCATGTAGAGCTGAGTGAGGGATTTTTTTGGGTTAACACATGCATCAGACTCATGACCTACATTGGAAGGAAGCCAAGAGGATCCTTCAGTAGATTTAGGGCACAAGATCCTACGACATTCACTATGCTGCAGATTTAGAGCTAGAGTTGGTTTGATATACAGATTCAGATTGGGGAGGGGATTCTGTAGCTTAGAAGTACACTTCCGGGTATGAATTTATGTTTGGTGGTGTCCCCATTTGCTGGTGTAGCAAAAATTAGGCTTCCATTGCACTTTCTTAAGTAGAGGTCGAGTACAGGGGAGGAGTGAATGCTTGCATCCAAGCTATTTGGTTGCAAGGAATTCTTTCAAAGTTTGAGAGTGGTAGTATTTTTTCCACAGTCATATTTTGTGACAATCAAAGTACTATTAAGATCTCAACAAATCTAGTTACCAGGAAGAGGACCAGACATATATATATATATATATATTCAGATGCACTACATCAGGGAGTTGGTGCATGATAGGACCATAGTTCTACAATACTGCCCTACAGATGAGCATATTGTAGATATCTTCACTAAGAGATTTACAGAGAAAATTTTCACTTACCTCCGTTCAATGTTGGGGGTGATTTCATCACGGTGATCAGTTACTTCTTCAGTCTTTAGCTTGGTAGGGGGGGGGGTTGTTCCCACTCGGTTTTCCCTCTTTCCTCACTTAGATTTATTTTTGAGAATTGTTAGAGTTACATTTTGTATAGGATGACCTATGACCATTGTTTTCAGGTCCTTAGCGTTTCATGCATTTATTTTTACTCCTCCTAAGTATAGCTTAAGGGGGTTGGTGTTGTAGTCATTTACCCAACATACACACTTATTTGGTTAATTTGGCCTATTTAGCCACTATCCTAAGTTTAATTTACTTAATTGGAATCAGATGAGCACACTATGAAATTAGCATGAGCACACCCACACCTTCCTTTAATCAAGGAGGTCAACTAATCCTTCTCCTTCAATCAGGGAGGCTAACTGAGATTCCTCCTTCAATCAGGGAGGCTAACTGGGCTTCCTCCTTCAATCAGGGAGGCTAACTAGGCTTCCTCCTTCAATAAGGGAGGAATTATGGAGTGAACTGAGTGTCATAAGTGCACCTAATAGCTAACTAATTGTTGTTTCACCTAAAAATCAGTTAAGCTTATTTGTAAAGGCACCTCCATCATGTAATTGTCTATTTTGGGATGATTGGGATGAACTGAAGTGAATGAATGCACCCCTAACCACTTCTAATTACTAATACCACTTCAGTTAACTCCATTGGAGCTACTTGGAGTTAGTGATGCACTACCACCTACTATTTGGCATGTAGTGACATGTGTCTAAGCTACTTTTAGTTAGACTGAGTCATCTATTTCACTCTGATTCAGTTAGGAATTAGTGTGAGAGTCCATTATGGCTAGATTAGTCGTTAACTAAGTGTGTCTAGTGTTGCTAACATTTAGTTAAACTACACCCATCCATGCAATTAGAATGAACTCATATAGAATTCGAATTAGCTTGGAATTCATGCATTCTGCGTGACATTGTATTGTATTATTCAATCTTTTATTAATAATATAGAACTAGAACTTCCTATTGTAGTACCATTGCATCATTTCATGTGTAATTTGTCATTGAATCACTCATGAGTTTATACTTTGTCCCAATATTGTTGTGACAGAATTAATAAGTATGGGGATTGATATAGGACCTTATGGGTTGGAATTATATATGGTTATTAGTTTTTCAAACTGATTATAGCTCCCCACATTCATTTGTTAACTTTTAGTGATATTGCTTAAGCGAAATGATAGTAATAGCTTCATTTTAACTCATAAAATAAGAACATGAAATGGTTCAGAACATATAATATCAAATGGATTCCATGTGTAACATAAAAATTACTTTTTAAAAAACATTTAACATCATGGAAATTACTCATTACAATTCAGATACATTTCTCCTTTGAATTGGAATCGAGCACATGAAAACTAGTCAAGCAATAGCTTGGAAATGTGGGGATTTTAGACATGTATTTATGATGATTCGACTTACATACTATAGATACACCATATTACAAATAGAAACATCATGTACCCATTGTTGGGCATCAACCAATCTCGATCACCATTCTCACAAGTGCGCCATCACAAGAAAACATGGGGAATAGTGAGATGGGGATGAAAGAATGGGGAAATGGACGAGTCATGAATTGTATCAGTATTCAATATGAAAGTAAAACAATACATTCATATAAAAATAATAGGTTTGTGTGGCCCATCCAACAACCAATTTGGATAGGAATCCAACTCCCTCAAAATTGACTCACTAGCAGGGAGAGTGAGCACTCACTGTGCAATGGACAAGCTAGTGCTTTCCAAAAATGCCAAAGGAAAATTATAAAAATGAAAAAAATCTATTCTCCTTCCTCATGAAATATTTTTATAATCTTCACAGGGTCCCCTAAGTTCTAATTTCCCTTTGTAGGATTCCTCCAACTCATCCTAGCTGTTTAGTAACCCCGATGACACTTGTCCTCTTCCTCATGCCTCAATTCTCTTCAAAATTTGAATGGATACCACTAACCCATAAATGCACCCTCTTGGTTTCTATTTTTATCCTTTTCGTTTCATATTTTCATAGGTCTGTAATCAGTTTTAACTTTCTCATAGGATCTTCCATCATAGTCGTCATAAAGTACATGGAATCTCTCTCCTAGTGACACACATTTTCTTCTTAGTCTCTTCCTCTTACATGGGAGTTAATCCTCTTCACCAATTCGAATTCCTTGGCTCATGATATGTTACTTGAAACATCTTCACCTCCCAAGAACATTCCATTCCCCATAATTTCTAATTTGTAGGTAGGTCATGACAAGTGTAGGGATGAATCTAGCCACCCAAGGTCTCCATGAGCTTCCAAGTGTCTCCATGAAACAATGCCACTTTATTTTATCCACATTTTTTATTTATATGACCCAATTTATTGTGTATATGGTAAAATAAGTTCCTCTTGGGTCTCATAGCTCCCTTATTGGAAAATCCAATGCCTCCACCTCAACCTAGGGAACTAGTTGCTTGGTGAAACATTGTTTACTAGTAGTACTATCGGGATGGGGACATGACATGGAAATAAGCTTGATGAAGAAACTCTTAAAAAAAAATTTGAGAACAACTCAAAGAATCTAGATGACATCCTAAATAAAAAAAATACCATCAAGTGACAAAACTAGATTAGGATTTGAAAAAAAGAGTTATGTTGTTGCACTTATGAGTCCAATTATAAAGAAAGACAATCAGAAATCTACTCCTTTAAATAGAAGAAAAATCATGCCTAGAAGACCAATTTCAAGCAGGTATCAACAAATATTTCTTGGTCATTGCTACTATTGTAATAATTTTGGACATAAATCCCTAAATTGCAAAGCAAACGGAAAGCTTCTTTCCTATAAGAATAATGCACCTAGTAACAATCCAAAAGAGAGAAACCTTAACTCATTTCTACCTCTACAAAGATATGACATGGAATTTTACAAATGCTATAACCATGGATATGTAGCTAGAGAATGTAAACCAATGAATACTATAGCGTATGGTACTGCAACTAAGTTTCAAGATAAGAAATAGAGAAAGGACTGGAAGAAAAGGGAATTGGTGGAGAAGAAGACATAATCTATGATAGCTTTATGTGTAATAGAAAATAAAAATATATGGCATATTGATAGTGGATGTTCAAAATAGATGACAAGATACCCAAACAAGTTCATAAGCCTAAGAAAAGTTCAACAAGGAAAATTTACCTTCGAAGATAATATATACTCCAAGATAATTGGAAAAGGTACAGTTGCTATCAGAGATACCAAAATCAAAGATTAGAATGTGTTGCTAGTAGAAAATCTAAATCCTAATCTCCTCGGTGTTAGTCAAACATGTGATAAAGATCACATAGTCATATTTGATTCTGAGAAATGTGAAATCGGAAAAAAGGACTCAAGGAAACTTATTGGGACTACTGTAAAGAATTCAAGCAATGTATATATCCTATAAAATGAAGAGAAATGCTACATGAGTATGATTGACGAAAGTTATATTTGGAACAGAAGGATGGGGCACTTGAACTTTGACAATCTTATGAAATTAAGTAAGAAGGAATTTGTAAGATATTTTCCAAAGATTGTAAATCCTCTAAACTCAGTTTGTAAACACTGTCAACATGGGAATCAGACTAAACAAGCTATATGATCTTAGGATCTTATCTGAGAGAATACCAAGCACATCAATCAATCACAATGGACAATGAACACAAAGATTTTCCTCAAGGAAACCATAAATGAGAAAGCCCTGTAGCCTCCTTAGAGATAGAATGAGCACCAAAAGTAAAACCCAAAGATACAAATATGATCTCCCAATAACAGTTGTCTCTCTCTCTCTTGTCCCAGCTTCTTCTCTCTCTCAGTTATGTTCTACAACTAAGTGTGAGTGATTGTGATAAATAGAGAGGCTCACTCTCTATTTATATTCTTTCATTCACTTAATATTTGATTCTATTATGTAGGCTTGAGTAATACTAACTCAGTTATGTAGGCTCAAGTAACCACAACTAGGGTACTAATGACCCGACTTACAATATAGGGGACTTCCTCATGACTTTTAGTAATTCCACCAATAGGAACATCGGGGTACAAATAAATACAAGTGATTCTCTCGATAGGAGTAACAAGGACCAATAAAATACGATATATAAAAGTTAATGCATTTTGAAGTTACAAATACATCAACACTCCCTCTTAACTAGGAAGGTATTCTCTTGACACAATTGATCAACACAAGTCTTATTCTATAGATCATCATCAAAGCTGGATCATCACTAGATAATCATCAAATCTAGATCATCATTGGATCAGCATCAAAGTTGTATCATCATTGGATCATCATCAAAGATGGATCATCATTGGATCATCATCATCATTGCTTTCGCTATCTCAATCAAATGGTGATATTTCTCAATTCTACTCATCACAGGAAGTTCTACAGAGCCAGCTCTTTTTCATGTTAGTTGTATGCCTAGCCTCTAGGTAGGTATTCATCTTCTTCAACACTTATATCTGACCTAGTCAGAAAGGCCCGCCCAATACTTACATATGACCATGGGAGGAAAACATCCACCACCATGTCAGAAAGGCACGTATAACACTCACATCTGACCTCATCATGTCAAAAAGGCCTAGCACTCACATCCGACCTCATCATGTTATCAATTATTGACCAACACTCACATCTGACCTCATCATGTCAGAAAGACTTAGCACTCACATCTAACCATGGGAGGCCTAGCCTACCACCATGTCAGAATGGCTCTACACTTACATCTAACCATGGGAGGCCCAACCTTCCACCATGTTAGAATGGCTCTGCACTTACTTCTAACCATGGGAGGCCCAACCTACCACCATGTCAGAATGGCACATAGACTCATCACTTCACCTTGGATGGAACCTCAATCTGGATAACACCAAGCTTCTCCCTGAAGTACTCAAACTTCACTTTGGCCATTTCTAGCATAGAATCACATCAGGGCTAATTACGTCCAAGGATAACCTGTGAGCTTCGCCAGGACCGATTACATCTGAGGACAACCTACATGACTGTTTATGTCTGAGCAACCTACTAGCTTTGCCAAGATTTATGCTCAAACAACCTATCTCAGTGGCTATGCTAGAACTCCCTCTTTCGAGAGATCTCGATCTGGATCACATACTAGAGCTTCACTGCTCCTCTCTACATCATACAAAAATGCAAGTCAGATCAATCCAATCAAATAGTAGTTTTCAAAAGAAAGACACTACCTCCCAAATAGCCGATCAAGTGGCAACATATTTTGCCTTGGCTATTCTCAACGCCATGCAGGACTCCTTCCTGCTAAGCCAATAGATCACACTTGATCTCATACTGAAGAAGTGCCTCTAAGTGCTCTTCCTATTGATGGCACTTCTTACCCAATTCGAATCTACATAATCCTCCAGGTTAGTCTTCTGATTCACTTCATACTTGATCCCATACTCAATCGTACCCTTTAGGTACCTCCTTACATGCTTTACAACCATCAAGTGAACATGTCTCAATTTGTTCATAGCGAAGAAATTGTATGGTCTCATATTCGTCAAGTACATCAGGGAACAAATCATCTGACAATACATCATGACATAAACCGACTCTGATGAAGCATCTCTCAATATATTCAGGTTCGATGCCATAGATATTGTCATGGCCTTACAGTCCATCATCTTGAACCACTTTAGGATCTCTACTACATACTCCTCTTGTCCCAGGGAGATTCCATCCACATTTTTCCACACCTCCATGCCTAGAAAGTAGTGCATCATATTCAAGTCCTTCATCTAGAAATCGATAGCAAGTTTCCTTCTTGCAACTTTAATGAGTTCCTCTTTTTTGTTAGGAACAAGTCATTGACATATAACAGGAGCATCAATGGTATTCCACCTTCAACCTTGAAGTAAAAGTTGGAATCCACTTTACTCTTAGTAAGTCCTAGAGTCATCAGTAATCTGTCCATCCTATTGCACCAAGTCAAACCTAAGGATCTTCTGTAGTCACTCCCTCTAAAGCGGAGCATAGAAACATAGAAACATTCTGTACCAGAGTGAGAAGTAGCTTCCTCTGCTACTAATACTCTATGTATCCATCTAGGGTCACTGGATACCAAGATCCTCTATCTTGAAAATGTTTTTCTCGCACCCATCTGTGAGATTTTCATCCTCTATAGGCTTTCATCTTTAACCTTATAGAAAAGGTTAAGATGTTCATCACTCTAGGTGATCTTCAAGCTCCTCATGTATGTGTTATCCCATGGGTGTCTTCTAAGCTTGTACAAGGACTTGTTTAATTTCCACACATGAGTCTTCCTGTCATGTGCCTTAAATTTCAGTGGCTACAAATGTCTCTTCATAGTCTATGCCTTCTTTCTGTGAGAAGTCTCGTGCTACGAATATTGCCTTGTATCCCACTATGTTTCCATCTACTACATGCTAGATCATGTAGATCCATATGGAAGACATTACATTCTTCCCTTCAGGTCTCGATACCACATCCTAGACATCATTCTTCTTGAACTGGTACTCTCCTTCCCTTTCTTCTTGGATACTTCTTCATAGCTAGAAGGCTCTGCATTAGTGATGTCGTTCAACAGTGTCACATAACTAGAGTGTCTCTGAGGCCTCTTTCTTTCTTTGAAAGTATTTATTTTTCATCTTGGATTCTTTCTTGAACTGTCATCACTTGTTCTTTGGAACAAGTCTCATCCTTCTTTTCTTGTAGGATATTATACGCAATCTTTCCTACAATTCAAATGCACCAGTTGTATGATTAGAAACATTCCATAATGCATATTCATAATGGTAAATTATTATGCATAAAGACATAATCATGCAAATATTTAGCCAATACAACTTTCATCCATATCTCACAAAAACTTTCTAGATGCCTTCCATCTCTACCAAGACATCGTTGAGATTGTGCACTAATCCAATATGTCAGCAAAGAGGTTTCATTCTAGATAAGTAGCAATGGAGAGTTGTATGGCACCATGAGATACTTACCCATCACATGCATACTAGTAGTATATTGTCATTAATGCAAACATTCTATCATGCATAACACATCAACTAAACATAAACAAACGCATAACAAAACAATATCATGAAATGGAAATTGAATAGTTATCTTTATTTGTTTCATGGGTAGACTCCTTCTTTTAGCTTCATCATCTTCTTTATTCATAACAACATCATTTCTTATCCAAATGCTCAATATGGATAAGAGGTTCTTCAAGAATTGAGTTCTTCATATTCCTCATTGCTTGATCTTCAGTTGTTCCCATCTTCTCTTCTGTTATTATGGGTCGAGATTCATCTTGTGTGTGCTCTTTCTAGAGTCTGCTGAAAGTAATCACTTCTTTCTAGCACACATTCCTCGAATGAATGAATCCCATGATATTGGGAGGCCATTCAAGGTGGTTATCACAACTTCTGTATTCTCCACTTCTTCTTCTATTTCTTCAAGTTGTTCTTTGATTTGAGATACCCTTGTAAAGTTTGACTGTATGGTATCTACATTCTGGATCTTTACATTCTTCAACTAGTTTCTCAAATTCATCTTCTGATTTATGTTCTTCACTTCAAATAGCTTGGTCAAGCAATAAAACATATTTTTATGTGTCTTTAGGGAAGAAACTTTTGGTATAAGGTGATCGTTTATTGAACCAACAATGATCTTCTTAGCCTTGACCAAGTTCTTTTTGTGTAAGGATTTAGCCTCATCTCCCTCTGGAACTAGATCCTCTCCACTTATGTAGGTGTCCAATTCATTTTCTTCAAGAAGCAGTGAAAACTTATACTTCCATGCTCGAAAGCTTTCAGATTCATCAATATTTTCATCAAGCTGGTGTGACAGGTCATTTTGAAATGAGAACCTCAAATGTAAATATCAAGATATTAGATCTTACCGATTTGAGGTGTCCATCATCGTTTTGGATCTGGCTCATCTAGGGTTTGTCAGAGAAAACCTAATTTTCAAAACTTGGAATCTTTCAGATCTGATTGGATAGAAATATGAAACTCTTTAAGATGAGATTTCCAATGTACTCCTTTTCTGAAAACAGTGGAGGGAAACTCCCGGAACATGAAGCCCTAGTTTTCCAATTTCTTCTAGAGCAATCCCTGATACTGTTTCTATGGTATCTTTGAAATTAATTCTCCTCTGTGTCTAAAATTTTGTACTAAGGTAGCCTCATATTTTCTCTTTCCAACACCAAATGTTTTATTAGAATTGGTTTCACCAATTGGGAATTATGATAGTTTTCCCACGGTGACTTAATTCAAGAATGTTAAGAATAGTGAACTTGTGCGGACTGCCATGTGTCACTGTTTCACCTTTGGGGTCTAAAATTTTTTACCATAGAAAGAAAAGTCCATAACCTATCTGAAACATCTTGTGAAATGGAATTTGGACCTTTGTATCCTATGTTATAGAAATTATCCCTAGGTATCCTGTTTAGGGATAAATCTTGGAAGAGGCTGGAACTTTAATTTGAAGGAATCATATCTCCCAGAATATAGTGAATCTAAGGCTGAAATGTTTACACAAGGTAAATCAAGATTTTATCTTCAGGTTCTGAAAATTTTGGCCCATGAGACATCTTCAATCCATAGATATAGTGAATGTACCAAAACTACCTGTTTTAGTATTTTAGGGTTTTTCAAGCCTGGGGTCAAATCAAGGTTTGACTTTCCCAAAGTTTTACCCAACCAAAAATATCGACATTGTTGTTGGAATATAATAAAACCACTCATAAAATAATTAATCATTATTTGATTAATTTCCTACCCACTAGCTTAGATAGTTGGCATCCACTTGCACCTTAGAGTCAACACTTGCCATCTATATCCTAGGAATGATTTATTCTTGATTCTGGGTTGATCATGACCACTTTATGGCCATCCATAATTGGTAACTGTGCTTTATAGCAGAATCTACTTTTTTCTACTTTATCCTGCTTTTCTATGGATAAGGTAAAGCTAGTCAACTAGGAAACTGGCAGCTTTTGTTGCCAACCCATCCTCCATTATTTTCTCTCCATATTCTAGAATTAGCAAGTCTTTCCTTCACTCATCATCACTCACACATGCTATTTCTAATTCGTGAGGTGCTTGGTAGATTGGGAAAGTGCTTTAGTCAACTATGGGGTTTATCATAATTAGTGAGCCTGCTTTATGAGCTAGCTTGAGTTGTCTTCATGCAACTCATTTTTCCTTTATAAGGATGTATTACCTATGTAATAATATCAATTATCATTTATTGATCATTCATTAATGTGTGTTCATTAATTCTTCTTCTTCTCTCCTTATGCTAATTCTCTACAATTCTCTGTGAGGTTAATTATGTGCCTAGATCCTTAGCCTATTTATGAAATTCCTTATGCCATCAAGGCTTTAGAATTTTTACAATTGGTCTCTAAATTTCTATTTTGAGGAGGAGAGAAATCCTATGGTGGGCTCACTCAAAAATTCCATTTCTGTGAAAAGCCCTAATTTCCCACAACAAAAACTGAAAATGCTCGAAATCAAATTCTGCTTGGACAAAAAGATGCGCCCTTCAATGGAGAGTTAGCATAGCCTCCTTTTTTCTGATGGATTGTGGAGAAAGACCCAAAAATTAATAATCCATAGTGTATTATTCTCAAGTTAGCTATGATACCATGTTAGATTTTTATCATTTAAGCTATATGATCTTAGGATCTTATCTGAGAGAATAACAAGCACATCAATCAATCACAATAGACAATGAACACAAAGATTTTCCTCAGGAAAACCATAAATGAGAAAACCCTATAACTTCCTCAGAGATAGAATGAGCACCAAAATTAAAACCCAAAGATACAAAGATGATCTCTTGACAGCAGTTGTCTCTCTCTCTCTTGTCCCAACTTCTTCTCTCTCTTAGTTATGCGCTACAACTGAGTGTGAGTGATTGTGATAAATAGAGAGGTTCACTCTTTATTTATATTATTTCATTCACTTAATATTTTACTCTGTTATGTAGGCTCGAGTAATCCTAACTTAGTTATGTAGGCTCGAGTAACCACAAATAGGGTACTAATGACCCGACTTACAATGGAGGGTACTTCCTCGTGACTTTTAGTATGTCTCCTGATAGGAACATCGAGGTACAAAGGAATACAAGTGATTCTCCTAATAGGAGCATAGGGGACCAATGAAATACAATATATTCACGTGAATACGTTCCAAAGTTACAAATAAATCAACAAAACTAGCTTCAAAGTCAAGGGACATACAACCTCTCAATCATTTGGAATAGTTCACAAAAATATTTGTAGACCAACAAGAGCTAAAAGTTTTCAAGGAGAGTATTATTTCATGTTATTCATTGATGATTATACAACAATGACTTAGGTGAAATTTCTCAAAGAAAAATCAGAAGCTTTTGAAAAGTTTAAAATTTTCAAAGCAGTGGTTGAGAATGAGACAAATCATAAAATGAAATGTCTAAGGTCAGATAATGGAGGAGATTTTACTTCAAATGAATTCAATGATTTTTTTGAGATGAATGGAGTTTAAAGACAATTTTCAGCTCCATAGAATCCTCAGTAGAATGGTGTTGTGGAAAGAAAGAATTGAACAGTCCAAGAAGCATCCAAAACTATGCTAAATGAAACAAACCTGTCAGATGTGTATTTGAGAGAAGCACTATACACAACTATCTATATACTTAATAGAGAACAACTCAGAGTAAATAATTACAATAATCCTTGAGAACTATGGTATAGAAGACCTCCCTCAGTCAAATATTTCAGAGTGTTTGGCAGCAAGTGCTACATAAAGAGGAATGAGGATGACCTTGGTGAGTCTGGCTGTAGAACCGATGAGGGAATATTTTTAGGATATTCATCCACTAAGAAAGCATATAGATTTTATAATGAAAGGATAAACAAAATGATATAAATTGGATATGTAAGAGTAGATGAGATGAAACCGAGAATAGTAAGAATCCAAGATGATGATTAAGGAACAAATGATGAAGAATAAAAGGAAGGCTCGCAAAAGAATGAAGATGTTCATGATGAAGAAGAAGAAGAAGAGGGAGAGAAAAGAGAATAAAGTGAATATGAGGACTCTCAAATACATGATACAAGAGCTCCATCTAGAAGGAGACAAAAGAATCATTCCGAAACAAAAATTATAGGTGACAAAGATGTTGGAGACAGTACAAGAAGGAAACTAGTGTTTAATGAACAAGCCTTACTATTAGTGGTGGAACCTAAGAACCTCACAGAATCCAACAAATATGATAATTGGGTGAAGGCCATGAATGAATACTTGGATCAAATTGAGAAGAATCAAACTTGGGAATTTGTCGCAAGACATGAAGGTAAGAATGTTATTGGGACCAAATGGATCTTCAAGAACAAGTTAAATGAAGATGGTGAAGTAATAAGAAACAAGGCCAGACTAGTATGTAAGAGGTATGCTCAAGTGGAAGGTATTGAATTTGAAGAAACTTTTTCCCCTGTAGAAAGAATTGAAGCAATAAGGATGTTCTTGGATTTTGCATGCTGTAAAAACTTTAAAGTGTATCAAATGGATGTGAAATCTATGTTTTTGAATGGAAATATTGAATAATAAGTATATTTTGAATAACTTGAAGGTTTTATATTAGAATAAAATAGAGTATATGTTTGTGGAAATTGAACCCAAGTGATAGAACAATTACACTCACAAAATTGCTAATCAAACATGCAAAATTACCATCAAAGGAGACTGAAATTTGAGCATAACACTAATCTGTATTGAATAAGTGTACAATAGCCAACCTTGTGAAGTAATAGGCTGATGAAATATATAATTAAATGAGATATATGAATGCATAAGGATTCCATTTGGAATAGTAAAAAAGTAGGCTTACTAAATATAGTCAAATCCCCCATAGGTGCATAAAGCAGTTTCCAAATCCACTTAGAGGCTCATGAATTGGAAAAGTCAAGTAGGAAAGCTAATAAGGGATGGAAAGAAAAATAATACATGCTTTTAATAGGAGAAAAGGATGGAGGATGATGTGGGAAAAAAACAAGTCAACTACACCTAGTCTTGCTTTCCCTTTTGCCTTATTTCTAAATAAAACAGGCAGCTTTACAGAAAAGAAAATATGCGCTTTGGAGGATATAGAATAAAGAAGACATCCTAAATATGGTTTTAGGAGGTTTCCCAAGTGCTCCATGACTCATTTTTAGCAATTTTGACTTCTATGACACGTAGAAGACAACTTGCATAGAGTGGAATATAGGAAACTAGGAAAATAAGACAAAAATGAATTAATTAATGTCTAAGGTAGGTAACTATGGGTTGATTATTCTAACACCCACCCTTAAGCCTGACTTTATGAGTAAATATAAGAAAAATATAGGGCCTAGCAACAATTCTTAGTCACCATTTACATACTGCATGTCCATTTAACCAAGGAAAGAGGCAAAAACTCAGTGGGAAAATCCTCCCTTAAACATGGACAGTAAAACAAAATTTGAAAATCTTGTCATCAATCATGCTTCATAGCATGATCAGAAATCCCCAGCAGTGATTTGAGATTGCTGAATGCCTTCTCACAAAAAAAATTGGTGAAGTTGTCTTCTACTTGTTCTAAATATGCACAGAAGAGTAGGTGAATGGTGCCATCATGCACAAGCTGTTTGATGTAGTGCATATGGATCTCAATGTATTTGGTTCTCTATCTCTAAAATGTATCATTGCAGTTTCGAATGGTGCTCTGATTATCACAATAGATAATAGTTGAAACTCTAATTCGAAGCCACACTCACCAAGTATTCCCTACAACCATAAACATTGAGTTGCTACATTTACAACTCCTCTGTACTCTGCTTCTGTAGATGAGAGTTCTAGGGCACTCTGGTTCTTGCTTGGCCAACTAATTGGTCCTTTAGGAAGCATGAACACATATACTAATGTTGAATTTTATATGTGTTGTCACCTTCCCAATCACTTTTAGTAAACCCAATCAAATCAAGATCATATTTAGCTTTATAGAAGATCCCATGAGTTCTTGTTCCTTGAACAAAGTTAAGGATCCTTTTGGCTGCTCTCCAATGGATCTCATGAGGTTGATCCATGTATCTTGAATCCATACTAACTACATAAGAAATATCAGGTCAAGTGTGTGTAAGGTAAAGAAAACACCCAATCAACTGCCTATACAGTGTATTATTTACCATAGGAGAAGAACCTACTTCTTCAAGCTTAACTCC
This sequence comes from Pseudotsuga menziesii, assembly GCA_001517045.1. NCBI lineage: Eukaryota > Viridiplantae > Streptophyta > Pinopsida > Pinales > Pinaceae > Pseudotsuga > Pseudotsuga menziesii. Next base: position 95,638 of record LPNX010183907.1, read on the forward strand.
TGAAAGGAAGAGAGTCTTGCTTGGATTGCAATATTTCATGTTGAACTTGTTCAGAAAATCTAAGGCATACTTGGACTGATGTAATTTCATTCCATGTTGGTATTGAGCAATTTTGAGACCCAATAATTGGCTCAACAATCCCAAATCAGTCATAGAGAAGGCATGGTTCATTGCATCCTTCAAGGAGGCAATCTCTTTCTTCAAACTTCCTATAATCAGAAGTTCATTCACATACAACAAAATAATCATCAAGGAACCATGAATCAGCTTCAAATAAATATTAGGATAAGACTTGCATTGAACAAAACTCAATGACAGTAGAAATCCATCAATCTTGGCATACCAAGCCCCATGGGCTTGCTTGAGCCCATACAATGATTTCTTTAACCTGCACACAAAATATGGATGAGAAACAAACCCTTGAGGTTGCTACATGTAAATATATTCAGTGAGATTTCCATTTAGGAAAGCACATTTCACATCCATGTGATGTACCTCCCACTGCTTCGAAGCTGCAATGGCTAAAGCTAGCCTTATGGAGTCCATCTTTGCCACTGGTGCAAAGGTTTCATTGTAGTCAATACCATGTACATGTGAGTATCCCTTGGCTACCAATATTGCCTTGTATTTCAAAAGTGAACCATCAGCAGCAAACTTAGTCTTGAAAACCCACTTACATTGAACTAGCTTCCTCCCTGGGGGAAGATCAACCAGTTCCCAAGTGTTGTTCTTCTGGAGTGAGTTGAATTCTTCTTTCATGGATGTTTACCATATTGGATCATGTGCTGCATATTCATATTTATGTTGGTATAATTCAACCATCACATTAGAGGAATTTTGGGGTCTAAAATGGGCCTCCTAAGGAAAATAATAAAATAATAGTTAAAATAATAAAATAATGGTTAAAATAATAAAATAATA
>LPNX010183922.1:4672-19230 GCA_001517045.1 Pseudotsuga menziesii
TGAATAACTGAATTTTGTCTGCCCGTGTTCTGTTTTGATAGCAATACTGTAACTTGTTGATTTAACATGACTACAGTAATGAATGCTACAACCCAAAAACCTATATGCTAATGCGTGCAGCAACCCTAAAACCCCATCTATTTCTTTTAAACACCTGTTGATACAGACAGAGCCACGATAGATACACGCGTGGTGTGGTCGGCCAGGCTATAACTAGTTAATTTACCTCTTTATTGGGCCAAGTTCAGACTCTCTCTTGCCTCTGGAACTACAACCGCGGCTACTGGCTCTGCTGCTAGATATGCTAGCGAAACAGGACTAGTAATTTCGGCATCTCAGCGTCCCAACCCATTAGTTCTCTTAGGTTTTGCGTGGACTGGGGCTAAGGTAACTCAAGTGTTGCTGTTGTTTGTCTCCCTGATTATGTAACACTATACTGATCAATTCCGGTTCTAAGTTTCATTCTAGTAGGTAATCTTGGTGAGAGTAATGGTTCAGTGTTTCCCCATTGAGGAGGTCTAAGCTGTCGTCCCCGTAGAGGGAAAATATATAACTCCCAATATGACTCAATCTCACGTATCCATCAAACTTTTAAAGCCCTGGCTGGTTCCTTCGAGCACAAATTTCCTGTTGGTAAATAAGCTGCAAATAAAATTGAAGAAGATCATGTCGTATGACACGATATAATGTGCAGGGAAGACATCTTCTACAGGTAATTCGTTTATTCTGACTAGAACGTGTTTTCAATTGTTTCTATTGGAAACAACTAAATATTTCTGAGATAAATTAAATTCTCAGTACAGTGTGATTTGTCCACTGGTAACTATACATTTAACTCATGTGCATTGGTAAGCACGGACGGATGTGTTTGGATAGACCTCAGCTCAATTCTTAGCGTTGCTTGGTAGCTTATAATTACGACCTCAGTTAATATTCTCAGTACTGTTTGTAATACTCTTGACTGGCATTTAACTAATTTCCTCTACCAGTTTTAAATTGAAATCCTCTACCAGTTGATAGTTCGCTCAGATCGCCTTCGACCTCGTCGCAAAGATCGATTTGGGATTTGGATTTGTGAATGGCGGACAGGTAGTGTTTATTCCCAACATTTTATCTCTGTGTTTGGAAAAATAAACCATATTTATGGAATTTTGCATTTGAATTTATAGGCATAGCCCTGATGTACACTTTAAATTCTTATAAATATATATTTGTAGCCAGTTTTTGAGTTTTTATCCTGAATTTTCTACTCTGGTTTTGTAAATTTCGCTCATGAATATATAATTGAACGTCTGGCATTATGCCAAGTCTATTTGTAAAAATACGTAAAGATTATGGAGATTTTTTTTTATATATATCAATTGTGAGCCCTCTGGTTCCAGATTTGGAACCATGGCTCTGATACCATTGTGTAGTGCTCTGTCTGCCGGGCAGAGCACTCAATCAATCTTTCACTTTCACAGTGAAGAAAAATATCTATTTCAACATCAGATTTTTTTTTTTTCATTTAAATTTTGTGCAGTAAAAGATGGTTTACTAGTGAAATACCTCGAATTTGCTTCGCTCTTGAATCTTGCTCCTGCTCCAGCTCCAGCTCCTGATTTTCCCTCTCTTGCTCCTGAAGGAGCCTTATTGCCGGCTCCGATTTTCCACCCTGCCGACCAGCAGGTTTGCTGGCCCTAGGAAACCGACGGGTTTCCTAGCCCCCGAGCCCACGTACCAAAAAAAATGGATAGCAACCTCCTTTCCTCAGAGTACAAACTGACTGAGTAAATCCCCAAAATTTTTCTCCTTTCCTCTCTGTTCTTTCATAAAAATTTCTTCACTCCTTCTTCGTAAAAATCCCCCCCTCTGTTCTTCCGTAAAAACTCCCTTATCCCTCCTTCCCTCCACCGCCATCCTTCTTCCACCGCCCTTCCTTCCACCGCCCCTTTTATTAATTTAAGTTATTATTTTTTCTTGGGTAGTGTAATAAAATTTCCGTTTGACATGTGTTAGTTTCTTTGAACGGTGTGTTTATTCCATCTAACCAAATGACCTAGAAATGGTTTACCTAAGTTTTATATGGAGCGGCGAAGTAATGACAACAATAATAATTTTGTTTATTATTTATTAATAACTAAATAATAAATGTTTAATACTTAATCATTATAATTATCTATATTTCTCTGTTTATATTAATTAAAATCTCTTATTAATAATCATTAATTAATATGGGCATTACAGTAAACGAAAATCCACCTTCTAGATATTGATATATTTTGGTTTATATAGGAATTAAAGAGTATTGCGGTTGGAGGTCTATTGAAACCCCTGTGCACGGATGATAGGCTAGCCTCTTGTGGCAAGCGTTTTTGATAGCCATGGAGATTATGATTTTCTATGTGCATTGGTCCTTTGTATATATCTATACCTTCTTAAATAATATATAAGATAATTTGTGTCTGCTGTTATCTGACAGAGAGTAGCCTCTTTAATACCTCAGGATGCACATGAGATCTATAGCGTTCAGATGCGAGTCTTGGGTTCTGTATATAATTAATTGTTCATAGGAAATTTTCTTCCTTAGGTCTAAATCCGCTGGTAAAAATGGATGGGTGTTAGTGCAACCTAGGTTCTGGACTGTCTTAAGAATCGTATGCATTGTTTAAATGCACCGGGTTACATAGGCTGACCTTTGCGTGGTAAGAATGAGTATTCACGCTGAGAGCCTTCGCGAGGAGGATAGGAAGAGTACACTTATTCCGGTGGAGACCCTGCCCTCTTGGTTAGTAATATCCTGCTCCTTTTATAGGAAAATAATGTATATCCTTGGTGAATAACCGATTGCAGAGATTTTTACTCTATCGTTGGGAACCAGAATAGCATCTGTACGACCCTTAAGCATGATAGTAAACGAAGGTGAAGATTGTGCAGATCTCGTCGAAGCTAAGTGTAGGTATTGAACTTGCACCATCACAAAACCATATATTTTCAGTTATGTGGAGAATTTGTATACTCGGTTTTGCAGCTTGATAAAACCCCAGCCTTACTTTAGGGATCTGTTATGAACCTTCAAATACCATCCGGGCCGCTTCAAGATTTATGGAACTATATTTATATATAGGTTACACCTCTGGTTGCTTATTTTAGAAGTTGTATGCTTATGCACTTTGGGAATCAATACGACCTAGGTCTTTTGGGTTGTAAGGAAAACGTATAGTTATAAATATAAAAACCCTCCGTTTGTTTTTTTTTACTCCTGTTTTTTTTATATTTCACATGATCCTAGAACCTGATGGCTAAAATAAAGGGGTTGGTAGTTCAACGAGAAAACTTTCTCACTCTGTTGAAAACAACGATTCTCATTGAACCGAACTGTGTGATCTCTTATAATTATTATTTCAGGTTTTGAGAGGGTTGCCTTAAGAGCATTCTATTCCCACGGAGGGATAATTGAAATCCGGCTCCTATTAGCCATATATGATACTAGTAAACACAATTTATCCCAATAAAAGCAGTAAGATGATATAAACTATCATAAAGGTATGAAGTGTGTGTTGTCCTACGGGAGTAGGAAGAGGGGTAATAATGTTGATTAAATCTTATATGGCCTTTAATGCTAATTACAATAAATATGGCTATTTGCTATGTGTATAAAACATTATATAGTTGTAGATATGGATGGTGTTACCTGAACCAAACTTGTAGTTAAATTTAAGGGAATCTTATCTTATGAAGTCTCAATTGGATGATAGTGGGGCTAACTGATTCGTTTGATAAAAATGCTTTTTAAACTGAAAGAAAAAGCCTTCAACAGGGAATTTGATATTCTGAAAATGTCTCTCTGTGAAGAGACTTGAGGTAAGGAAAAAGGGCAATGAATGTGCCACAGCAATGTAAATTTTTTCTTTTCGATAGATCAATAAAAACAAAATAGATTGGTGGATGTAGCCTCGTGGACGAGGTGAACCACATGAATATGGTTGACTCATTGTTGTATTATTATGTTGTGCATGCTTATTTCTTTTACATGATGATGTTGTTGTGAATACAATATAAATGCTTTAATTGGTGAAAGATTACTAAGCTTTTATTTTGCAGACATTCTTGAATGGATTGTAGCTTTAAGAGATAAGTGGTTTATTACATATGGTATCAGAGCGAGGTTGAAACGCTCGGGCCTATTGGGCTCAAAAATCTTCAGCATGTTTCGTTTGACTAACAACTGAATTTTCCCCTGTGACCCATGAAAGCCAACAAGCGCACATTGTTCATCTAAATCAGGTAATCTCTGTGGAGGAACAAGTTATGCCGGGTCAATTTTGAGCCACTGAAAGCGGGCTCTGGGTTTGATTTCAATTGTATTCACTAGTAATGTAAAATATAGGGCAGAATATATGCTCAGGTATGCACGCATGCTTGTCTCATGTATACTTTTATGGAAGTTTAAGATTTCGGCTTCTTTCGTATCACATAACTGTTTTTATTTTTTTATTTTTTTTCTATAAACCAGGGCAGAATATATGGGGTCTCATATTGTTTAGCCTGTAAGTTGTGTGCGAGCACCATACAGTATTCTCCCAAGAGAATAATCCAAACCCTAAGGCCTAACTAAAAAAATGTAAACGAACCCAACATCAGCCGTTTGTGTTTGTCATAGAATTTGTTTTGCATGTATGTGGACGTTTTATTTTACCTGGATTCCATCTCTATCAGCGTGGAAGATTGATTGTTTTTTTCAGTTTTTGAAATAGAATTTTATAGTTATATTTATGGATATAAATATTGGCGAGGGGTATGAGTAAATCGACTCAAAAGGTTTTCTTGTATGCAATGGTGGAGTTTGCTGGGTCACCTTGAGGTGCTGGTTGAATGTTTCTCTGATCGAAATCTCTGTTGTGATCCGTGCCCCAATGAGTAGTCAAGAGACTACACACTGTTTTCTCCTGCTTTATTGCTTTCTCTAGTTTGCTGCTTCTTGTGCTCGACGAATCCTTAAATTTTGTTCTTGTGCTCCACAAATCCTTGAATTTTTTCTTATATTGGACTGTTGTGTCAATGACCCAGGTTCAAATCTTGGTGGGTATACACCTCATCTGGATGTGACTTAATATAAGATATGTAATATCAAAATAGAAAAAAAAAAAACTAAAATAATTTACAAAAAATTAATATTTAGTGATTGTCTAGCACAACTATACAAATGGTATGAATTCAGAACACAACATGAGTGCACACGGTCAAGAAGGGATCATATCAATCATCAAAACACAAGTTATAGTAGATTAGGGAACCTAAACCCTATGCCACAGTGGATACAATTAAAAAAGGATTGATACCATCTCAACATAATCCTAAATTTTATAGCTGCTAGTCTCGTGGATTTGAGAGCTAGTTGGAATGTCAGAAATTCAGACTGATGCTCCACTTTAGGCTGCCGAATTACCCCCCCAAAAAAATTTAAGTTTGATTTAAAGTTGCTTCTATATTATGGTCTTCAAGATCAATATATCAATTCTTTTGTAGTCACTTGTGAATATTCGTTGTTCTCCAATAGAGGAGGTGACTATTAGAATCAATGGAGGAAATATTTTCAGCATTATAGGAAACTGACCTCTTACATTTTGCTGAGTGGATAGAGCTGTAGGTCCTTTAGTTCTTTAAAAGAGTTCTTCATGAGAACAACCAATAGGCATCAAGTTGGTTATCAATTGGGATACCCTTTCTCAATGTCTATCTGTCTCATTGAACCATCATAAATTGTTATTTCAGTACTGCATAACATCTTTGAACAACCAAGCATTCTATGTGACTCATTACTATTAGAACACATATTGCAAAACAATAACCTGTATAACATTTTCCATGGTTGTCCCCCTCATTTTCATGGTCACTGTTGGTTAACTACTGCAATCTTCTTTGCATATCTGCTTGCTTTTAAGACAGCAAGAACATATTAGGTACATCAAAATACAGAAATGTATGCTTCTAGTTAGGATAAGGACTTATACTTTGGGATTCATTAAATGAGGATTGGCTGAGAGCATTCCATTGGCGTTTCTCTTAACATTGGAATTTGATTACTTGATGTTTTCTCTGGTAACTTGTTTTCCCTAGCAAAATGTCTATTTGGACTTGTTTTCTCTGGCAAAACAGTTCAAAAACCTTTGCGTTTCCTTTAACATAATGCAAGAGACAACATGTCCACTTTCTTCGACATTTTGCATATGTAATGAATGATTTTTAATGCAAGTTTGTTCATGTAGCTAACTAAATGGTAGAGCTCTGTAATGCAGTAGGTCCAGTAGGAAAACAATGGGAATTTTGTAGCTAAAATTCATTTTCCAGACAAGGAGTCAAGGGAAAAACGAGTATTTTAGTATCTTTTCTTGGTATGTCAATCAATTCTGTGACTAGTAGATGGCCCTATATATATCTGAGATTAGTGTATCCTGTGAAAAATCTGCCATGTTTGACAAATGTGCTTCTGTGTCCAAGGTTGGAAAACCTTTTGACCAAAAACTGTATTTTAGATGGTGTATTTTGCACAGCTCGTTTCTTGGGACGAGTATAGAGCCACCTAGAGTGTCCAATATGCTGAGGATATTGGTCGACTTGGTCCTCGACAGTGGTTATCACTAATTATTCTTGACAGACTATTTGGAACTATTGATGCTTTAACAAGTTTGCGTTGAAAATGAGTGATATTGACTGTTGATAATAGATATAAGCAGTGACGTGGAGGGCACTTATAGTTATAAGCAGTGGTTGTTTTTTTCAAATATATTTGCTTAAATAAGTTTGGGCCGACTCTGATAACTTGACTTGGCCACAAAAATGTGAAAATTATGTCAGAATGGAACTTTGATCAGCATCCCCACATTTGTTTGGTTAGTGATTTTTGGTAATGGGACACTTGTAGTTGATTATGGATATTCCCTGTAATATTTACTGGCTAATGGATTTGTTCTTTGAGATTCTTTACACAGTTGAAATCACAGAAGATTAGTCTCTGAAGTCAAAGTATATTGCTCTATATTATTCTTAATGTTGTTTTCTAATGTTATTACATCAAGATGCTAGTCTATTGAAATTACATTTGATCACAGTTCAAGCAGCTTATAGGGGCTATACAGAATTGTATTCTTAGCATGAAATATTGCCAGCCTGATTAAAGAGATTTCTCTCCCTCTTGCACTGATATTTGAGACTTACCATAGGTTTTATGTGTTTTCTTGCAAATTGTGTTGGTATAAGAAATTGAAAGGATTTTGTGGCTTCTTGTAAATGCTCACTTGGCAATTCTGGTGATAAAAGGCTCTTATCAGATGAATGATGAATGAAGCATGACTTATGCAAAATTTTTGATGTTCTTTGAATTTATAAAAATGATAAACTAACACCCATAGAGTGCTTGCAGGCATGGAAAAATTATGGCCATGAGAAAAGGCTAAAGCTCCAGGACTATGATGAGTTAAATATCATGTGTATAAAGTTATCACCAGAAGAGGGAGTGGTGATGGAGGTAGTGGTTAAAATCTACCTTGTTTTCCCCCGGGCCAGCAAGGGACCATTATGCATTCTGGGGACGCCCAGATGTAAGACATTTGGTTAAGACTCGTTCCACACACATTAGAGGACTGTCACATGAGTTGGGGGAATCTATGAAGAGAATAACCTCTAGGCGCTATGGAGGTGTGCGAGAATGGAGTGCCTCAGCTTGGTGAAGCATCCTAAAGGAGATACCGCTAAGAGGGGTACAGGGTATCATCCTTGTGTTGGGTGGCTTGAATTGGCACTTGGTGTGCTCGGATGAAGGATCATCCAGAGAAAAGAATAATGACGAGAACCCTGAATAGCACAGAGGAGATACACGAAGGGTTGGTATCGTCCTTGTGTTGGGTGTCTTGAATTGGTACTTGGAGTACTGTTGGCACTTGATGTGCTGGGATGGAGGACATCCAAAGAAGAGAACAATGCCAGGGAAAGGTACGTGCAGTACAGGTAAACTGGTACCTATATGTTATTGGCAATAGAACTGATATGTTATGAAAAATTGTATTTCTGATGTTTACATTTCGATGCTAGTATGCATGCATATGTCTGATTTTAAATGCAGGATCATGACTTGAAATACAAGCAAACAGGACGACTCAAAAGGAAAGGAAAATGTTAATGAAGAATAAGAACACCGAGGACGGTGTTAATTTTAGGGGGAGAGGATGTAATGTCCCTCTTGTAAACCCCTAAATGCTCTATCAACTTTTGAATATTATTGTATTCGCCTGCTGGTGAGGAGCCCAAGGCCAAGGCCCCACCAGTAAGACCTTGAAATTAATACAGCCTAAGTTCCAAGTCAGAGGCTTAGGCCGTAAACACACCTTAAGGACAGGAAAATTGAACGTATAAGGGAAAACGAGCATGGTTAGGGATTCCTAATTTACTACGAGAATTTATCCCAAAATAACTACCCTAGCCTAGCCTTCTGTTGACTCCATCACAAAGGGGCTTCCTTTTTTTTAATATATAAAGTTTAACAAGAGAAAAACCACCAAGGGTTTTTCGAAAGGAACTTTAGGTAGAAGTATATATATAAAGTATACATATATATATAGATATATATATGTGGGGGTGGAGCATTATTATTATGCTTGAATATAGATATAAAGAGTATTTATATATATATTAAAAAGAGGAACCTGTGTATAATATTTACTCAAAGAACTTTAAACACAAATCAAAGAGCAATGCCTACAATGCCTTATATACTTAATCGAAGATTATGTGGAAAAACCAATTATACATATTTAGAGAGATAGATGTATATATTTTTTGACTCATCATATATTTTATTATATTATTTCTGTTGAGTATGGGAGAAGCCATGATGGTGGAAACCGTTACTTAAACTACAGCCATTAACCTTGGAGACATTAATTAATTATCGTTTTTGACCTTGACTGGGAGAGACGTTATTTAGGGGGTGGTTTTTCTACCCTAATCTTAATCGTCGAGAATGGAGGTGTTACTAGAAATTTTCAGGACCTTTAACTATGGATACATTATGGTCTCCGCAGGGTTTAATTGACTGTCACCAAGAATGGAGGCGTTACTGGAAATTTCAGGACCATTAACTATGGAGACATTATGGTCTCCGTAGGGTGGGAGGGAGTTTTATACGCTATTGAAGGTCATATCTGGGGGGGGGGGGATGGTGTTGTTTAGGGAACTTCTACCCTAAGAGAATTGGGATACGACTACTGTGAGAAAAGCGACCCCTCTCTGCCATGCTAAAGAATAGTACACCTGGGTTTGACTGCATCGGGCCGATTTCTCTCTTTTTCCAGAGTTGAAAGGTAAACAAAAATCCACCTTCTAGATATTGATATATTTTGGTTTATATAGGAATTAAAGAGTATTGTGGCTGGAGGTCTATTGAAACCCCTGTGCACGGATGACAGGCTAGCCTCCTGTGGCAAGCATTTTCGATAGCCATGGAGATTACGATTTTCTATGTGCTTTGGTCCTTTGTATATATCTATACCTTCTTATAATATATAAGATAATTTGTGTCTGATGTTATCTGACAGAGAGTATCATGTTTAATACCTTGGGATGCACATGACATCTATAGCGTTCAGATGCAAGTCTTGGGTTCTGTATATAATTAATTGTTCATAGGAAATTTTCTTCCTTAGGTCTAAATCCACTCGTAAAAATGGATGGGTGTTAGTGCAACCTAGGTTCTAGACTGTCTTAAGAATCGTATGCATTGTTTAAATGCACCGGGTTACATAGGCTGACCTTTGCGTGGTAAGAATGAGTATTCACGCTGAGAGCCTTCGCGAGGAGGACAGGAAGAGTACACTTATTCCGGTGGAGACCCTTCCCTCTTGGTTAGTAATATCCTGCTCCTTTTATAGGAAAATAATGTATATCCTTGGTGAATAACCGATTGCAGAGATTTTTACTCTATCGTTGGGAACTAGAATAGCATCTGTATGACCCTTAAGCATGATAGTAAACGAAGGTGAATATTGTGCAGATATCGTCAAAGCTATGTGTAGGTATTGAACTTGCACCATCACAAAACCATATATTTTCAGTTATGTGGAGAATTTGTATACTCAGTTTTGCAGCTTGATAAAACCCCAGCCTTACTTTGGGGATCCGTTATGAACCTTCAAATACCATCCGAGCCGCTTCAAGATTTCTGGAACTATATTTATATATAGGTTAAACCTCTGGTTGCTTATTTTAGAAGCTGAATTCTTATGCACTTTAGGAATCAATACGACCTAGGTCTTTTGGGTTGTAAGGAAATTGTATAGTTATAAATATAAAAACCCTCCGTTTGTTTTTTTTTACTCCTGTTTTTTTTATATTTCACATGAGCCTAGAACTTGATGGCTAAAATAAAGGGGTTGGTAGTTCAACGAGAAAACTTTCTCACTCTGTTGAAAACATCGATTCTCATTGAACCGAATTGTGTGATCTCTTATAATTATTATTTCAGGTTTTGAGAGGGTTTCCTTAAGAGCATTCTATTCCCATGAAGGGCTAATTGAAATACGGCTCCTATTAGCCATATATGATACTAGTAAACACAATTTATTCCAATAAAAGCAGTAAGATGATATAAACTATCATAAAGGTATGAAGTGTGTGTTGTCCTACGGGAGTAGGAAGAGGGGTAATAATGTTGATTAAATCTTATATGGCCTTTAATGCTAATTACAATAAATATGGCTATTTGCTATGTGTATAAAACGTTATATAGTTGTAGATATGGATGGTGTTACCTGAACCAAACTTGTAGTTAAATTTAAGGGAATCTTATCTTATGAAGTCTCAATTGGATGATAGTGGGGCTAACTGATTCGTTTGATAAAAATGCTTTTTAAACTGAAGGAAAAAGCCTTCAACAGGGAATTTAATATTCTGAAAATGTCTCTCTATGAAGAGACTTGAGGTAAGGAAAAAGGGCAATGAATGTGCCACAGTAATGTAAAATTTTTCTTTTCGATAGATCAATAAAAACAAAATAGATTGGTGGATGTAGGCTCGTGGATGAGGTGAACCATGTGAATATGGTTGACTCATTGTTGTATTATTATGTTGTGCATGCTTATTTCTTTTACATGATGATGTTGTTGTGAATACAGTATAAATGCTTTAATTGGTGAAAGATTACTAAGCTTTTATTTTGCAGACATTCTTGAATGGATTGTAGCTTTAAGAGATAAGTGGTTTATCACATATAAGAATCAAGGTAACAAATTATAAAAGACCTTCTAAGGTCTTCTCTACATAATCATACAAAAACAAATTAAATATCATAACATTCCATTTTAATAAACATAATCAAAATTAACCAAAAAGAGAGGGATTGTGACCATCCATGTGGTCCATTGTCAAAACTCTGTATTATTATATAAAATCCACAATCCAAATCGTATCCATTTCCATAGCTCAAATGTTTAATTCACAGTCCTATTATTACAGTCATCCATTATAAAACATAAAGGGTGTTAAAGGTCCCATTTAAAACCTACACATAACCAACATATCATATTAACCATTGGAAACAATTAAAACCCATTTTTGTCATCAAAAGGTCACGACATCAAATCCTATAGATGTCTAGACCAATTACAATAATATTAATATATTCATAAACATTTCAAATCCAAACAATAAGAAATCGTATAACCTTTCCATACAGTCCATGCTACACATCTAGTATGTGTAGGCTACGCTTTCAAGCTATGCCACAACCCTTTAACCAAACAACTCTTACACTAACAGCGAGGTTGTAAAGACCCTAGTTACGGCCTCGACCAAGTTTCAACTAATCTCATAGTCATGCTATGTTAAAACCAAATTGACATTGTGGTTTGTCATAACCCTGGGTTGTTATAGCCTTCTTTTCTTCCAAATAAACGATTCACATTATAAAATATCAACTAAAAATCTATCACAGTCGTTGGGAGAGGCACATGCCATTCATGGCATGGTCTGCGTCCATGCTGAGCGAATTCAGAACTAAGAATACAATACTCTATTTAAAAACACATAATCTATTTATAAGCTAACATAGAGCACGTGCTGGCAAGCCAATGGGCTACGACACCATTGTTACAATGGTGCATCCCATGGCATAACACCTAAGATCTAGAAGCTCCCTACTCAAAATACAGACCAAACAAATAGAGTGTTGTCCATATGGCCTTAAACCAAAATGATAAATACCATGATTGATTCCTTTAGAGTCCACATAAAATGCAGAAACTAAATAACCATATGAAACCCAAGTTACACAGTATTAAATGCTGGATGAATTCATAGGTATTTCATACCAAATCATTACAGTATTCATATAAAAAATCAATGCGTCATGCATTTACACAGAGAGGCATGAAACCCCTTTGATGGATAGTCAAGGAATCAAAACGATAATGGAAAGCTATGGGCTATGGCACCATTACAAGTAATGGTGTAGCCGCAGCCCAAAAAATTGCCAAATCTCTCAAAGAGAGTCCATTTAAAACCAGAGCAAACTACAACATAAACCCGAAAGGAAGAGTAACAAGTACCATCGAAAACCCCAACCCAGTAAATATTTCCAACTCACGAATGCCCAAAATGAGAGTAGGAAAGTGATTCTTGCTGGCAGGCTTACCATGGCCATCGAGAAGAAATCCCAGATCGACAGTGTAGCCTGTGCAAACCCTAGAGCGCCTTCACATTCACCTGTAGACAAAACACAATGGCATGAGGAGCATGACCATGCCATGGAGAAAACCAAACGAATAATTTCATTTTACACAGAGCTGGATTAAACTCACCTGCGAATTGATGGAGTTGACTCCACTCTCCAAACGCGTAGAGATCTCACTACACCACACTGCCAATACCATAATGCACCTACAACGAATTCCAAGTCCTTTTCCAAGTGTTTTCACCAACCCCAATGGCATTAATGGCACCAGCTGGTGGCCATTAACGCCACCATAAACCCCATCCATAATATCGTGTATCAACGTTAAATCAACCTTGTTTTATCATAAACCCTATATACTATGGTTTCTCCACCCTTTAAAAGTCAGCATAGGATCATTACTAATGACATGGTTTGTATACCATAAGTCCCAACCTTTTGGTATGCGCAGCCCTTAATACTATCATATAGTATTACAAGGTTTTCCCTTAACACTATCATATAACGTTATAATGTTTTCCCTTAGCATCAATACCATATAGTATTATCATATGCCCTTTAGGATAGTTCGTATAGGTAGCATATGCATTTAATTCATAGTCTAGGTTTGTAGCATTTAGGCATAATGGAAAACGTAGTATTGCATGAGTGGCCGTGATGCCCTCCCTAGGAAGAACAAGCGTAAGTCTACAAGCTTGTCCCCAAGGTAAACCTGCAAAATAGAAACAAGAGACGAGTAAGTAACTAAACAAGTGATTGACAATAATAATGATAAGAACAATAATACAATTCATAAGCATTGAGTAAATTAACGAATAAAGTTAATTAGCAAACATAGGGCATACCCAAATCGTAAAACGGGTCAGTAACAAAAGTGCAAGACGGAACGAGAAGTTTAACTAAGAACTAAACTGTGTCAAGTAACCAATAATCTTGATGCCACAAGAGTAACCTGTGAATCAATGAATAAGGTGGCTTAGTTCAAATGAACTAAGTAATCATGCATAATGAAGAATAACCTTACCTCTCAGATCGTCATGGGAGAACAAGTCCCGCCACTCCATCACTTTGTTCCCATCAATAAAGTGAAGTTAGTTTTCATTAAATAATCAAAGTATACATGTGTAGGAGTAAACGATGATCTATATAGTTCATTTATTCACTGACAGTAATAACTAAGATATATCGATAGTTTAAATAACAGAATTAAGACATAAGAAGTAAATGAACTAATAGTCACAGAATGGATAAGAGATTAACAAGACAGTGGGAATAATCCAAAGAGGTTGAAAGTTTAAGGAGCATCTATGTTTCCGCATTAGTACTAATGATCCCTTTTGGGTAGTTTTCACTAGCCTATAAAATGTTTTTTTTATTTTCAATTTTTGGGGAAATTACAGGGTGTGCTCGAAAATGGACAATAGCAAGACTAGTGATGGTCATTCATACAAGCAATACATAATTTTACTAGTGTATACTTCTGCTTTCGACCCTACCCCCTTCCCTGGTATTTTAGTTATCGTGAAAAATACAAATTAAAGGAAGAGGAAGGAAAACATATAATAAGTGAGCTTTCATATTATTTGAAATCGTATTATAATATGAATATGCTTTTGGGTTGTTTTGGTTTCACCTTAAAGATATTGTAATGCTCCTTTCCATTGTTGTTAATGCTCACCTAGAAAATGTGGATCTTTTATGTTTATTTAAAATCTCTGTTTAACTTGATAATTAAAAATTCCTTGAAATTTTATCTCAGATTTAAAAATTCTTTGAACTTTTTTTACCAAAATCATGTAAAATCAATGTAGTCTTATATATATATATATATATATATATATATATTTTGTTATAT
>LPNX010183922.1:19452-143150 GCA_001517045.1 Pseudotsuga menziesii
CAGATTTTTACTCTGTTGAAGTTTTGAATTGGCATTTTGGTTGAACATTCCATCTATCATGAAAAAAGCAGAATAAAACTATTCAAAATAGAAAAAAATAAACTAAATAAATATAGAAAACTTTAGAAAGTAAAGTGAATAAATATAAAAAAATTGAAAAGTAACTCCTAGAAATTAAAAAGAAAAATAATAGACTAAATAAATATAGAAAATTTGAAAAAGTAACCACTAGAAATTAAAAAGAAAAATAATAAACTAAATAAATGTAAAAACTTTGAAAAAGTAACCACTAGAAATTAAGAAGACAAATAATAAATTAAATAAATATAGAACTATTAATAAATTAAAAATAAATTAACATAATAATTTTACAATACACTTCCATGTGGATACAAAAACAAAGAAATGATGAATTTACGTCTTCCAATGCATGTTCATGGATATGTTTACATTTATATACCGAAGTAAAATACCCTTGGAAAATTTCTGAAGGAGGGATCTAAGGAAAGGAATGAATATTCTTAATAGAGAGTTAATCATGGGAAAAGGCTCAAAGAACCGACACTTAACCAATGTCGAAATTATTTCCATCATGTTACAATCACCCTTTTAGGTATTTGCCCAAAGAATGGTGAATCGAGTTAATGAGGCATATTTATCTTAATATGGGAACAAATGATGGTAATTGATGTATTGGTGTTGTAATTACCCTATAAATTACTCATAATTGAACACCTGCACCTACAAGTACCAAGTAGAAACCTAGATTTCAATGACTCGTTATTCAAATTTCTTTAGAAGAATAGTTGAGAAAAGAAAATTGACCTCATATGAACTCCAATTTTAGAGTTATAAGCCTGTATTCCAATTCTAAGTAGACTAAAATAGGAAACTTCATGTCAAACCTTTTAGAGGAATGCCATAACAAAACCTATTAACATGAGACTCAAAGATCCAGAATAGATTAAACTTGTGCTAAGGGTTTTATCTCTTACTCTTACTTCGAAACTAGCCATCTACCACCATTGTTGAATGAGAGATGGTGTACAGAGCATGCACAAGTGTCTTACTAAACAATAAATGTCAATGGCTCCTCACATCTATTGCCACCTCTATGAGATACCATAACATGAATTGACAAATGTTTTGAGAAGTGCTTTCAATTTGTTTATTTTGATTTTAATATTTTTTTATATAGTTAAATAATATAATTTAGTGAGTTTTTATACAATTGAATGTTATTAGGTGTAATTCAAATGGTTGACTACTAGCATAGATCCAAATCCTAGGCTCTATCAAGCGCCGAGAGGGATCAAATCTTTGGAGGTGCAGACCTCTTCTTAAGTATTGCACTCAACTATCAGCTTTAATGTGATTCATACCAAAATGCACATCTTTTTTTTTAAGGTGCACAAATAATATTTTTATTATTAATATTTAATACTATTTATGGCTGCATATAATATTTTTTATTATTTTTTATTTTGTTAGGAAAGAACATTAGAACATCTCCCACATACATAGTTTTAAAACCATGTGCAAGGCCCTCCTAAAATCATGGGTTGTTTAGGAGGCCTTGCACATGGTATTAAAACCATTTTCAACTACCTCCTAAACCATGTACAATAAAACCATGGGTTGTTTAGGAGGCCTTGCACATGGCTTTGAAACCATTTGTAAGGCCCTCCTAAACCATGTACAATAAAACCATGGGTTTTTTTAGGAGGCCTTGCACGTGGTTTAACCATGTGCACGACCAACATTTTGTTTTTGCCATTAATTCAATTTTTTATTTTTTATTATTTTTTTAAGTAGAAACATTACAACATCTACCTTATATTGTGTTGTTTTTCTCACCAACATTTTTTATTTCCGATAATTAATTTTTTTTTTCTTATTATTTTGTTAGGTAGGAACATTACAACATCTCTCCCATATTAGGTTTTTTTTGTGGCCCACATTTATTTTGGAATATAATTAAAATTTTTGCTTTTTATAGTCGACATCTACATAACGTTACGCAACTTTACATAACGTTACAAGATCTCCCCCATACTGGGCTGTAAAGCACCTCTAGGCGCAATTAATGTTAATTAAAAGTCTCTTTTTATTTAAATAAATATTAACAAATTCAAAATCATTTTATAATTTTTTTTGATAGATATTAAACATATTAATAAATAAAGTTTTCAAAAACATAATAAAATAATTATAAATTTACTTAAAAGGAATGGGATATTATTTCACTTATTGATGATTTTAGATACAATTTTTTTTTATACAAGAGTAGGGAAAAACAAAATCACATAGTTTGACCGGAAAGAATGATATTTTGTCATTCAATCTATGACTAGTCATGTTTGTTTATTGAGTACTTTGTATATGAGTTAAATAATGTATTCGTATAATGTGGTATATCTCAAGCAATATATTTAAGCACATTTAAATTTTACTATAGATTAAATCTTATGGATATATTTAAGAACATTTAAATTTTACTCTACGTTAATTCTTATGGCCACTTGTATTCTTTTATTGAAGTCATGAGATAAATGACATATTAATGTGTCGATTAGGAGGAAAACATTAATGTCTAAATCAATAAAAAATATGTCCTAGGAAGATCCTTCACATGGTCCAAGACGGTTAAAAGAATACGCATACTCACACCACGTAAGGATTTCTGACATAGGTAAAACCTTGTAAAATTCTCATAAATGTGAGATGATGTCAGCGTGCCACCCGCTGCTAGGAAACATTCACATCACACCATACCACGCAATCACAGTTAAAAAAATTATTATAAAAAAATTTAAGTAAAATACATAATTTTAAGAGATAAGTTTAACTTTAGTTTCCATAAAAAATTAATCTTGTACACATAAATCAAATTACCTTCCCAATTTATATATATCCCCTTGTTGGGAACATAACAATGATAATGATATACACATAATTTCTTATATCGTTTATTTTATAATGAGATTTTTTAATGCATAAGTATACACATATTTTCTTGAGATGAAAGATATTGTTTATTTTATAATTGGATTGTTTAATGCATAAGTATGTAATGCTTGGTTATCAATACCAATAATTATTCTATGTCTATCTCTTAATTGATTCATAGTTTAAAATTGATGATGATATACACATATTTTCTTTAAATAAAAGATATTGTTCATTTTATAATTAAATTATAAATTAAGAGATGGGCATGGTATTGATAACCAAGCATTAAATACTTATACATTAAAAAATACAACTATAAAATAAACAATATCTTTCGTGTGAAAAAAAAATGTGTATATCATCATAATTGTTAAACAATGGATCTTAAGGATCAATTAAGAGATGGACATGGAATACTTGATGGCATTGAAAACCAAGCATTACTTACTTATGCATTAAATAATTGTCACACGCTTATAATTTCTGTAATATATATATATATATATATATATATATATATATATATATATTCTTTTATCAAGAGAGTAGTGTAGCATGTAATAATGACTTATATAGAGTAGTGTAGCATGTAATAATGATTTATATAGTTTTTATTACTGATTTTGACAGGTTATTATGCGGAAGTTTGTATAATTATTATCTACATTTTTTTGTTACACAAAGGTGATGTTCTTAACATATTTTTATATTTCTCTTGCTACATGTTTTTTCTAAGTTTACTTAGACCTAAGCCAAGTCTTTTCCCTAGCGGTCACACCCTAGCTCTTATGATAATGATACCAATATGTTTTTGTAAAGAAAGTGAGTTGGGGGACTATGGTGTTAAACATGATAGTCCTTATCCCAATGATTGGCTTATCCCAATGATTGGCATGAATTATGGTTATGTTTGATCCATGGTATACACCATGGTCCTTGCACATGACATAAGTTTATATGCATGGATCATATGTTAACAAGCTTAGACATACAATTACCATATTAGAAGGTTGATCTAGGGAAATAATTTGTTGACATGTTATAATATATCATATGATTTGGTGATGTGATATGTTGGGAGGTACAAGATTATGATTTGGCTTGAAATTTGCAATAAAGTTTTGTCCTAGATGTGAGTTGACAGCGCGGCCAAGCATTTAAAGGCATTCCTGAGATTTAATCTCGGCCCTCCATTTGTTATTGCGAGCTTGCAAGGGTTCAATAGGGTTTAATTGTGGTTTTTGGCATGTTCAAACATTTTATTTTGATGTGGTTTGGTCTGCAACTCCTTTGGAAGGAATATTTTCCTTCCATGGATGCGCTGAGTAATTTCACCTATTACATATTTATCAAGTTTGTAAAATTGCACTTGTTGTTTTTATGAGTTGTGTTGGAGGTTTTTGTTCGGTGTTAATGGCCGCCACGAGTCTAAGCCTTGTTGGTTGTTGCACAATGAACCCAGACCATCATCCCATGGCCCTTCACTTCCTTTAACCTCGTAAACTCGACTTAGCTCTTTAATAGTTTTATTAAATTATTTTTTTTATATTAAAATGAACCAACAACGATTGACTTGTTTTTTTTTGTGTTGTTTTACTCTCTATGAAGACAAAGGATAAGGGACTCGAGGAGGAGCTGAGATACTTAGTAAGCAGGGACTAATCCAATTGAATTTTTAGGATTTGGGTCTAAATGGACGAGTTAGGAATCGAGGTGACATTGGGTCCTAAACTCATAGAATTTTATCCTCAAGAACACACCTAGTGGTTAGGAGACTTGTTGTGGTTTCAAGAGAGAAAAAAAACAATGGTGTTTTGGTTGGTTTCTCATGGCCATGTCCCTTGGTGCAAGTCATAGATTCAATGGTCATAGCCCAATAAGTCGCTTCCATGGTGTCCATATTAATAAATAAAAAAATTGGATTTCACATAAAGAAATTAACAAGTACAGCTTTAAGGGCATTTCAAAAATCTAAACATAGAGTCAAAAACCTAAGCATAAACACAAGAGTTATATTTATAATAAAAAATCTTCTTTAAGAAATTTAAAATTTCATTTAATATATGAAATTTTTAAATTTTCAAAAACGAAAATTAAGAAGTGACTTTTGTTCATAAGGGGTATTTACAAATTAAACAAAAATTGATAAGCACAATGTGTGAATATAGTTTCATTCAATTTTTAAAATTTGTTTTTATGATTTAAGAAAATGCGATTATTATTATTAATTTTCAATATACTTCGTTAATATTGAAAATATCTTATTTTAATATTTAGTACACTTTCTTAAAATAGGAAATTAAAAAAAAAAAATTTGAAGATTAAATTTCCAATGTTTGTTTTAAAATAAACTTAAAAAAATAAAAATGTCATTTTGAAGAGTAAATTTCGAGACTTCCTTTTATAATGAATTATATGTTATTGGATAAAGGATTGAATGATGAATTCATTAGCATCAAATTCAAGATTGGATCATGAATCAACTAGCATCAAATACTTTGCTTGACATGAAAAAGATGAATGTAATACTTTATGGTAACATTTTAAAGTAATTTTATTTAAATTTTATTTATGAGATATAAATTAATAATTTTGTAAAAGTTTATGTTTTATTGTGAATATGAAAATCTAGATACATAAGTTAAGAAGTCATAAACTTAATTGATATAAACTTGAGTTTAGATCAATAACTAAATCCTCGGTCATCTTTACAAAGAGAAGTGCCGAGTAAATAAAGAGAGTTAGTTATTAACTATTAAAAGCCGTAGGAAAGGAAAGAAAAATGGCATGCAAAATGAAAGAAAGAAAGACAGTTGTTAGAGATCACCATTGGGCGTAGGATCTATGTGATTTAAAGTAAAGTACATAACTGCGAGAGAGAATCTGAAAGATGTTAGGATCAAAGCTAGAATTGCTAGTGATCAACTTAAGGTGTTAGGTTTTGGAAATAATTAATTGTGTCTATTTAAAGTGGTGGCAACTTGGAGGTGGGGAAAGTGAGATTTAAAATCATGATTTTGGGACATGGGGTGGAACTCTGGCAGACTATCATGTCTCAAGGTTCCCAAGGCTGGGTGGTTCATGATTGCTAACTTCCATTTTTTCCCAGATTTGAACCAGATATGTATTCTGGTTAACCAGACTCTTGTTTGTTACAAATACATTATATATATATTTAAATTATACAAGTATTATGGAAAGAGTTATCAAATATTTTAACCATTTAGTTACAGTATGACTTTGTAAACCATTGAAGAGATTTAATTACTTACACGGTGGAAACGATTAATATTATCTTGTAAAATAAGAATAGTTAAGTAAATATGACGATAAGGTATGAATGGAAAATGGATTTCTTGAGTGAGAATAAAACCCTAGTCAAACCATAATACTATTTATTCATTTACTGATTGCGATAACATAATAGAAGTATAAATTTGACTGTAATGTATGTATAAAAATGCACCTGTTAACTCGGAATAAAACCCTAGATTATTTCTTTAAATGTAGATATCGATAACAGAGTTGGAGAGTAAAACCTACCCACAGAAACCAAATTCCGGATCAATAGTTAGGGATACATCTTATATAGAACGCAATAGCAGAAGCTATCTTATACGAAGAATTATATCTGAAATCCATATTAGTAACAATATACAGGTAAATATAAATCGAAACTAAAATATTATGCATACAAGTCGAAACATAAAGCTGTATACATTACAAGAAGAAATATTATACAAGGGTTCTTCCATCACAGTTGAGAAGTATTCAAAATGGGGGCAAGTTAACCCAAAAAATTCCACTTAACCACTGTATATTGTTCTCGAAAAAAAGAGTTCAAAACCATAATAGTAACCAGTTGGATTGCCATTCTTTTTGTACATAAGAACCCTTTTCCTGTAGGTTAACCAAACCTAAAATTTCCATCTCTTAAGCTTCAAAATCATAAAGGGAATATGAGCCATACAAAACCCCACTCTATTCTTATTTTTCGAATTTTCAACAACATAATAAATCCCAAGAAACTTCTCCATTCCAATGCTTACAGAGTTGACTAAAAGGTGAAAAAGGACTTACAAATCCATCGAAGGCGAAGTTCAAATAGTTCTCGGCCTAACAGGAGAAAGTTCAAATGGGTATTGGTTTTCCGCTATTGGAAATACCTGTATAAAAGATCTAGCTATATATCCCTGTATAATAAGACCAAACTCAGCAGAATCGAGCTCTGTCAGTGAAATTACCAAGTTATTCATTGTAGTGTTGCTGGAAAAATAGCTTGAACGATAACCTTCTGTATCCAAAAATGGTATCATCTTTGAATACTAGTCTCCAACCCCACCTTTGTATACAATATCATACACCACAATAATACTAGAGGTAAAAAAACTATATAAAGGAAACGACTTCTCAGGTGTTAATGGGTCATGACGAGCTAAAGGTAATTGAATAAGACGCCATGAGTGCTGAACAAACCTCCCAACACTGTCGAACAACTCGGGAACGAGTATAGAAGAGTAAAGGTAAAAGTTAAATTTTAACATGTCCTGAAAAGGGTAATCAATACCAACACCATCTATAAAGCACCCTTTTACCTCGAGAATTGAAAAGAAAACATTGGACCTTGCCATAATCATTGTTGCATGGAATAAACCTTCGAGGTACATGAACTAAATGATATCAACCTTTGTATTTTATTTGGAATAAGGTCATGCTATTGAATTTTCCATGATTTTCCCTAACATACCTTTGGAGTAATTATACCATTTCTTAATGAACATACCCAATTTGTTGGATTTGGAAGTATTTCAAACCATAGATTGTTTTATATACACATACCCCTCAACCTTCTGCATCTGTGTGGCAATAAGAGAAAAGGTGGAGTATGTTAATAAAGCTAAGTAAGTCACGAGTTAACCTCATAGTCGAATTTGTAATGCATACGTGTCTCTAAGCAATCACATCTTCACTGAACTATAGGTTTTGAAATTAAAGAGCTAGGAGTTCAAGTTCTTTCACCTAAGGAGGCATTGTTATAATTTGGAATAATATTTTTTAGGTTCATTACAAATTGTATCATTGCGTGGTTATAATGCTTGGACCTAATGGGTCGTCAAAGTATTGAAGAAGTAATCTCTTTAGGTAAATATTAAATTATGGTTTTCCATAGATTAACAAAAACAAATACTTGCTACAGACAGAGAAAAAACAATGGTAGTACACAACATGTCAGAATAAGCAGTACCTCAAGGAATACCGGTATTGAAAAATGCGACTTTATATGTTGAGTTGGAGGCCAAATGTAATTCCAAAATACAATCATAAATGTTGGAAACTATGAGAAGTTTGAAAGCTAATATAGATAGTCTTAAGATGAACAAAGTTAAACTAATGAATGCTAAATCGGATCAAGAAGAGATCAACAAATTAATTTTAAAAATTTTAACACACCAAGCACCACCAAAAAATAAAAGTCAAAACTCTTGTAGTACCAGGAAGAAAAGAAAGGAAAATACCAAAACTTGCACCAGTGAAGAAACCACCTACAATACTCGAATAATATGTAGAGAGTTAAATAAATATGACAAAAGAAAAGATAAGAAAATAAAAGGAGGATCTATGGAACTACAACAGAAATTTAGGAAACTCAAACCTCCAGTGTTTGATGAGGATTCTGAAGAGGTTGTAGAAGCTTGGTTATTAAATATTAAGCATTATTTTCAGGAATAGATTTATGATGATAACTTGGTGGCATGTTTGGCTATCTTCCAATTGAGCATGAAAACTTCCCTATGGTGGAAGGAAGAGAAAAGCATGAATAACATACCCATCAAGGATTTAAGCTAGAATGTTTTTAATAAATTGTTTGAAGATAAATAAATGTCATAATGGTATTATGATGAAAAAGCCAAAGAATTTAATGACTTGTGGTTGGGGAAATTAACTATGGAAGAGTTTGTAACTAAATTTTTCAATTTAAAACGTTATGTACCTTACCTAAAGGACAAAAACGAAAAATTATATTGTTTTATCAGTTTCCTCCTCCATCTTATAAGGATAAAATTGAATTTGATATTCCAAAGACCATGGATGACCCAATAAAAAATGCTAAACTCTGGTACCTGATATTTAAACAAAGATCTGAACTAAGTAGGACATGGAAGAATAGGAATCTAACGAAAAGAGGGATCAACATAATAAGAGATTCAAACCTTCCCCTTTTAGGAAAGGAACTAGGAGTTATACAGATAATAATTATAACAAATTAGGTTCAAACATAAACAACGGTATTAAAAGTGCAAATTTTTTTAGTAGTGGTGGCAATAACAGTTCAAAAGAAATAAAATGTTGGGCTTGTAATGGATCTCATTTGTACAGAAATTTTCCTCACAGTCCTAATAGGAAAATGGCTCCCTTAAATATGTTGCAAGAAGTGTCTACAGTCAACGACAAAGCGAGGAATATACCAAGAATTAATGCTCCCATGGAAGAACGACAAGCAGATCATCAATATACTATGCTAGAAGTGGAAAGTAAAATATTAAATACACATGTTTCCATTCTTATTAACACATTGTAATGTCCCCAAAATTCTAAAAAAAAATTTGTAGGTTAGTAAAATGCTACCTTTCATGGACATTAATTATCTTTTGTGGAATATATCTCTCATTGTCTACTAGATCTAAGTGTCACAAGATGTCTTTCCATTTTTATGCATTTTCCTATGTAATACTGATATGGTTATGTGCTATGGTTAAGTTACTTGCATTTTTTTATATGATTACTTTGCTGGTATTTACTATTAACAAACATTTGCATATGCTGGTTCGGTTGTGTCTTACTTCCTATTTATATGTCTTGCACTTCGTTTATAGTTTTATTTATTAAAAGTTATAACTTTCCTTTAACTATCAAGGGATGGAGTGGTGGGGTTTTTATCCCTTGAGGGACCACTCAAAGAGGTAAAAAGGTTCCTCTTGCTTGTACATGGTTTACCTAATTCATTGTGAACTAAATCAGACTTCCTCTTTTGTGCAGATTACTTTGTTGGTGGAAAATATCTACGACAATGAAAAGTAACAACATCCTACAACATGATAACTATGTTACACTTAACTATTAGTAACTGGTGATAAGATGACTAAATTCTTGACCTAGATGAGCTTACATTTACATTTATGTAGAGTTGACAGTGTATGGTTTAAATCATTACAGTTGTGATTATTATTATGCTTAAGGGTATGCAACCTTAACCACTTTGATATTCAGATTATAACATGTAACTTTTAAGGTATAAATCCTAGGGTTTAAGGCGTGATTGATATGTCATGGAAAACATTTACAAGAAGTTCTTGGAAGAACTATAGGATATGTATAAACTATTTAAGGCATATTTCATATGCCATAAAACTATGGCTTGACATCGCAATGGAGGGTTTAGCGAGGGTTTTTATGCGAGGGTTGTGGACAATACAAAATAGTCGTGGGATTAACTATGGGAAAGTGGTTTTGCATTTTGTGAGTAGTGGATGATAGGGTGTTGTTTTTAATGCTGCTGGGAAAGCATGGGAAATGAGCCTCATATGTTGTTCTAGTCATTGGTGTGATTCATTTGTTTTTGTTCCTCTGGTTGTCTATGGGGTTTTCGCTCTCAGGTCTTTATGTTGCATGGAGCAAGAGTCTTCCCTTTCACCAACAAGTATGCTCTTGAAATGGTTTTTGCAACAATGTTTTGGTTGTTTTCTTATGTTAAGGTTTAGTATAATCTTTATAGCTTTGTGTCTTTGGTTTGCAGGTGACAGGGTTGATTCGAAATGTGGATTGTCGGTGTCTCTTTGGATAGTATGTGCAACCCTTTAAGCAAGTAAGCCATGCGAAATGCATAGGCCCTTACTTCTGCACATATGTTTGACACAGTATTGCACTATGGTTTGGGAGGGTTTATATCACTATAAGTTTTATTGTGGGTTTGATAGCTTGGTTCTTTGAGAGATTGGGCATCCAAGAGATGTGTTTGTATTTAGTATTTTCTATGTAATTCCATATAAAACTTTTGGGGAAATACTTTGACTGTCATACAAGGGACTCAGCTCTTGGTATAACACGTTGTCGTTGGAATTCTTTTGTAAAGATGTCAGGTTTTAAGGTTTTAATGAAACACTCTACATTTGGACCACCATTGATGTGTAAGATTGGATTCACAGTGCCATTGCTTACAATGGAACTGTTGATATCGTGACTCTATTTAATTCTCATTCTCGACATTATATTCGTTGGGTATGATTTAATGTTTATTATGGGATGGGGTTTCACCTCATGGCCATGAGCTTGGCTCGGTCTTTAGGTGAATAATCAACATGCACATTTTGTTTTTATGTTTATTTAAAGATGCGACTGTGTAGATATTTAAATAGTGTTTTAAGGCCGTGGTTTACAGTCATGAGCTTTGAAAGCTATGGCTCATCCCTTATACGAATACGCAGTCGGTGAATATAGTGTTTGATTTATGTATCTGTGTGTTTGGTTATGCTAGCGTATCTCATATTTGGTTTAACTATAGGTTTATGTCAAAAAATTTTGGGAATCCTGTAATGTGAACCCTTACTATGTAAATTTATAGTGTTTATAATGTCTTGTATTTATAAGAGATATCTACAGGATTCGATCTTGGGCATGTAATCGATTTGGTTTCGGTCTCAATGTTATAATACTATAGGATTTGATCCCGGGTTGTCCTAACGCATGGACTGATGTTTGGCGCAGCGTCATGTTTTTACTTTGTCAATGATTCCTACATGATTTGATCCTGGGTTTTTAAATGGATTAGACTTTGGTTTTAACATTTTCTATTTTTGTGTTTTAGCCACAACGCCTACATGATTTTGTCATGGTTGTTTGATGAGTTATGATGATAATACTTTGGTTGGAATTCCACAGGATTCGATCCTAGGTACAACAGTGTATAATAATGTGTTGATTTATATATATATATATATATATATATATNTATATGGGGTTTTGTTAAGACTTATAATCATTATGTTTTATCATAAAATTAGTATTTAATTTATCTTTAAGTCTATGAAGAGTGTTTTTGTTATATTTTTTTATATTGGAATTGCTATGTGAAATAATAATAAGTGTGTTGGCAATATGAAATCTACCAGCAGTGGAAATGCAACTTTAGAGTTGGACTTTAATAGAGATAGTTTCATTTATGTGTTTTAATTAGTTCTTTTTTGTTGATAGTTTATTAGTTATTTTAAAAATGATCTAATTCTAGTTTGAAGTTCTTCAACCGAGAGATTAGACCTCTTGTCTGTGGGTTTTATAATTTTATTTATCCGTATGCCAACTCTATTTTACTTTTTCATTTAAGTTTTGACTACTTAACAGAAATCTAGTTATCTAAATTAATTTTAATCCTACGATAAACTATGATAGAAAATTACACAATTACAGAGAAAACTGAGTTTAAAATATGAATGATAAAAGAGTAATATTTAAAGAAAGACACCATACTTTTGCTAGGGTTTTGAAATCTAATAAAAGCATATGTGACAGTCTAAAAGAAATACTAGGAAATATGACCTATATTTTTCTAACTAGGTAATCATGGTTAAGTAAATGAGACACCCTGTAGATTAATATCTACTTCATAAAATTGGGTTTTAAGTTTTGTAAACAAATTAAACTTATCTTCTCTTTAATGGTTCTGTAAACAAAATAGCCCTACCTACAACAAGCATATAACATGTAGAATTTCATTCATCTTATAAACCCTTCCTTTAATCAGAAACTGTATGAACTGTGAGGAAAATAAAGAAACCTCATACCTACAATTTGAAGCTATTCTAATGGATGGAAACCATGCACACTCAAGCACACATTATTAACAAGAACATAGACAATTCTCACCTCA
The DNA here is from genome assembly GCA_001517045.1 of Pseudotsuga menziesii. Classification (NCBI taxonomy): domain Eukaryota; kingdom Viridiplantae; phylum Streptophyta; class Pinopsida; order Pinales; family Pinaceae; genus Pseudotsuga; species Pseudotsuga menziesii. The sequence continues at coordinate 32,327 of LPNX010183922.1, forward strand.
AATTGGTTAACCGAATAACTTGGGAACTACCACGTTCCACCCAACTATGACCTGGAACCATTCCTGGTTTCAATCCGGATCCCCTCTAGTTGGTTCCAACATGAAATTAGCTTAGAGCTCCTAAAGGTAACGCTTCCCTAACTGGGATAACATGTTTTTTACCAGTTTTCGTTTTCTCTTGGGAAAAATACTCTCCAAGAACTCTCTTGAGAATAATCACATAGAATAGATGTAATAATGGAAATATCCTCCAGCGTCTCTTTATATTGGGTATTTATAAACAATTTTTAGGAAAAGGGACACTTAAATCAAGAATCATTTTTTTCTTGAAATAACTTTTTTTACTTAGTTTAGGCGAATTTAATATTTATTTTATTTTAACTTAGGAAGTGCTTGACTAGTTCTTATTTTGACTCTTTTAGGTATTTAAATATTTAATTAATATTGGTAATAAATATTAAAAGATGGATCCGTTAATTATTATTTATAGTTAATATTACTAATACATATGCTTACTCTTTTATTCACATTATAGATATAAACTATATATATATATATATATATATATATATATATATATAACATTTTTACTTTTGGTATAATATAGCATGACCCCAAATCACATGATACTTTTCTTTTTAGATTATAGTCACTTATTTATTAAGGCCTTTAGGTATGGGTTAGGTCAACTAGGTTACACAGCTCTAAACCTCCTTGCATGTTGGATTACCTCATATAACATGGTAGTTATTCAGTACTTATGAGACACAAAAATTAAAAATTTCATTTAATCACTTAAAAATAAGTAAGACGAGATCTTTTTATCAGAGTCATTTTCAATTGACATATTAATTTTTCAGTAACTCCTAGAATTTATTCAGAGTCCATACTCAACGCTAAGAACAAGGAGTTGCAACTTAGTGCAATTTGTGAGCTCGCTAAACACTAATGCTAGGATGTACTTGTAGGATACACCAAGGGATACAATGGACAAGGATATGATGTTCCAAAGCTTATGATCAACATCAACTTAGAATGCTCCACGGCTCATGCCCAACACTTCCAATTCTTATCTTTTCATCTGCTTCAGAGCTTCATGCTCAACATAAATGTTTCATAACTCATGTGCTCCAGAGCTTCTTTATCAACAAAACCATCAAATATGCATGTGCTTCAGAGCCTCTCACTCAACACAAACATCAAATACTCATGTGCTCGAGAGCTTCTTGCTCAACACAAACATCAAATACTCATGTGCCTCATATCTCACACTCAACACAAATATATCATCATTTATGTGCTTCAAGGTCCACAACCATAAAGGGAATTTATAGATCTATAAATACGTGACAATTCTTAGCAGTTAAACTCAAGAAGTGTATGAAGAAAGGATTCCAACTTTATACCATTAAAATTGTGGAAGATGTAACTGAAAAATAAAAAATAGCATTGGAGCAATTACCTCTTTTTAAGGAATTTCAAGACGTATTTCCTGATGAGATACTAGGATTTCCTCCTAACTGTATATTTATACTTTACTATAGATTCAATGCATGGAACTACACCTATCTCATGACATCCTTATTGTATGAGTATTCCAGAACCAACATAAATAAAAATTCAATTACGAGAATTACTAGACAATAAATATATTCGAACCAATGTGTCACCTTGGGGAGCACTAGTCTTGTTTGTTAAAAATAAAGATGACATTTTTCAGAATGTACATAGATCATAAAAAATTAAATAAGATGACAATTAAAGAAAATACCTATTATCGAGAATTGATGATCTATTTGATTAGATTGGTGGATCCAAAGTCTTATAAAAAATTGATCTTAAGTTAAGGTATCATCAAGTATGGGTTAAAGAAGAAGATATCCACAAAACTACTTTTCATACAAGATATGGACATTATGAATTTGTGGTGGTGCATTTTGGGCTGACTAATGGCCCTGCAACATTTATGAATATGATGAACAATGTACTAAGTAAATTTTTACATAAATTTGTGCTAATGTTTATTGATGTCATTTTAATATATTCAAATAATGAGGTTGAACATGAGGAACATTTGCGAAAAGTTTTGCAAAATTTGAGAAAACATCATTTATATGCAAAACTTAGTAAATACAATTTTTATAAGAGAGAAGTGTAGTATTTGGGACATGTAATTTCAGAAAAGGGGGTAGCAGTTGATCCTGTTAAGGTCAAGGATATTTTAGAAAGGCCAGTACTAAAGGATGTGCATGACATCAGATCCTTCATGGGATTGAAAGGATATTGTCGCATGTTTATAGAATATTTTTTCCAGAATAGCTCACCCTATAAAAACCATTCAAAAAAATGTGTTTTCTTTGTATGGAGTCAACAACGTGAAGAAATTTTTGATAAATTAAAACATTTTCTCACGACATTGCCCACATTAAAAATTGTTGATTCAAGTAAATATTTTATAGTATGTACTGATGCAAGTAAAGAAGGTTTGGGAGGGGTTTTAACTCATGAGGGTCATGCAATCTACTATGAATCCAGGAAGTTGAAGGAGCATGAAAATAATTATATGGTACATGATATGCAGTTGGAATTTATCATCCATGCCGTTAATATTTGGTGACATTATTTGGTGGGTAAGAAATTTCTATTATTAATTGATAATATAGGATTAAAATACATGATTGATTAGAAAGCATTGAATGCACCACAAGCCAGATGGCTTGAATTTCTGAGCGAGGTATGATTTCAAAATTAGACATATAAAAGGAAAATAAAACATAGTAGCAAACACATTGAGTTGAGAACAACATGAATTGCACACTATATTAACTAATGACTATGAGTCACAATTAAAAAAATTGTTGAAAACAATATCAAGTAGTGATTCTGAATATATGAAATTGATGGAAAAATGCATCCAAAGATTTGATAATGTTGAGTATAATATGTATCATATTAATACATAAGGATATTTGTGTTTTAAAAATCAAATGTATGTGTCTAACCAGTCTAACATAAAGAAAATAATATTTGAATAATTACACGATAATCTCACAAATTCATAACAACTTTGAAAAAATATTTTTATTGGCCAAATATGAAGAAAGAAATGGTGGAATATGTGGCTAGGTGTTTTACATGTCAATAGCTTAAATTTTTTCATCAACATTCAACTAGATTATTGTAGCCTATGTCCATTCCTGAATGGAAATGAGAAGTTATAACCATGGATTTCATAAGAGGACTACCCATTAGAGGAATTTTGGGGTCTAAAATGGGCCTCCTAAGGAAAATAATAAAATAATAGTTAAAATAATAAAATAATATTGATTAATTTTGGAGGAAGAAAGAAAAAAACTACTTTTTGTGTTCATATTTTCGACATATCTCCTTGTGTTTTTACTCAAATTTTGATTGGGAGAGCTCGTTGGATGCAGAATTTGATTCCGCATCCAACGAGCTCTCCCAATTGAAATTTGAGTAAAAACACAATGAGATATGTCGAAAATACGAACAAAAAAAGTAGTTTTTTTTAATGACAAATATGCCAATTCAACCATTATGGTTGACTTATTTTATTGAAATTCTATTGGTTCTTGAATTCCAACTCACAAAAACTTATTTTGGCACGTTTTCTTATAAGGCCCATTTTAGACCCCAAATTTCCTCTAATGCAAAACAAAAAGATAGAACGATTCTATGATGGTGGTAGTAGATAAGTTGAGAAAATCAGTGCATTTCATCCTTGTAGAATCAACTTACAAAGCCATAAACATTGCTAACATATTAATGAAAGAGATCTTCGGACTTCATGGAATTCTGAAAACTATTATCAAAGATAGAGATGCAAAATTTACTTCAAATTTTTGGTAATCTTTATTTAAAGGTATGGACAAAAAATTAAATCTCAGTATAGCATACCATCCTCAAACAGATGGACAAAAAGAATGGGTAAATAATCTTTTAGAAGATATGGTAAGGGTGTGCGTAATGAATCAACCAGGTAAATGGGAGGATTACATCCATATAATGGAATTCACATATAATAACAATACATCCATATAATGGAATTCACATATAATAACAATTATCAATCTTCACTAAAGATGATTCATTAGAGGAAATTTCAACTCAAAATGGGCCTTTTAACTTTAACTCAAATTCCATGTCATCGTGTGTTAACCAATGAAAATGCTTTAAATTTGAAATACCGTATAGGTATTAAACACTTTTTTAATATAAATTTGGGGATAGGTATCATATAAAAACTACTTTTTTTGTTTGTATTTTCGACATAGCTCCCCATATTTTTAATCAAATTTCAATCGGGAGAGCTCGTTGGATGCGGAATTAAACCGATCAAAACTTGAGTAAAAACATGGGGAGATATATCAAAAATACAAACAAAAAAGTAGTTTTTTTCTTTTCCTCCTCCAAAATTAATAAATATTATTTTATTAATTTATTAATTTTTTTTAGGAGGCCCATTATGAGTTGAAATTTCCTCTAATGCCTTTCGAAGTATTATATGGTAGGAGGTGTAAAGTACCGTTGATCTGGGGTAATATTGAAGATATAATGGCACTAGTACCATACATGTTGGCACAAATAGAATCAATGGTATGAAAAATAAAAAAGAAACTAAAGGAAGTAGAAGACCGGAAAAACGTTATGCAGACAACAAGAGAACAACTAAAGAATACAATTTAGGGGAACATGTATTCCTAAGAATCAAAACAAAGAAATGAACATTACAAATAGGATTATATGGAGAACTTACCCTCAGATATGTGGGACCTTTTGAAATATTTGATAGAAAAGAGTCAATAGTGTATCAATTGGCTCTACCTCCTTGTATAAGAGTTCATGATGTTTTCCATGTTTCTTTATTAAAAAAATATATAGGTGATAATTCTCATATCATTGATTGAAATAATGTACAGGTGGGATCAGAGGGTGATTTTCATGCAGAATCGATGTGCATTCTAGAAAAAAAAGAATTTGTGCTTCGTAATCGAACTATCATACAAGTTAAAGTGCAATGGAAATATTGCACGCCATAGGAAGCTACTTGGGAAGAATAAGTTATGAGACAAACCTATAATATTTTATTCCAAGATTATGATAAGGCAGTTTAAGCACAGAGGATGGTGCAAATATTTAGGAGGGGAGTATTGTAACACCCCCTCATAACATTTTAAAGTAACTTTACTTAAATTTTATTCATGAGACAGAAATTAATAATTTTCTAAAAGTTTATGTTTTATTGTGAATATGAAAATCCAGATATAGAAGTTAAGTAGTCATTTAGTTAATTGGAAGAAACTTGAGTTTAGTTCAGTAACTAAATCCTCATCCATCTTTATGAATAAAAGTTGATAGTAAATAGACATAGTTAGTTATTAACTATTAAAATCCCTAGGGCACGAAAGACAAATGTCATGCAGAAAGAAATAAAGAGAAAAAAAAAGTAAAGAAAGAAGGGAAGAGAGCTCTTAGATATAACCATTGGGTGTAGGATCTATCTATATTAAAGTAAAGTACAGAACTGCCAGAGTTCATCTGAAAGATGTTAGGCTTAGAGATATAACTTCCAATGAGCACCTTAAGTGTAATGTACCTCTTGTACCTAGATTCCATTGTGTATGAAGATTGGGTAAAAAAAAAAACTTTGTACATTGTTACTAAAACCAAGTCCATCTCATTAGTGTCGAATGTATGATTGATCCTTTCAAACGTATACTCATTCATATCATTAGCCTATTTTGAAATCATCTATCAATGGTATTGTAAAGGTCCAAACCCAGAACATTGTCCTTATCCTTGAAAAGAAACATTAGATCATCGTTTTCATAATCATTTACAAGTTGTAAAACAAGATGATCAACTCATAAGTCAATGCATATTAATTCAACCATTAGCATGAATAAATGAATATTAAACCCAATCATTGGTCAATGCGTATTAAATTAAATCAAACCATTAGCATGAGTAACTGCATATTAAACCAACCATTGTAAAACTAATTTCTCTTTTGCATTTAAACATTCATAGAAAGGGCATTCAACCATTTACACCTTAACAGATAAGAAGATCAACCAAGGACATCCATGGACATAAGAAAATAGTACACATCAAGACACATAATGCAAGTAATACACATCAAGGCATAGATATACGTGGTTCACCCCAACCTCGAGGTTACGTCCACCAAACTGTAGTATCATCATATTTTCCAAAAGCTAATTACAAACGACAACCATTTTGTTTCCTTCTCTTCCTGTTTACATTTCAGGATTCCCCCTCACAGGGTAATTTTAGCATAAGTTAGGATTCCACATTCATTAGTAAGTCATGACCCCTATCTAGACTTACGTACATCAGCACACATACCTTGCATAAAATCTGATATATGTATATATGTATACCAACTCATTGCCATCCAATCTACCCACTAGGTAGATGATTCTAAACACACAAAAATACAGGCGAAACCTTGTTAACTATTTAGATCTAACCTTATAAACGAAAATAGCTCAATATATATATACCAACTCATTTCCATCCAATCTACCCACCAGGTAGATGATTCTAAACACACAAAAATACAGGCGAAACCTTGTTAACTATTTAGATCCAACATTATGAACGAAAATAGCTCAATCGTAGGTATAGGATACCTAAACATATCGCCGGAAACTCAGGAGGCCTTCCTGTTCCTAGGAAACTGTAAGCCATCAATTCCATGTTACATTCTTTGGTTTTAAAAATGGCAGCTTAGATTTCCGAAGAGCAAGTCATTTACAGAAATGCCACAAGAAGCACAACTCCTTGTATTCGCTTAAAAATGCAGGGTTTAGTATGAAGTTCGAATGCAAGGTTAAACTCTTCGAAACAAAAATATAGCAGGCACCCTCAAACGCCTCCCTTAGGCATGAATTGATCCCAAACAAGCAATCGAATTACCTTGTCTCCTTGACTGGAGCACTCATGGTTAATAGGGGTCGGTTTGCTGGATGCCATCTATGCATATCGCTCATCATAGGAAGAGTATGTCATACAACTCTGACGCGTCATGAGGTATATGGCAGATCCCAAAAATTTGCAGGCATGCTATACCATTCGAAAAACCCAAGCCTTTTGAATGCCGGGGAACATTTTCCCAATCACAAACTATCACAAGAGGAAAAATTGAACAGGCATGCAATCATTTTGCAACGCTCACTCTTTGGAAGATGTGAGGATAGCTGAACTAGACATGGAAAAAAAATATGGATAAACAAGCTTTCTGTCATACCCAGGACTATCAAGAGTCCAACCACCAAGTAAACCCTTTAAATTCTATTTTATATTGCCAGTTCGAACGCCATTGGAACGGTCATGATTTGCCACATAGAGAGCTATTGGAAAACAACGATTGACCTTCCCAGAGCCCAAAAGGAAACGTGGATAGAAACCGAGGGCATAATAAATAAATAAAAGGTAATGTAACCCTAACACATCCTAGGGTGCATTGTAGAGCTATTAAAATAAGGAACGCTATACGTTTCTAGTCCCATAACGTAAGCACAAACATATTCCAGATCAAAAATAAAACATCAGTACCAGCTATTAGCAAACCTGCAGGAATATACAGGAATATAAACGGATATAACAGTTTCAGTTCCGCATTTCCAAAAACGCACAGACATAAAAAAAAATTTCAAACTATACAGAAAACCCATACTAGGGAGGATTCAGAGCACATGAAGGTCAACGTTCACAGGTTCTGAGTCTCTACAAGCTCGAGATTTGCAGTAAAACTTCACTACCTAAACCATACATCGATTGGACATCGCCAGCTGGAATATAACTCAAACGCTGGAATAATGTAGATCATAATACATGGATTCATAAATTATAATGATGAGGCATTTAATGTCCTGATTGAAAGCCAAACTCGAAGGTCTAACCCAAGAGGTGTCCAAAACTCAGATCTAGACAAAAATTGCTGGCAAGTAAATGGGTTATAGATTACAGCTAAATACCATCGCTATCAGCAGGAGAAAAATAGTCCTTTCCTGAGATTCTTTTCTCAATTCAGGACGCAAGGAAAAAGGGGACCATGCTCCATACCTGTATTCTTACGATTTAAAACTCGGCTACAAATTCTAGTCCCTGCATAGTATTCTTTGCAGCATCCAAGCTCTTCAGGCTGAATATATGTCTTTCCATAGTGCAAGGTTCAGATCTTTCTAAGCCGCGTTCTCTAGTCCACAAGGGTTCCTCCATTTCTATCCTCTATCTCCAGCGTTCAGTATTATTGCCTATCCCTCATGCCAAATACCCCCCTCCCTTCCGCTTTCAGCAATCAATATAAAACCTGGTCCTTTTTCCAACGTCTCCATAATCAACGATTATGAGTCAGGTAACGCCCTCATTTGGTGGCTATCAGTTAGGGCAGTTAACGTCTCCACCATTTATGCTTCTCAGCAGTGAACAAATTAATCAAGGAGGTATTGATAGCGCCTCCGAAATTAACCACTAAAATTCAGGTGACAGGCCGAGAGCCTGGACTATTACTTAGGATAATATAATGCTCCATAAATATGGCAGCGTGTTCAAAGGATCATTTATCTGGTCAGATCCATAATATGTAAGGCGTGGGATCATTAGCCACTTATATATGAATATATATACAAAATCGTTTTGGCTATCCTAGTTGCAATTCTCAATAATAATATATAAGTATGGCTTCACATAGAGTTTATAATGTTTGCCATAAACACATATATATAATATATATATATGGTTCCACATATGATGTGACCAGATCAGCCGGGCTGGCTTTAGTACTTCTGAAGGGTTATAATTATTGGATTTCCCCAAAAACTCACCCTCTGGCGGTGCGATTCCAGTGTAGGAAAATTCAAAAGAGTCGCTTTGGAAAACGACATATATAAATTCAGGTTGGACCTATTCCCACGCACTGTTTCATGTCATGGATATCACGCAGAAACATTATACCTGCCATTGGGGCATCCCTGGTCGTTTTCAAGCCATAAAAAAGTGTGATTATTATACTACTAATGAATGCGCTGATTTCCATTTGTAAAGAAAGACTTTTACGGTTTGGTTTTCGTTGTGAGGTAAGTATAATCATTGTACTCACATAAATAAAAGAGTGCGATTATTATGCTACTAATGAAAGCACTCATTTCCATTTCCACGTCTATATATTATGCAATGAAAGACTTTTAGGGCTGACCCGTCAACATCTCACCAATGCCTCAAGCTTATATAAGTGTGTGAGGTTCGTCTCATATATGTAACCCTTTATATTATTCATTAACTATATCCTCAAATATATATGTCTCAATACATATATACTATTCCCCACTATATATAAAAGGTTACATTATTATATGTATGCTCTCTCACATAAAGTAGGTAGGCACGAGGTTTTTGTATTACCGTGCAATATTATGTTCAATATACAATATCAAATATATGTATGCCTATACAATATATAATTCTTCAATATCATGTATATAGGGTACCACAGTTATATATATAAGGTTTGGTTCACCATATAACTCTCCATGATTATATGTAACCTTACATGTTCTACTTATATATATATGTCTCCAATATATTATTTTGATATGTAATGTTCCACCTATAATATATATATATATATATGTATGTATGGAATTTATTTCATCATGGGATGCCCCATGATTGTAGGTAACATTACATGCTCTATAAGTAATGCATTCCTCAAATGCATATCTCCATCATACATTGTTCTTCATGGTTTATAATACTGTTAGAACATGGTGGTCAGGGTTTTCTATTCTTCATGGGTGCTTTTATGGTTCATTTCTATTTTTACTATTCGTAGGCGCTCTTAGGTCTTCAAGTTGGGAGGGGGATCTTACATTAAGGTGCTAGGTTCTGGAAATAATTAATCCTATCTATTTAAAATCGTGGCAACTTGGAGTTGGAGAAAGTGATATTTAAACTTAGGATTATAGAAAAGGGGGTGGAGCTCTTGCATCATACTAATTTTTGAGGTTTCTAAGGCTGGGTGGTGCATGATTACTAACTTTCATTTTTTCCCAGATTTGAACCAGATATGTATTCTAGTTAACCAGACTCTTTTTTTTCACAATTTGGTTTAGTTTCTCTGTTTCCACTACTTGGATCTGTCTTATACCTGCACAAAAATATTGATGGTGAATGGTGATATCACAATGGCCTAGGGGGTCTCGATTACCATTGCACTTGGTAATAGGGTGGAAGACGAAGTATTTGATGAGAAATAAAGTTTTGGCTTCTCAAACTGATACTTGAGTTATTCTTGAGTGCACCTATGTTGTTTATCTATGGCGTTAGCTTGGGGGTGGCCTATGAAAGTGAGATATGGATTGGTAGCACCAAAGGATAGGTGGAATGTTGTCCGGATGATGTTAGTTGTGCATTGATAAGATAAGTAATTTATCTTATGTTTATTTATTTTAATTGTATATGATATTATTTATTTATGGATGCGCATGAAATGTTTGATGAAATGTATATTTGTGGAAGAAATTTATCACAGAATTAAATCTATTTATGTAAGTAAATTTTATGAAGGCATTGGAAACTACTTTTTGGGATTTCATTCACAAATTGTTTGAGGAAATAATTATTTGGTAACCCTTCTACAAATTGTTTGAGGAAATAAATATTTGCTACCTATGTACATAAATGATATTTATTCCCTTGTTCATTATATAATGTGTATTTTGATGGTATATTAACCTCATAACAGTTTAAGACACTTATCTTTAATGATTCTACTTTTTATTAAGAAACTAGTTCTTAGATCAGACTATTTGACATAGTTTGGAGACTTGGCATAAGAAGTGTTTGCAAAAAATGATTGAGTGTTAATTTTATACTCATTTATGATAAATAATATTGAAATGTGTGTGATAATTTGAGAATAAATATTCTTGGTAGTTTCAGGAAATTGTCTACCAAAATTCTAGATCAATTTCCAATTTCTAGCTCCTTCAATGGAATTGTTTTGAGTAGATATCTGGCTTTGCATATGAAGTGTTTGAAAAAATATTTAAATGAGATATACCTATTTTATGAATAAAAAAAAAAATTTATTTACATTTTTAATTTCATTTGAATGATTCTATAAGTTGTGTATTTAATTATTCTAGTGATTCCTAGAATTAACTAATTTTGTGAGTTATTTAATGGATTGTATATGGGTGGAAAGATACAGAAATATGTTTCTAAGTGACATTGATACACTCTCCATGAGATAAAATAGTCTTATATTTCTCTTTATTTTTCATTTGGAAATTTAAATGAGAAACTACGTACATTACGGTTAAATTGGTAACTAGTTTTTAGATTCAAATCTTTGTTTTTGGTAAAAGATGATTGTACAGACATATGCTTTGTTCTTGATAATTTAATTTTTAAATAGAAATATATTTTACATATTTCTACCTTCATGTCTGTGTGTATTGGAACTCAGTATGTGTGGAATTTTAACCCAAGTGATAGAACAATAACACTCACAAAATTGCTAATCAAACATGCAAAATTCACACCAAAGGAGACTCAAATTGGAGCATAACACTAATCTATATTGAGTAAGTGTACAATAGAAAACCTTATGAAGTAATTGGATGCTCAAATATATAATTACATTATTGGTTCAAAAGCATAAGGAAGTTATTCAAATTGGTCAAAAAGAAGGCCTACCAAAACTAGTCAAATCCCCCATAGGTGCATAAAGCAGTTTCCAAATCTATGAAGATGCTCATGAATTTGCTAAACAAAGTGGGAAAGATAAAAAGTGATGGAAAGACAACCATTTATTATTTTAATTGGATAAAAATAGGGAGGATGATGTGGGAAAAAAACAAGGCAGTTACACCTAGACTAGCTTTTCCTTTTGCCTTAAAACTGCTGTAAAGCAAGGCAACTTTCAAAAAATGCAGAACTGCTGTAATGTCCCCAAAAATTGAAAAAAAAATATTATAGTCTAGTGAAAACTACCCCAAAGGGGATCATTATTACTTGTGTGGAATTACATGCACTACTTATACTTTCAATCTCTTCAGAAACTGCCCATACTATCTTGTTAATCTCTTATTTATTTAGTGATTATTAGTTTGTTTACTTCTTATGTCTTAATTATGTTATTTAAACTATTTATACATATTAGTTATTACTGTCGGTGAATTAATGAATTGTATATATCACTCTTTTACTCCTGCACATGTGTACTTTGTTTATGTAATAAAAACTAACTTAACTTTGTTGATGGGAACAAAGTGGTGGAGTGGCGGGACTCGTTCTCCCATGACGATCAGAGAGTTAAGTTCATTATTCTTTATGCAGGTTTACTTAGTTCATTCAAGCTAAGGCACCTTATTTATTGACTTACAGGTTACTTTTGCGACATCAAGATTATTTGGTTACTTGAAGCAATTCAGTTCCTAGTTATACTTCCAGTTCCACCTTGCACTTTTATTATTGTTTCGTTTTACAACTCAGGTAAGCCCTATGTTCGTTAATTATCTTTCTTAGTTAATTAACTAGATGCTATGAATTAAATTATGGTCCTTACCATTCTTAATTATCTACTTCTTGATTAATAATTACACTTCTCTTATTTCTACCTTGTAGGTCTACATGGGTTTCGAGATTGAATCCATAAGCTCATTCTCTCTAGCAAGAGCATCATGGCATACTACATTTTCCATGATTCCTAAATGCTACAAAACCTAGACTTAAAGACTTATGCACAAATGATACCTATATGAAATGGCAACGGGCATGTAATAACATAATACTTTGATGCTACGAGTATGACATTGTAAACATTATACAATAGTGTTAAGGTCTGCACATACTTTAAAGTTGGAAGACTATGGTATAAATACCATGTGATTAGTATTATGTCTACGCTGACATTAGAAGGTGGCGAAACTATAAGGTATAGTGTGCACCATGAAATATCAGGGTTTAAACTTATGACTTGGTTAATATGTTTTATAACAATTATTCATAAACTACAGTGAGGGTTTATGAATAGGTTAATGGCCACCAACTCGTGCCATTAATTCCATCAGGGTTTGTGAAAATGCTTGGAAAAGGATTTGGGCATTCGCTGTTTGTGCATTATGTGGTTTTGGCATTTGAGTTTCATGTGGCTTTTGCGTATTTGGATAAGTGAGGTGACCTCCATCAATTTGCAAGTAAGACAGCCACAAGACTCTATGTAAACACATTGTTTCGTTGTTTTATCCATGGCATGGTCATGCTTCTCATGCCATCATTGATTTGATTCTAGGTGAAAATGAAGGTGCTCCGGGGTTTGCACAGAGCTATGCTTTCGATTTGGGGTTTCTACTTCATAGCCATGGTAATCCTCCTAGCAAGATCTTACTTGCCTCCTCTCATTCTTAACATTTATGAGTTGGGATTCTTTACAAGTTTGGGGTTTTAGATGGAACTTGTCAACTCTGCCTTCGGGGTTTGTAATGTAGCTTGCTCTGGGTTTTGACTCTCATTGGGAGGTTTGGCATTTTGATCCGTGGCTACACCATTACTTGTAATGGTGCCATAGCTCACAGCTTACCATTTAACATTATTAATACGTTCACTGTTGTAAAAGAGGATTCGTGCCTTACTATGTAAATATAGTGTGTGTTGGATTTTATGTGAACACTATAATGTTTTTTGGTATAAGATGCATATGATTTTCGTTCAACATTTTTAATATATTATACTGTGTAAATTTGGGACTATGTAGTTATATTAATGTTTCCTTTAAAAAGTTGACTTGTTGGGTTTGATCATGGATTTAAGCCTATAGAATTTCCTCTATGTATAATGGTAACAGTTTGGGTTTTGGAAGTATGCACAACACTTCGTTGATATTGTTTGTAATTTATGTTTGGGAAAGCTTCTAGATCCTCGGGCATTATTCCATGGGCTGCACCATTATTGCAATGGTGGCGTAGCCCATTGGCTTGACACTATAAGCTTTGTGTTAGCATTAAATGGAAACTGTGTATTATACAGAGTGTTGTAATTTGGTTCTAATGGTTCAGCATGGGTGCAGGCCATAACATGAATGGCATGTGCCTCTCCGAATGACTACGATAGCATAGTTGGCATTTTAATATGTAATTTGTTATTTAAAAATATATGGTTGTAACAGCGAGGGTTATGGAAAACCCATGATATCATTTTGGTTACTGTAGCGTGACTGTGTGATTATTACTGTGTGATTGGATTTGGAAACTTAGCCATGGCTGGTGTGACTGGGTATACGACCTTCCGGATTTGGGCCTAGGCAATACCAAATTGCAAAACATTTTATCTTTAATAATAGAAAGGGTACTATATATTAATCTATGGCCTTGGGTCATGGACATCCATGGGATTTGATGTCACGACCTGTGTTGGCATAATATAGGGTTTTGTTCTTAAGAGGAATGCTTCCTTGTTTAAATAAAATCTATAGAGATGTTTTTTAATGTGGAGTTTAATTTTACTTATGAATTATATTTGTAACCCATAAGGGTCAAAACCACAACCTCTATTTATTAATACAGAGTTATATGAATTGTTTACTTGGTAAAATTATAGGTGGATGTTTATGATGAATGTTATATGGTACCTTTAAAGATATAATGCATGCAATTTATGATATTTTATTATAGAAGCTAAGACTGTAGTTTTTATGATAGAGTCTTGATAAGGACCACATGGATGGTCATGATATCCCTCTGATTAATTATAATGTTTGTTTCAAGTTATGTAAAGTATTTTGTTTTAATGATTATGTGAAACAAAACTTGGAAGGTCTTTAGTAATTTGATTAGATTGTTTATTATATGAAATTTGTTCTTAGTAGATCTAGTTTATAATATATACTTGTTATTAGTTAGCATAATTAATATTTTAATTAATACTACTCAACTAGTTTCTTTAAAGCTTAGGACAAGCCTCTGCTGACAAAAGGAATATGTCAGCAGGGTATTAAATACAGAGAACAAAGTATAAACATAATAATAATACCAAAACCTACTTAATACAGGAACATTTATGAAAGATACAAACTCGGAACATAAAGAACATATAATAAAAATTCTCCATCCTATGATTAGTCAATTACAAATACAAACCCTAGCAGATTGTTAACCATAAAACTTAACCATTAGGGTTAGAAATTAAATTGCAGCCATTACTTAACATAAACAATGATGAATATTTAGGAAATAAATAGAATAGGACTTCAAGGGTTTCATACCTAAATTTTAAGCTTTGTCGATGGATGCACCTACACACTTAAATAACCAGCATTAACAATTCAATGCAGAGCTGACCTCTGTTTGATGAACAAATCACTTGGGAACTACCACGTTCCACCCAACCATGACCCGAAACCATTCTTGGTTTAAATATGGATCCCCCTGAGCTAGACTCCAACATCCAAGTAGATTAGATCTCCTAAGGTATGGTTTCCTAACTCATAATCAGTTCTGAATCAATCCTTTTTTCCTTGTAGGAAAAGTTCTCCAAGAAAACACTTGAGAGAAAAAACAAACAGAATAGTAATTATCCGACATAAAAATCAAAACCACAAGGCTTTGCTTGACTTGAGTCTTTATAGACAAACTTTTCAGTCAAAGGGGTAGTTAAGTCAAGAAATCCTTGATTTCTTGATTTAACCCTTTTCAATTTACTGCGGTGATTTTCAATTCTTAACCTAGGATCTTTTAACTAGTTCCTAGTAAATATTTCGTAGATATTTCACTATTTATTAATCCTTTAATCCTTCAATTATATAATTAATCATAATTAATTCTTTATACATACTATATATAAAATACTTGTTAGCATTTGTCTTTGGGCATCATGTATCATGATCCCTAGACTTAACGACACTTATTTATGAAGGTCAAGTAGATAGATCGCTCAAGTCTACTATGCTAGGAAACTCTAAACATCCTTGAATGTTGGATTTCCCTCGTATAATGTGGTATTTATTCAGTACTTGATGAGAATAGAGATATTCAATATTTCATTTAATCACTTAAAAATAAGTATGATGAGATCAATATTATTCTCAAGTCATTTTCACTTGGAGGTGATTTTAATATTTTCAGTAACCCCTAGCGCTTACCAGAGCCCATCCTTAATGCTTATAATAGGGATTTGCAGACATAGTGCAATTCCAGAGCTCTCGCTCAACACTAAATGCTAGGATGTACTTGTATGGTACACATAGGTATACAATGGCTAAGGAATCGATGCTCCAGAGCTTATGCTCAACATCAACATGGAATGCTCCATAGCTTATACCAACATTTCCAATTATATTTTCATGTGTTCCAGAGCTTTATGCTCAACAAAAATATAAGTACTCATGTGCTCCAGAGCCTCTCGCTCAGCACAAAAAATCTCATCGATCATGTGCTTTAGGGTCCATGCCCAACACAAAACATTTCATCAATCATGTGCTTCAAGGTCCACGCCAAACACAACCAACATAGATACACATATATCATCAAAAATTGGCTTATGTCCAATATAGAAAGAAAATCATCATGTTCATATGGAGTGGGGTCTTTGACCCAATATAAAAATAAAACATAAATATAATCATCATGATCAATAGGCTCATGCCTATAAATGGTATGTCCAAAATTTGGGATATCACATCGCTCCCCGCTTAGTACAATACCATCCCTGGTGTTCTAGGGAATTTGAATGATATCATGAAACAAGGCGGGGTAATCCTTTCTCATGGTGGCCTCATTCTCCTAGGTAGCCTCATCTACCTCAAAGTTCTTCCACTGCACTTTCAATTGGACTACAATGCGCTTTTGAAGTTGTACTTCTCTCTTGTCCAATATATGCAAAGGCTCAGGGGAAAATTCCCCCTCAGGTTCCACCTATAATAATGACTAATCAATGACATGATTAGTGTCATAAACATATTTCTTTAATAAATATGCATGGATAACATTATGAACTCTTACGTGCATAGGTAATGCTAGTTCATAAGCCACTGCTCCTTTCTTGGCCGGAATTTTAAAAGGTCTACAAAATCTAGGTGCTAAATTACCACACTTACCCAAGCTCAATGAGCTCCATTTTGATTTCACTTTCAAGTAGACATGCTCACCCAATTGATAGTATTTATCTTTTCTTTTCTTATCTGCATAAATTTTTTGACGGTCTTGTGCCTCTTTAAGATTTCCCTGGACCTTGGTAACTAACTGTTCCAAGTCCAACAAGAGGTCAGGACCTAACATGAGCCGATCCACTGGAATTTCCCAAGTAACTGGGGTCCTACACTTCCGTCCATAGATTACCTCGAAAGGACTCATCTTGGCAGAAACCTCATACCCGTTGTTATATGAAAACTCTAGAAGGTGCAGATAATCCTCCCACTTGGTGGGGCTTTTCATGACATACATTATAAGTATGTCTTCAAAAATTTGGTTTACTCTTTCAGTCTGCCTATTCGTCTACGTGTGATAAGCAATGCTAAAGTTCAACTACATCTCTAATAGAGAGAATAAACATCTCCAAAAATTCCCTGTAAACTTGACATCTCGATCTGAGATAATTACTTTAGGTATCTCATGCAATCTAAATATCTCTTTTAGGAAGATATCAAAAATGTTCATGGCCTTGAAGTGTGCTGCCTTTAAGAGCCTGTCAATGACTACAAAGATGGAATCATTTTTCTTCTTTCTTTTCAGTAAAATGGTAATAAAATCCATACTGATAACCTCCCACTTCTATTTTGGAATGGGCAATGGTTGTAGCAATCTTTAAGGATGTTGGTGCTCAGCTTTAACTAGCTAACATTCCTGACATTTCGCAATAAACATTGCGATGTCGGCCTTTCAATTAGGCCAAAAAAGGTGTCTCTTAACAGCATATATCATATTTTGATATCCCGGGTGTCCCTAGTAGGGTGCCCTATGAAATTATGTGAATATGTTGGACCAAATGTCCCCTCCATATAGAACATACAATATATCCTTGGACCATAGTAGTTCAGAGTCATCCACCTTGTATTCCTTCTGTTGTTGAAACAACCAGTCCTCTTGGACATTCTTGAGGATTTCCACATAGAATGGTTCAACCTTGTTAGCTGTTCGAATATTCTCATGCAAATCTGCATCAGTTTGACTCAGGGTCACCTCATATATCATATGAGTTCACCGACTCAAAGAATCAACAACCTTGTTCTATTTTCCCTTAATATGCTTTAGTTCAAAGTGATACTCACTCAGGAAATCCAACCATCCATCTTGCCTTGCATTCAGATTGGGTTGATCGAATAAATACTTTAGACTCATATTGTCATTCTTTATAAGGAACTTCCTTCCCATGAGGTACTACCTCCACATCCTCAGAGTGTGGATAATGGCTGCTAGCTCAAGATCGTGTGGGGAATAATTCTTTTCATGCTCTTTTAATTTCCGTGATTCATAATAGGTCGCATGATTGTTTTGCAATAGGAATCCTCCAAGTCCTTCTTTGCTTGCATCCATGCATACAACGAAATCCCCATTGGGATCCACAATCTGCAACACGAGTGCGGTCATCAAAAGCTGCTTAAGATGTTGAAAAATTTCTTCACACTTGTAAGTCCATAAGAACTTGTTCACTTTCTTCTGCAAAGCCATCATGGGGCAAGTGATTCTTGAGAAGTTCTCAATGAAATTTTGATAATACTCGGCTAAAACCAAACAAGGACCTAATTTGAGTGACACTACTCTGGGTAGGCCAATCCTTTATAGCTCAAATCATTTCCATCTCCACAACTATTCCTGCCTAAGATATGATGTGACCTAGGTGCTGTATTTTTTGTTTGTAAAAATTTCATTTACTAAACTTAGCATAGAGCTGGTGTTCTCTCAACATTCTAAGTACTAAGCGAAGGTGTTCTTTGTGTTCCTCTTTATTCTTGGAATAAACCAGAATGTCATCAATAAAGACTAGTACAAAATTATCCAGATATTTACTGAATATGATGTTCATCATACACATAAAGTTTGTGGGTGCATTGGTCAACCCGAACGACATCACTGCAAACTCGTAGTGCCCGTACCTCATACAAAAGGTGGTCTTGGGAATATATTCATCTTGTATCCGTACTTGATGGTACCTGGATCGTAGGTCAATCTTGGAAAATATTTTGGATCCTCCCACCTGGTCGAACAAATCATTGATCCTAGGGAGCGGGTAATGGTTCTTTATAGTCATTTTGTTCAACTGATGGTGATCAATGCACATCTGCATCATACCATCCTTCTTCTTTACAAACAAAATTGGTGCTCCCCAAGGGGACACACTGGGTTGGATATACCCTTTCTCTATTAACTCCTACAACTGTAGTTTGAGTTCCACCAATTCTGGTGCACTCATACGGTAAGGGGCTTTGGAGGACGGAAATAATCCTGGGGTCAGTTCGATGGAAAAGTCTAGGTCTCATTTTGGAGGTAATCTAGGGATTTCCTCAAGAAACAAATGCTTGAATTCTTCAAGAACAAGGAAGTCTTCTATATGTTTTTCTCTATCAAACTCTACATCTTGGATGTTCACCACAAACAACTTGCAGCCCTTCCTAACACACTTCTTCGCTTGTAAGGCAGAGATTTGTCTTACATAAAATTTATTTGGGATGCCTTGAACCTTCACTTGGTTCCCTTGGCTATCAGTACACAAGATAGACTTGTGTAGACAATTGATCATGGCATGATGCTATTCCAAATAGTCCATGCCAATAAGAATATCATGTGATCCTAAAGGTAGGATGTTTAGGTTTACCTTAGTAAGGAAACCATTCAGGTTTACTTCATATTCTTTAACAATTTTGGAAACCTTATGTTTCCTACCAGTGGCTAACTGTACCAGCCAAGGTTTAACATGCTTTACTTTTCCTAAATTGCATAAATCAACAATCTTAGGTGCAACATAGCTCCGACAAGCACTAGGATCAATAAGTATTGAAACAGAGGTGTTCAAGATCTTACCTTTGATCTCGACCATTGTAGCTTGATGGTCCGCATGTCAGCCATCTAATGTTGCATAGATTTGTGGGGTTCCCACTATATCCTCAATGATAGGTTCTTCTTGCAGGTTATGCAAGACTCCATTGTTCTTGTTCTTACATTCTCGGGCATAATGTGGCCCGTTGCACTTCCTGTACTTGATCACTAAGGGGCTAGCATAGGATCCACTCACCACTTTCTTATTACCATTAGGAGCTGGTACATAAGGCTTCATACCAGTTTTGCTGAAGTTCTTGTTCACTTGAAAGATGTTGTTTTTCTTTCTATAAGGTTGTGGGTTTGACCCAGGCTTGTGGTTATCATAAAAGTTTCTATACTTTTCTCTATTTCGGTTTTGGTTTTCTTGCCATAACTACCCATGATCATATCAGAGTCGGGCCTTGTGTAGTGTAGTATCCAGAGTCTTTGGCATGTCAAATTCAATCCTGTCCTGAAAAATGAGAGGAAGACATCGTAGAAACTATTGGATGTTCAACTTATCTTCTTTGATATATCATACATAATGCAGCAGATCTAGAAATCTGTTTATAAATGCGTCCATAGTCATGGACCCCATGTGCAGTTCATGGAACTCTTTTACCTTGTTGTCAAAGAACCTTTCTTACATGTATTTTTCTTGGAAAACCTTTCGAAAGTTTTACCAACTTATTTCTTGCAGCTCATCTTTCTTGGTGTGCTTTAAATCTTGCCACCATATTGCCGCCTTACCATTCATGTTGTAGATGGAAAGCCTAGCCTGCATCACACTTGAATAGTTATGAATTTGGAAATAATTACTCATTCCTAGCAACCATTCTTCATCCTTTTATCCCGTATTTACTTCACCTTCATAGGTCGAGGCTCTTATTTTTCAGAACTCCCCCTGAAGAATGCCATCATTTCTTTGCCTCTTTCTCCATGGAGAAAGTGAGTCATCACCAGCAAGACTGTGATGATATCCTTTAGCTGGTTCAGGCGTACATTCTTTTTCTACTTCTCTTGGGCTGCTGGCCCACTCATGGTACAGTTCTCTTTTGGATTTGTTGGTGGACAGGGTAGGTTTACCTTGCGGGCTCCCTCCCATCATGTTATGCAATAATGCTTCATTTATAGCTTGTTGTTCCTTTCTTTCATTTAGACTTTCTTCTTAGAAAATTTTTAGCTCATCTTGAAGACTGTGCAAAGTTTTTAGCACACCAGAGTTTATCTTGACCACCAAGTTCACTTCTAGAGTGGGGGTGGTCATTTCTTCCTGCCAGTTGTTTTCTTCTTTAGTATTCATAAATTGAACAACACTATAAAAATTTTCCTGAAACACAAAATTTTTTAGTAGCAACCAAAATTTTTGTTAGTAACAAAAATTACTTATCATACTTTATTTTCTTTGCATGAATTCCTGGTCTGCCCATAAGTCTCTCAGTATTGAAACTAGGCTCTGATACCACTTGTAATGTCACCAAAAATTGAAAAAAAAATTTATAGGCTGGTTAAAACTCCCCCAAAGGGGATCATTATTACTCGTGCAGAATTACATGCGCTACTTATACTTTTGATCTCTTCGAAAACTTCCCATAATGTCTTGTTAATCTCTTATCCATTCAATGATTATTAGTTCATTTACTTCTTCTGTGTTAATTCTATTATTTAAACTATTTATACATCTTAGTTATTACTGTCGATTAATTAATGAATTGTATAGATCACTATTTTACTCCTGCACATGTGTACTTTGTTTATTTAATAAAAACTAACTTAACTTTGTAGATGGGAACAAAGTGGTGGAGTGGCGGGACTCATTCTCTAATGACGATATGAGAGGTAAATTCATTCTTCATTATGTAGGCTTACTTAATTTATTCGAACTAAGGAACCTTATTTATTGACTTACAGGTTACTTTTGTGATATCAGGATTATTTGGTTACTTCAAGCAATTCAGTTCCCAGTTATACTTCCAGTTCCGCCTTGCACTTTTATTACTATTTTGTTTTACGACTTAGGTAAGCCCTATGTTCGTTAATTATCTTTCTTAGTTAATTAACTAGATGTTGTGAATTAACTTACTGTCCTTACCATTCTTAATTATCTACTTCTTGATTAATAATTACACTTCTCTTGTTTCTACCTTGTAGGTCTACTTGGGTTTCGAGCTTGAATCCATAAGCTCGTTCTCTCTAGCGAGAGCATAATGGCATAATACATTTGCCATGATTCTTAAATGCTACAAAACCTAAACTTAAAGACTTATGCACAAATGCTACCTATATGAACTGGTAAAGGGCATGTAATAACATAATACTTTGATGCTAAGGTAATGGCATTGTAAACACTATACAATAGTGTTAATGTCTGCGCATACTTTAAAGTTGGGATACTATGGTATAAATACCATGTCATTAATATTATGTCTATGCTGACATTAGAAGGTGGCAAAACTATAGGTTATAGTGTGCACCATGAAATATCAGGGTTTAAACTTATGACTTGGTTTATATGTATTATAATGATGATTCATAAACTATGGCGAGGGTTTATGAATGCATTAATGGCCACCAGCTGGTTCCATTAATTCCATCGGGGTTTGTGAAAACATTTGGAAAAGGATTTGGGAATTTGCTAATTGTGCATTATGTGGTTTTGGCATTGGGGTTTCATGTGGCTTCTATGTAGTTGGAGAAGGGAGGCGACCTCCATCGATTTGCAGGTAAGCTAACCACCAGAATCTGTGTAAACACATTGTTTCATTGTTTCATCCATGTCATGGTCATGCATCTCATGCCATTGTTGATTAGATTGGAGGTGAAAATGAAGGTTCTCCAAGGTTTGCATAGAGCTACTCTTTCGATTTTGGGTTGCTACTTCATGGCCATGGTAAGCCTGCTAGCAATATCTTACTTGCCACCTCTCGTTCTGGGAATTTCTGAGTTGGGATTCTTTATAGGGTTGGGGTTTTAGATGGCACTTGTCGACTCTGCCTTCGGGGTTTGTAATGTAGCTTGCTCTGGGTTTTGACTCTCTTTGGGAGGTTTAGAATTTTGAGCCATAGCTACACCATTACTTGTAATGGTGCCATACCTCACAGCTTTCCATTTACCATTATTAATACGTTGACTGTTGTAAAAGAGTATTCGTGCCTTGCTATGTAAATATACTACGTGTTGGCTTTTATGTGAGAACTGCAATGTGTTTTAGTATAAGATGCATATGATTTTTGTTTAGCATTTTTAATAGATTATACTATGTAAATTTGGGACTATGTAGTTATTTTAATGCTGTGTTTAAATTGTTGACTTGCTGGGTTCAATCGTGGATTTAATCCTATAGAATTTACTCTGTGTATAATGGTAACAGTTTGGGTCTCAGAAGTATGCACATCACTCAGTTTATATTGTTTGTAATTTATGTTTGGGAAATCTTCTAGAGCTTGGGGCGTTATGCCATGGGCTACACCATTATTGCAATGGTGTCATAGCCCATTGGCTTGCCACTGTAAGCTTTGTGTTCACATTAAATGGAAACTGTGTATTATACATAGTGTTGTAAATTGGTTCTAATAGTTCAGCATGGGTGCAGGCCATGCCATGAATGGCATGTGCCTCTCCCAATGACTACGATAGCTTAGTTGTAATTTTAATATCTAATTTGTTATTTAAAAATATATGGTTGTGACATCTAGGGTTATGGAAAACCCATGATATCATTTTGGTTACTGTAGCGTGACTGTGTGATTATTACTGTGTGATTAGATTTGGAAACTTGGCCATGGTCAATGTGACTGGGTATACAACCTTCAGGATTTGTGCCTAGGCGATACCAAATTGTAAAACATTTTATATGTAATAATAGAAAGGATACTATGTATTAAGCTATGGATTTTTTATGCATTTTGATTACGGTAATGATTTATGTTAAGGTTATTATTATGTTGGCCTTGGGTCACAAACATCCATGGGATTCGATGTCATGACCTGTGTTGGCATAAGATAGGGTTTTCTTCTTAAGAGGAAGGATTCCTTGCTTAAATAAGAACTATAGAGATGTTTTCAATGTGTATTTTAATTTTGCTTATGAATTATATTTGTAACCCATAACGGTTGATACCACGACCTCTTTTTATTAATACAGAGTTATATGAATTGTTTACTTGGTAAAATTATAAGTGGATGTTTATGATGAATATTATATGGAACCTTTAAAGATATAATGCATGTGATTTCTGGTATTTTATTATAGATGTTAAGACTGTAGGTTTTATGGCAGATTCTTGATAAGGACCACATGGATGGTCACGATATCCCTCTGATTAATTATAATGTTTGTTTCCAGTTATGTAAATTATTTTGTTTTAATGATTATGTAAAACAAACCTTGGAAGGTCTTTAATAATTTGATTAGGTTGTTTATTATATGAAATCTATTCTTAGTGGATCTAGTTTATAATATATACTTGTTTTTAGTTAGCATAATTAATATTTTAATTAATTACTACTGAGCTAGTTTCTTTAAAGCTTAGGGAAAGCCTCTGCTCACAAATGGAATATGTCAGCAGGGTATTAAATACAGAGAACAAAGTATAAACATAATACTAAGATCAAACTTAGTTAATACATGAATATTTATGAAATATACAAACCCTGAACATAAACAACATATAATAAAAATCCTCCAACCTATGATCAGTAAATTACAAATACAAACCCTAGCAAATTGTTAACCATAAAAATTAACCATTAGGGCTAGAGATTACATTGCAGACATTACTTAACATAAACAGTAATGAATATTTAGGAAAGAAATAGAATAGGCCTTCAAGGGTTTCAAACCTGAATTTTAAGCTTTGTCAATGGCTGCACCTGCACACTTAAATAACCAACATTAATAATTCAATGCAGATCTGACCTCTGTTTGATGACCAAATCACTTTGAAACTACCACGTTCCACCCAACCATAACCTGTAATTGTTCCTGGTTTAAATTTGGACCCCCCTAAGAGGGACTCCAATATGCAAGTAGCTCAGAGCTCCTAAGGTAGGGTTTCCTAACTGGTAATCAGTTCTGAATCAATCCTCTTTTCCTTGCAGGAAAAGTTCTCCAAGAAAACACTTGAGAGAAAAAATAGGAAAAATAATAATTCTCCTAGATAAAAGTTAGAACCCCAAGCCTTTGATTGGCTTGAGTCTTTATAGACAAACATTTCAGTCAAAGGGGCAGTTAAATCAAGAAATCCTCGATTTCTTGATTTAACCCTTTTTAATTTATTGGGGTAATTTTGAATTCTTAACCTAGGAACTTTTAACTAGTTCCTAGTAAATCTTTCATAGATATTTCACTATTTATTAATCCCTTAATAATAAATAATAATTGGTGGTCCTTCTCTTCTTTCTTTATTTAGTTATATAATTAATCATAATTAATTTTGTATACATACTATGTATAAAATACATAGTATTAAAATACTTGTTAGCATTTGTCTTCGAGCACCATGTATCATGATCCCTAGACTTAACGACACTTCTTTATGAAGGTCAAGTATATAGATGGCTTAGTTCTACTAGGATAGACAACTCTAAACATCCTTTCATATTGGATTTCCCTCATATAATGTTGTAGTTATTCAGTACTTGATGAGAATATAGAAATTCAAAATTTCATTTAATCACTTAAAAATAAGTATGATGAGATCAATATTATTCTCAAGTCATTTTCACTCGTAGGTGATTTTAATCTTTTCAGTAACCACTAGCACTTACCAGAGCCCAAAATCAACGCTTATAACAGGGAGTTACAAACATAGTGATATTCCAGAGCTCTCACTCAACACTAAATTCTAGGATGTACTTGTACGATACACCTAGGGATACAATGGCCAAGGATTCGATGCTCCAGAGATTATGCTCAACATCAACATGGAATGCTCTAGAGCTTATGCCCAACATTTCCAATTATATTTTCATGTGTTCTACAGATTTATGCTCAACACAAATGTAAGTACTCATGTGCTTTAGAGCCTCTCGCTCAACACAAAACATCTCATCGATCATGTGCTTCAGGGTCCACACCCAAAACAAAACATTTCATCAATCATGTGCTTCAGGGTCCATGCCCAACACAACCAACATATATATACATATATCATCAACAATTGGCTTATGCCCAATATAAAAAGAAAATCATCATGTTCATATGCAGTGGGGTCTTTGACCCAATATAAAAATAAAACATCAATATAATCATCATGATCAATAGGCTCATGCCTATAAATGGTAGGTCCAAAATTCTGGATATTACAACTACACTTTAGTAACCAGGAATAAAATCATAGTTGCTAAAATTGTTTTCCAGGAGGTTTCCCAAGCATTCCATGACCTAGTTTTAGCATGTGTTGAATTCTAAGACATGTGGAAGACAACTAGCATAGAATGGAATCTAGGTAATAAGACAAAAACTAGTAATTAATTTCAAATGTAGGTAACTATGGGTTGATTATTCTAACACCCACCCTTAAGCCTGAATTTATAAGTAAATATTAGAAAACTATAAAGCTGAGCAACAAGGATTAGTCACCCTTTACATACTGCTTGTCCATACAACCAAGGAAAGAGGCAAAAATCCAGTGGGAAAAATCCTCCCTTAAACATGGACATGAAACAAAATATGGAAATATTGTCATCAATCATGCTTCATAGCATGATCAACAATCCCCAACATTGATTTGAGATTGCTGAAGGTATTCTCACATTAAAAATTGGTGAAGATGTTTGCTACTTGTTATGATAATGCATAGAAGAGTAGAACAATGGTACCATCATGCACTAGCTCTATAATGTAGTGCATATAGATCTCTATGTGCTTGGTACGCTGTCTATGAACTAGATCATTGCAAATTCGAATGGTGCTCTTATTATCACAGTAGATAATAGTTGAAAACTGTGATTTAATTCCACATTATCCAAGTATCCCCTGCAAGCATAAACATTGAGTTGTTGCATTTACAACTCCTCTATACTCTGCTTCTGTAGATGAGAGTGCTATGGCACTCTTCTTCATTCTTAACCAGTTGATTGGTCCTTCTACAAACATGAACACATATCCCGATGCATAATTTTGATCCATGTTGTCACCTGTCGAATGACTATCATTAAATCCAATCAAATCAAGATCAGATTTTGCTTTGTAGAAGATCCCATGAGTTCTTGTTCCTTGAACAAAGTTTAGGATCCTCTTGGACGCTCTCTAGTGGATCTCATGAGGTTGATCCATGTATCTCAAAGCCACACTGACTACTAATATAAATTAGGTTGAGTGTGTGTAAGATAAATCAAACACCCAATCAACTGCCTATACAGTGTATTATTTACCATAGGAAAAGAACCTGCTTCCTCAAGCTTGACTCCTGAAAGGAATGGAGTCTTTCTTGCCTTGCAATCTTTCATGTTGAACTTGATGAGAAAATTTGAAGCATACTTGGAATGATCTACTTTTATTCCATTTTGGGATTGAGAAATTTTGAGACCCAAGAATTGGCTCAACAATCCCAAAACTATCATGGAAAATGCATGGTTCATTGCATCCTTTAAGGAGGAAATATATTTCTTTGAACTTCCTATAATAAGTAGGTCATCCACATATAAAACATTAATCATCAGATAAACATGAATCATATTAAAATAAACATTCATATTAGACTTTCATCGAACAAAACTCAATGACAACAGAAATGCATCAATTTTTGCATACCAAGCCCTAGGCACTTGCTTGAGCCCATACAATGATTTCTTTAACCTACACACTAAACATGGATTATAAACAAACCCTTCAATTTCTGCATGTAAATATATTTAATGATATCTCCATTTAGGAAAGCACACTTCACATCCATGTGATGTACTTCCCACTACTTCGAAGTTGCAATGGCTAGAGCTAGCCTTATGGAGTCCATATTTTCCACTGGTGCAAAGGTTTCATTGTAGTCAATACCATGTAATTGTGAGTAAACCTTGGATACCAATATTTCCTTATATTTAAAAGGTGAACCATCATAATAAAACTTAGTCTTGAATACCCACTTACAGTGAACTAGCTTCCTCCCTGGGGGAAGATCAACTAATTCCCAAGTGTTGTTCTTCTGGAGCGAGACGAATTCTTCTTTCATGGATGTTTTCCATATTGTATAAAGTGCTGCATATTAATATTTCTATGGATATTATTCAACCATCATATATCACTTCTCATCAAATATAGTATCTTTCACACAAAGGGCACTTTCAAATTGAGATCTAGTCCTCCTAGTGTCATTAGGATTTCCAGCTAGTTCCCCAACTACATGAATGGTATTTTTTTCCCATTTTGGTATTGTAGGAATGTTAGGATATGCAATTAAATCATAATTATCATACATATCAGAATCATAAAAATCATTAGTCTCTTCACTTACAATCAATGGTTCTGGTGATGAAGAGGACTCTCCAACTTCAACTCCTTCTAAAGGCTATTCTTCGAACTGAACACTTCTTTCAATGAAATATTTGTTAGTGATAAAGTTGATCATATTGTACCCTTTTAAAATTTTATAATACCTAAAAAATAGGCACTCTTGGATTTGGTTTTGCAAATCCTTCCTCTTTTTCTGTTGGAATTCTAGCCCAATCCTTTGAGCCAAAAATCTTGAAATGGGTCACATTTGGCTTGTGCCCAATCTAAGCTTATAAAGGAGTAATAACATCAAGATTCTTATGAGGCACCCTATTTTGGATGTAGGATGCACATTTTATAGCCTCGACCCAAAAATTTGGTGGAAAATCCTTAGCCTCCATCATGCAAGTTGCCATCTCTTTCAGTGATCTGTTCTTTCTCTCAACAACACCATTTTGCTATGGTGTCTAAGGGATTGAATGCTGCATATGGATACCTACATATGTGCAATACTAAATAAAATCACACTTGACATATTCACCACCATTTTCATATCTGAGGATCTTGAGTCTCCTCCCATACTAGTTCTCAACCAAGGCTTGAAAGACCCTGAAGAGGACAAAAACTTTAGAATTGTGCTTTAGGAAATAGACCCAATAGAACCTGGAAAATTCATCTATGAAGGTAAGTGGATATTTGTCTTGAATCATGGAAATATGAGGGAATGGACCAGCAATGTCACTGTGGATCAACTCAATAGGTGCAGAGGTTCTCCCATGACTAGCTCTCTCATAATTGTGCTCTGGGTGTTTTCCTATGATACAACCTTGAAAGATTCCCTTAGAAAACTTGATATTTGGTAAACCTATGACCATATATTTTTCACTCAAGTCATAATTATACTTATAGTTCAGATGGCCAAATATTTCATTCCAAATATTGCTTTTTTCATTAGCATGAATCAGAAGAGAAGTGGGGTTTGAGTAGGGTAGAAAATGGGAAAACTTGTATACCTTCAAAGTGTGATCAACAAAACCTTTTTCTATGACTTTAGCATTCAAAATATCAGTGATTTCAACATCATTGGAGGAGAATATAACCTTATTTGGAGACCCAGTGTGAGTCATTTGATACACTGACAAGATATTAGAGGAAACACCTGGAACATACAACACATTGTTGAAATTACCATGGTCAAGATCAATCCTACCCTTTCCCAAACTGTCAATGAGAGAGTCATGTCCCAAAACTATTGGTGGAACTTTTGACATTTCAAGAGAGGAGAATGTCTCCCTTGTTGAAACCATATGTCTGGAAGCTCTAGAATCAATGATGAATCTAGGTGTGCTTGATGTGCTAGCAACCAAGGAATGTACTCTCTCTATGTATTCTGAATTTGATCCTCCTTCCCTCTTCTTTGAGCAATCAGGAAGGGAGATGTTATTATTCTCTAGGATTTGGGTCAACATGTCAATTTACTTCTTCATACAATATATCTCAAGATGATATCCCTTACTGCAGTATGCACACTTGTTGATTTCTTCTTTATTCTTCTTCTTTTGAGAGTTCTTCTTGGAGCCTTGGGGCTCCTCTTGAGACTTTGACTTGTTTCTCTTTTTCTTAGGTGGATTTTTATATTTTTTTCTTTCCTTTTGAATCCACCCTTTAATCTCCAACAACCAAAGCTTGGTCTTTGGAAGGTTTGATGGTGCCCATCATCGCCAACTTATCTTCCTCATGGGTGAGGGATTCCATGAAATCTACAAGCTTAGGCATCTTCCAGGATCGTGCTGTCAAATTGGTGGCATGGAAGGTCGAAAAAAACACTGAGTAGTGAGGACCGAGCTTAGAGAGTATGGACAATACTAGTTTCTCTTCCTTCTTTTTGATCCCACACTATTTTAGTTGCAAAACGAGGGCCTTAAACGTGGAAAAGTAGAGTTGCAATGATTCGAAACTACTGGGACTCAAGGAGATCAGCTCATTCTCGATTTGATTTCCTCTCATATCATCTATCTTTCCAAAAATATATACAATATTCTCCCAAACCTCATTAGGTGATGTCAATCCATAAATATGGAAGAGGAGGTCTCTTGAAATGCTCAGACACAAAAGACCATAGGCCTCATCCCTCCTGTTGTGCCATTTAATTTTCTCTGCAGCTGCAATGGGCTCTACCTCAGTTTCCATGGTAACCACATAGAGACATTTTCCTCTGAACAATATCTCCATCTCATCTTTCCACTCAAATAAATTTAATGGAGTCAAGATGATCTTCAGAGATTGGTCCATAGCTCAACAATTGTGCCCTCTAGTCAGTAGAATGTGCTCCCAGTCAAGATGTCAAACCTGCAATAGAAATATGGAAGGAGATAAATCAATATACAAAGGCTCTGATAACATGTGGAAATTGAACCCAAGTTATAGAACAATAACACTCACAAAATTGCTAATCAAACATGCAAAATTCACACCAAAGGAGACTAAAATTGGAGCATAAAACTAATCTGTATTGAGTAAGTGTAAAATAGCCAATATTATGAAGTAATAGGCTTCCCAAATATATAATTACATGAGTGGTTCAAAATCATAAGGATGCTATTCGAATTGGTCAAAAAGTAGGCTTACCAAAACTAGTCAAATCCCCCATAGGTGCTAAAAGCAGTTTCCAAATATATGAAGATGCTCACAAATTTGCTAAAGAAAGTGGGAAAGATAAATAGTGATGGAAAGACAACTCATTCATGCTTTTAATTGGATAAAAAGAGGGAGGATGATGTGGGAAAAAAATAAGGCATTTACACCTAGACTAGCTTTTCCTTTTGCCTTAAAACTACTGTAAAGCAAGGTAGCTTTCAGAAAAAGTAGAAATGGGATTTAGTTACTAGGAATAAAAGAAGACTTTCTAAAATTGGTTTCCAAGATGTTTCCCAAGCACTCCATGACCCAGTTTTAGCATGTGTTGACTTCTAGGACATGTGGAAGACAACTAGAATAGAATGGAATCTAGGAATATAGGTAATAAGATAAAAACTATTAATTAATGTAAAATTTAGGTAAATATGCTTTGATTATTCTAACAGTATGATTGGTTTAATTTAATTTGTGCTAGTGTTTATTAACTAGTTTTACTGATTAAACTTGAAATATTATTCGTTTATCTACTCAAATTAGATTGTAACACACCCATTACATACAATCTGTAGGTGTTTGGGGTACGCTAGGAAAAATTGAACTTATAACTTTCAAGTATACCAATTGCATTAGTTCCATCAAGAATGACCTTACCCAATCCCAAGATATATCTCATGTATCCTTATAATATCCAATAACATCTTTAAATAAATAGGAATACCTCAATAGAGCCAACCATAAGCCAGGATAAACCTTCGTTGTTATCATCATAAGCTCTCCTCACTGTGGAGGTAAGGAATCCAAGTTATTGTTTCTATTTTCGTTCAAATACCTCTTTATTCAGTGACTAAACCCAATAGGAATACATATTCAAATTATAAAATCTAGATGATACATATTACCCTCAAGTCCACCAGCATGTTCTTACCCTTTCCTTGCATGAGTAATTTAGTAAGTCCTTAAGCTATTGTCCAAACCTGCAAGTTACTCAACACAGACATGTGATAGGATATTATTAGCATTTTCGTTAAATGATAATGAATACATAAATAGAACATAAGACATATACCATATACTGGTGAGTGGACCATTCTTGGAATGAGACCACACCAGAGAATAATATCCTTTAATTACGGTTAAGATTCCTAATCTTCTAGGAAACAGCCCGAGGAGTAGAGACAAGAAACTGTCGAGTAAAGTCATGGTTAGATAATGGTATAATGAATAAATAAAAACCTATCTTTATGACAATCAAATTACATATTTAGATATAATTGACATCCACGATTACTCCCATCATAGACATACTAAGTTTTACATTTCTCTTGTGACACATGCTCTACATTCACAACTTGTCGTTAAAAATGTAAGCTCATATAATATTTGGACCAATATTACCATGAGTATGATATCATAGGAAAACATATAAGCATAAAGCAAAATAAAATGTCTACTTAACCACACTCATCATTCATGGAACATAACCCAACATTTTTCTGAAAAAAAAATCAAGTGTGATGCATTCAACATTTACTTAAGCCATTTCTCAAGCATACTAGGTACAACATTTACTTAAGTAAAAATAGCCAAACGATTGAAGCGAATGGAAACTTGATTGCGACTTTCCTCCCAACCATTGGCTCTACTTGGTGTCAGTTATCTCGCCCAGATCCACCCTCGAGCTGGGTGACGAATATACTAAGGAAAGGCTATGACCCCTCTTAAACTTATAAGGTGAATCAGGTTATTAGTTAACACCCAAATACAAAATTAACAAGGTATTTTATCTTTTGTTTACAGAGATTTAAGGATCCTCCCCTTTCCACTTATTCTAGGGTAGTGAAGCTTCATCGATCAAAAGAGTATCTGTACCCAACACAAGAATATTAGTTGTCAAGGGTGATAAACAAGTTTCCCACCAATATCTAGAATTAATTCAATAACCCAAAACATGCATCACGATATCAGATCTGCAGGCTAACAATGAAATCCTCGCAACTTGTGTTTTACCATTAAAAGTATAGTAATTGCAGGTGTACGATATAGTTAATACGCATGAGCCACCTATATATGATATTCATATCCACATATTGTGCTAATACGCTGACGCATACACCATTCTTAGAACTATTAATCAAGTTCAAATTCTACTCCCCATATCATGATATAAATATTATACTGAGACAGGTTTACAAAGTCAAACTCATGCAGCGACTGACCTGTACCAAACACATACTAACAACCAAGAGTTATACCCCAGATCTAAATGCATAATTATGATTTGCATTCTATGATTCAAACATCGGGTGTGGATGCATCATCCCATATACGTATAAACACTAAATATGGAAGAAGGACAAGATCTATATATATTTTAGATAAGAATTGATCTATAAAACCAATCGTAGTCAACCACAAATTAGGTTCCATATCTTTACATAAGAATGCATATTCCAAGAAAAGCACAAGCATACAAATTACCCAATCTACATTCATCATAGACATTCCAAATATTTGAAATAGATGATGTATGCTATGGGTCTATAAAATAAACAAAACACAAGCATTTCAATTATCCAGATTACAGGTAGCCATCAACGTAGAATCAGATATGAAATACGTTTTCTCAGGTAGATCTTATGTAGCAACCGATTTCATGAAACCCTTTCTAATTAATCGCAGGAAACCATTGATGTTGTGATAGATATGTAATATAAACGAAGGTAAGGATTGATATTTCACTCAATCGTCAACACATTCAGAACGTGGAAACCATATCTACAATAATATGTTGGCCACCAGATCCGTAATAAAACACAGGACACGGTTTAAGGGAAAATAAATAGACTATTTACTGGAAGTGATAACTTTATGAAAACCTTTTCCAATGTCTATCACAAGCAACCAGGTTGCAGGCCAGGATTTAAGGAAGAAAAAATATATAAAACCATGTACTGCGACCAACACAACTTCTACTCATCACTAAAGTAATGAAGCTCACCCAACATTGTGGAAACGCAGGGAAACTCAACCATCTTAATATGGTATACCAACCCAGGAAATGACAATTACCCTATGCATAAATACTCCAAATATTTATAGACACAGACATCAACAACACCCCAAACATTTTACAAAAAGATAAAACATAATTAAATACTCCATCTCTCAAACAAATTGCAGAAGTAAAAGGGAAAAACAACATGGCCTAGGAAGTGTTTTCACAACAGGAAGGGATGAAATGCTTCCATGGTCTCCCTTCATTCATATTGTATCCTAATGATGAATTCAATCACAACAATTCATACCGATATCATACCCTAAACCTCAAGGTATCACTCGTCTCTTCATATTTGAACACAGACATAAATGAATTACCTTCCCTAAAGTGCAGAGCGCCTCCCTTTAAAGAGATCCTAAAACATAATTAAATAAGTCCATAAGGAAATAAATTCCCCATTATGTGCATAAATTTTGCATTAAATCTTCCATCCTTAGTGGCAAGGAAGAGGCCCCTTATTTTAGCTATCTAATAATGACCATCAGTCAGTAACCGTTTCTTCCCTTATGGTGTGCAGAGCTTCCCAAAAATTACGCTGCCAAACTTGCCATCCTCTTTTCCAAGGAAATCTCCCCATTTTTTTTTAGGTGCCCAACCACCCTTATCTTTTAGTAACTCATATTGGGGTAAGGTTCAATTTTTATCCCTTAATTAAATTATGTATAAAAATGTAATAATGAACCCCATTAGAAGAACCTTGTTCAAAAGTTTATAACTCTCCTTTTTTTTGTCGTTAGTTTATACATAAGGAATATTCAATATATTCTTATATGCTTCTCCATTTATGTATGTACAACAGGTAAGTCATTTTATATAATCCATCTAAAATATCTTATTTTGCATTTTTGTGTAGTTCACATTTAGGGAAAAATAACATTGATGGTAAATTTATTCAAGGGGAAGCTTTAAAATTCTTAAATGAAAATTTCTAGGAAGCTCTTCTTGGCAGTTATGCCATAATTAAGTATTCCGAGAAGTAAAGGAAAAATCCTTTCTTAAATACTAGAAGAGGATCATACCGATCCACTACTTGATAATGGAGGGAAACAACATATTCGCAAGTCACTTTATCTTAAGATGACCCCATAAGGTTTAGGTCGTCGATAACTGTTATTCTTCTTATACTTCCTGAGGGTTCCCTTGCCGTTTTAACCCTCCCCTTAGTAAATTCGTCCCCATTCGTTCTTAGTTGCGTCAACTTCCCAGTCTCCTAACATTATCAAACATATCCATTATTTTCATAAGGTTAGGATGGATACTTATAGTGGCATTTTACCTACAGTATGTGTTTTGGGTCGAGGCAAAAAGGGGATGTTACACAAATATGCAAAAATATTTTATTTTGGTGTATGTGCATGCTTAAATATGTGTATAATGGTTGTAAGTTCACTTTTTTTTTCATTTCCATGGTTGTAACATACCCCTATTTCCTTAATTAAATTTTTTTTTTCACTGTTACATATTAAACAAGTAAACAATGTCAGTGTCAAATTTTACATGGCATTACGATGAAGCATGTCTAATTAGATTCAACAATATTAATACTACACCCATTGTAAAACAAGCATTGAAAGGGGGTTGGTCGTTATGAGGAGGCTTACTATATTGGGATCAACATACTTCCAAACATATTAAAATTAACCATTTCATTCCTTCCTATTAGTGATATTATTTACATAATACACTAGGCAAGGGCCTTAGTCAAAACTTTCATCCTTTTATTCTACATTAGACCGTATATACACATTAACCATTGTAGAACCAATTTTCTTTGCATTTAAAACATTCATAGGAAAACCACTCAACCATTTACATCATCATAACTAAAGAGATCATCCAAGCACATCCAGGGACATAAAATAATACACATCAAGGCACATAACATAATACACACCAATGTATGTGGTTCGCCCCTAACCAGGGGTTACGTCCACCAAACGTTAGCCAAATTCTTTATTTATAAAACCACCGAGGTAAAGGTATACAACTTATATCATAAATGAGGTGCCAGTCCTCTCAAATCCTTTTATAATGAGAGGGAACCCTCACATTATCAACCCAAGATTCACAGTATCTTCAAATAATTCCTCATGAGCATGGCCCCAAACTCGAAGTTTTCTAATGCAGCAATAGGTTTCAATCATTAACGTGTTTTAGTCCCATTAATGAATCACTTTCAAAAGTGGAAGAACTTCAAGGAAGAAAATTTAGGTTCCCAATAAGTTCTAAATATTTAGATATTTACATAAGAAGATTGCTAAAGGAGGTAATTACTAATAACCATAGTAAAAAGTAAACTTTGTACTTTTCATTCTATTCTCATGGGTCGAGAGTAGAAATGTTAAAGAGTAGGGAAACGCCTATCCCCATTTTTGAGGTTATGGAGACAAAACTGACTGCTAGTCATAGTAATCCTATTGTAAACAATCAATATCAAAAAGATGATATTCTTTTTAATTATGAAACAACCCTCAGAAAATTGCCCTTAATAGTTTTCAAAATATGCATTTAAAAGTCTACTTAGCCTCCTTTATGACCTTACTCGAATGCTATATAAGTTATTGTTACAAATTAATCATCATATGATATTCAAGCAGAATGAATACAATTCATCATTTAAAGGATTCCGATTATCTACTTCTAGTCATAGTAAGGGATTCTGATTATCTATTGCATCGAATATGTAAGCAACGATGGTTTCTCTTTAAGAGATTGTGCAAATGTGGGGATTAAAATAAATATCTACCTGGCATTCTAGAGGCCTCGTTGTTATTAGTGCCATGAACGATAACCATAATATCTCAATGATGAAATTGATAGTGCGAAATTTAAGCAATGTAGCCCATAACCAAAAGGCAAGGGTTTAGTTCCCCAAACTTTGCAGAACAAAAATTAGGTCGGGCTCTAATTCTCCCACCATTTCAGCTCACCCTACATGCTTTAGATCTGGACTTTGTAAAATGCATAAATGGAAAATGTACAGTAGAGCTTTGGATCCCTAGATCTCACATCCTACTTTCAGACTACCGGTGATTTAAATTATAAAAAACACGTCCATAGGTTGGATTATGCTTCAACTCAATCTATGGAAGGAATATAAGAAAATACGAAAATGCAGAAATGACCAATGAATCCTTCTTGTCGGCTGTCCGTTCACTATTCCAAAAACTGTTCAATCCCACAATGATAAAAGGAAGACGTGAATTTGGTCTTACAAAGATTTACAGCGATTCCATAACATGGATGATCATAACAGAAAACAACAACTTATGAAGACCTAGATCTATCAATCCATAGCATCTCCATAACGGATCAGTCTTAAAACAGAAAAACACATATCAGCAGGCAAGGCAATGATAACAATACTTTCTAACAATTCTATTAGTAAGTAAAAATATCTCAAAAGCGTGAGCCAGGATGAGATCTTAATACCTGGTTGAAAAATTTTTGATATCGTTTTGCACCAAGGTGGGGGTCGTCCTCCTCATATATGCAGAGAGCAAAATCTTAGAGCTCACTCCTTCAAGAAACATAGAAATCATTTTCAAGCAGAGCTCATTTCTCATTGCATATCCCTTTTCTCAAATGCCCTGGATCTTTCCTGTTTCCTACTTCCTCCAAGATCTAGAAATATATATTGGTGCATCCCTAATGCCTCCATAATCAATGCTTATGCATGCCTAGTAACACCACCAAAATTGGTGGCTATTATTCAGGGTAATTAAAACCTCTTAGTCCAATGTCTCTCAAATAGTTTAATATAAAATTAAGGGAGTTAAATGATGCCCCCAAAATTAATGGCTAAGAAGCCGGTAATGGTTCCGAAATCAGGCCTATCACCTGTGGTAAATTCAATACTCAATTAATATAGGTATCCTCATTCTATATATACATTATATATTTGTGATAATATATATATACATATAATCACTTTAGTTTCCCAAATATATATATATATATATATATATATATATAAAATTTATTTTACTATAAGATGCCTTTACTTATATAATGCTCCCTTATTATATATGAAATTATTTTCATATATATATATATGTTATGTTATTATATATATCATGCTGTTATATATAATACATATATGTCTTCTTCCACCCAATACCTTTGATTAAAGTGAGATGGAAGTAACCTTATTTCGGTGAAGGTTTCCAATTCTTCATAAAACCTCTGTATGATCTATTGTATAAGTTGTTAGTTATTCTTAGGTTAATAGAGTGAGTTTCATGTGATAACTACCTCATGTTCGTATGTCGGTAATCAGTAATTTACCCATTTAGGGCTTGAGGAATTATACCATCGTCTAAGAAGTGACTTAAGGTCGAAGGCGACGATGGCAACTTGATTCCCTCGTCAACACCGCGATGATGCCTCGTTACCTTTACTCGACCTCCAAGGTTTTCCCTTTTGTTTACCCTTCCCTTAGTGGATTAGTTTCAAGTTGTTTTTCTTTTCCACCAATGTTCTTCAGTTCTCCTAAGTCTTCAAAATTAGGGAAGAAATCCCCTAACTTACTAGGTTTTACTGGTGGGGCCTTGGCCTTGAGCTCCTCACCAGAAAACAAGTACAATAAATATTTGTAATTATAGAATATTCAGATATGCGAGAGGAATGTTACAATGGTTGTGTGTAGAATTTGTGCAAGACCAGTTGTTAGTATTGAACAACTAGTTAACTAGTTCCCGTGGAATCATTTTCATAATTACCATGTTTAATTAATTGGAAAATGTTAATTAGGCCTGATTTACATGTTATTAGGTGTTAATTATTCATTGGACTTGGTAAAAATTGGTTAAGTGATAAAAAATGAAATTATATTAAGTATCATCAATTGTGTGCTAAGTGTTATTAAGTATCATAATCAAAACACTAATTATTAGTTAATCATGATTGAGAGTAAATGGAATTTAAAGGTGGAATTTAATGTATTAATTGGATTGGAATAGATATGTGATGTTTATAGACTGTGTTAGTAATCCTTTGCATCCCTTTGATCGTACCTTGGAATAATAGTTATTGAATTTATTTTAATTTATTGGTAATTAAAGGGACTTTGTCATGATTAAATCTTGGAAACTGAAATTTAAGATTTGTTTAACTAATATGTTGTGTTAAAATTATCTAATTGGCCTTAGAGATCTAATGATATATTCTTTAGACCCATTAACAGCCCCGTGGGACATTACAAGTGGTATTAG
This sequence comes from Pseudotsuga menziesii, assembly GCA_001517045.1. Lineage (NCBI taxonomy): Eukaryota > Viridiplantae > Streptophyta > Pinopsida > Pinales > Pinaceae > Pseudotsuga > Pseudotsuga menziesii. Next base: position 71,726 of record LPNX010183922.1, read on the forward strand.
AGATTAGGTTCCAACTCTGCAACCTTCTACAAAGTTATTAACTTTTGGAGTTTATAAATATGCTTGATGAAATGAATTTAACCTCCCTTATGTTAATAAAAGAATAAGAAGTCTCACTTCAGAGGTTAGTTCATTGTATGCCTTAGAATTAATTAATATCACATAATTGTTGTTCAATAGATTGATTGGTATGACTATGTGGTGCATATCTAGTAATTGAGTGACTTGATTGGTTGATGATTGTGCATTTCCTCTTTTACTTCTCATTGAATTGTTAATATTGAAATGCATTTTGTAATACGACTTATTTACTCATACATTATGAGTATTAATTGATAAGTAAATAATTGTCATTAGAATAGTATGTACTATGTACCGTTATGAGTATTAATTTAATACTAAGTTATTAAGATAATATACTTTTATTATTATTAAATATCAACTTGATTTATTAAGTGGCATTTATATCCTATATGGATTTTGTATTTTCTATGAATGGTATGCTTTTATAGTCTTATTTATTGCACTTGGATAGTGGTGGTTACAAGGATGAGTAACTCCTTGGATATTTTAGGACTATGACACTTGTATAAATGGTGTTCCCCATTATTTATTTTATTTTATGCATGTATAATTTTTATACTATTTATTAATTATTACTATCCTAACTTTCTAATTAGTTAGTGGTGGAATTGCCACTTGTAGGTAAGTATAGATATTGGCTATTTTTGTATTATATTATTTAATTCATTTATTTTGGGGTTAGTGGCGGAATCATTAGTATCCTAGCTATCTTACTAACTTACTTATTGAGAGGAGAAAATGAGCCACGTGTCCCTAATGGTTCACATTCTCTTTTATTTTATTTATTTTACATATGGAGATGTAACTCCTATTCTATTTTTAGAGGAATGAGCCACTTGTCCATAATAGTTCATATTCCCTTTTGTTATATTTAGTTTTCTTATGCATATTTAACTCCTAGTCTATTTTTGGAGGAAATGAACCACTTGTGTTTAATAACTCATATTCTCTTAATTTTATTTATTTTATTTTATGTGAGTAAGTAGGTAGTATAGTAGTATAAGATAATATATATAACCCACCTAGAACAGAAAAATAAATAATTTATTTATTTGAGAAAACATTATGCTAAAATTATTGTAAAGTTTTTATGACCAAGTTGGTCAAGGATGACTGTAATTGAATATTAGTTTATTTAAATAATTAAATAGAAGAGACACATATCCAAAGGAGACTATTGAAAGAGTGTTCACTGGCCCACTAGGGGGAACGAGCAGCTGTAGAAGGTTTATTGACGAGTGGTAGCACTAGCATTTAACTTTCTAGCTATTGCAGGAAGCAAAATCCCTAATATTGTGGTCATTTTCCCTAAGATGGGGAACTAAGAAGGTGGCTCATTTAATTTCAAAACTAACCCAAAGACCTAGGAAATATTATAAATACCATCGAATTGAGCAGGAGGCTCACTACATTCTATTTCTAAGGGAATGAACCTTGTGATTGTTGCAAAATGAAAATTCAGGAACACAAGGAAATTGATGAGGGGATAGATAAATTGAAATGGTTGAGTTAAGTTTGCTATTGAGTGCTAAGTTTTAGAAAGTTTTATGTGTGTTGTTTCATAGTTTCTTCATCCTAGTGTTTTAGTGAAAAGGATCGGGGTCCTAAGCAAGTAATCTTGGCTGCTTCAGCAGGCGTTTGGGTGGAATGGTCCCCTTTGGTTGTTTTCCCCCCTTATGCAAAGTATTCAAGTTCTAACAGTCTGTTATTTATCTGTGATTTAATTCTATATCTGTATTTTGCTTAAAAAGTATGCTCAGTATCTACAGAAGTTTAATGATAATTGTTTTGTATTTCTCTAAAAAAAAAAAGTTTTAATTACTTTTGCATGATTTTATCATCAGTTTTGATGTTTATTACTAAATGATTTTAGATCAAACATTAGTGTTAGGATAATATTTAAAATTATAAACAATGCTTTCCTCATTTCGTTGAATACTATTTATAATACCTCTAGCATAGTTAGTATTTTTCCAAATAGATTAAAACCCTCTCTTATCATCTGAGATTTCACTCATTTAGGTTTATCTTATCATATTGTTAGTATCGGTGTTAACCTAGGGTTTAAATAAAAAAATTCAAACACATACTAAACCATGTTTATAATCTCCATAGGAAAGTTATTACAGAGGTTACTAATATATATATATATATATATATATATATATATNTTACTATAAGATATCTTGCAGTCAAAGTATACTTCTTTCTAAGTAAACTAAAGAGTGCTAAATTCAAACCAATCATGGGTCCAACTCGGTAACCTCTCAATAGAAAGAGGATATAGTTATGCTATAAATCAGATTTAAAACACTTAATTTTAATAGGGAAACTTTGAAACGAAGCCTTACGATGGAAGAGTTTTAAACGTAGTAGCCTCACGACCCAAACATTTACAAACTGAAAGTATAGCAAAACAAACCCCAACAAAAAGTTCACAATTTATACTTTTTTATACTATACAAACATATTAAATCCTTACGGCTGAGTCTATATCATATATATAGTGTATTTAAATAACAATTTAATACCTACTATAGAACTAACAAAAATTTGGACTCATGCCCGAAAACCACAATTACATTGCATAATAAAAATTTAGTATTAATTTACTAGGTTTATAGATCAAAACCTGCTAAATTATTTCAACTATAAATAATAAATAAAAGTTCTCCATTCTATTAAAACTCCCAACTCATAATTGTAAAACACCAATGCCACAGCATAACAATTTATAAACTTTGTAATCGTAAAACAATATGCTATTAACACCAATGCCTTACGATGTGTTTTGAAATCATATCCTTGAGAGAGAATTTCTCTAAGAATAAAAACTAAACAAAGAAAAACAAAGTAATGACATCATGGCCCTAACATTATAATTGTTTATCTATGGCAACCCTTCAACATCACAGTCAAGGAAGATATATATCTTAAATGAAAATTACATAAGGAAAACCAAGGAGGTTACCATTGTTCTAACGATAAGGAAAGGGAAAAAATAGTCCAATATAAGAGAACATTGCTCAAGACACAAGTCCCACAAGTCACAGAGCCATGAGAAATAAGAGGACACGTCTTACAAGGACCATAACTTCAGCAAACAAAATGACCATTTAAAATCCAAAAGCAGTAACTCGTAACTAAATATCGTGCACATGAAATTTATACATTGGTCAAGTAAGATCTTCATAATAAAACTTTGGAAAAATGATAAGATGTGTATGGGTAAAACTTACCCTAAAAACAATTGTTAACGTCGCCATGTGAACCAGAAGTTCGGCAATGGATCCACCCAAGAAATATGCACCTTTACAGCTAGGGATGAATGGTGTCGAGGGTTGATAATATCAGCTCCTCCACCATTGGTTCCACTATAAACAAACTACATAGTAAGGAAGTTAGAGACTGGTTGAATTGTACAGAGAGCAAGAAAAAAATTAAATGATGTTCTATGACAATATATATATATATACAAGCTGATATCATGTTTCAAGGCCCATTTAAACCCTAGGGTTTATGAGGTTACATGTACGTGACTTCCAACTGGAAATTCATAACCTTCATGTGGTCAATTAAAATGCAGCATGGTGTTAAAACTTTACCACCCAAATCCTATACTTCAGAGTTTATATTTCTATCCCATGAAAATTATTATTTTGTATTCTCGCTTATCTTAGGTTAAGGACAAACCTTGTTCCTTTGTATTTTATTTTGTCCCTTGTCTAAAATATTGTGGTCAAAACCATTATTTCAGATCCTTGTTTTAGCTCGGAGTTTGTAATCCCTTCGTCGTCACTAAACTGTAAAGAAAATACATACGGGTGCATTAGCCATATGAGCTAAGTAAGAACCGTATCCCATTTCCCCTAGAATATAAGTAGGGTCAAATGACATCCAAAGAAGAACATAAATAACAAGCACAATGACTTTAAACAACAAAAAATTAAAGTGACATTCTTTTATAAAAGTAAATTAGTGTTGTCATAGTATTAAGTCACAACATAATATTTGTAAACAGACATTTATGCCATTGGTTAAGAGACTACAAACTTCCTTGTAAATATCTTTTAAATTCATTCATCCCTTACAATCAGTGAGCCATAAGTCACATCTTATGGTTGTCGTAACTGTGTCTTTTGTGTGAAACATAACTTAAAGCAATTATAAGGGAACTTTTATCCTTTTATATTTACAGTTAGTTCATTTATTAAAAAAAATATTTTTACAAATTTTGGAAATGTTATATGTGGTATCAGAGCGAGGTTCCAAAGAGTAGGCATGATCTGCTCACTTGCACAAAAACAGGAAAAAAATTTATTGATCATGTTTTTACAACTATTTCTGTACAGAAATATAAAATTTTGTTTTGCAGGAAGACGGAAGGTGTGGAGGCATCTGCTGAAGATGGATCCCATTAAAATAAAGTGGATAGAATTTATGTCAAATTAAATAATCAACCCTTCGAATTGCTTCAAACAATAAAAGATTTAAGAGTTGAACTTCAAACAATAAATGAATATAATAAAAGAATTATAAGATCTCAAGGGGAACTAAATTAGATACTACTAGACAAAATACACAACGGAGGTAAAGATAAAATAAAAGAGTATGAAAATGATTATGAAACTGTATCATACAAACACAAGGGTAAAAAATTAAAATTTTATGATAGTGAACCTTCTTCAAGAGTTAAAGTAAGGTTCCACAAAGAAAAGTATAACTACACTACTGAAAGTAGTGAAAGCGATAGAGGTCCTAGGAAGAGGAAGTGTATACCCTATGAAGAGATCTACGGATAATTTAAAAAGATAAAACTGCCCATGTTTAATGGGGAAGTGGGAAAGGGTGAAGAAGTCGAGGCTTGGCCATCAGGTATGAAAAATTAATTCCATATTTATAACTATTCAGATAGACTCAGAGCTCGGATGGCTATCTATTACCTAACCAAAAAGGCTAATATCTGGTGGTAGGACATAAGAAGAGTTAAAAACATTAAAGAAAATATTTAACCTAGAGAGTCTTTAAAAAATATTTTAAGAGGAAATATTTATCTGAACAATATTATGAAGAAAGAGATAAAGAGTTTTATGAACTTAAACTAGGTTCAATGTCAATGAAAGAGTTAAGTAGAAAATTTCTAAGTTTACTAAGATATGTACCATATATAATTGATGAAAAGCCTAAAATACAAAGGTATCTAATATTTCTTCCTACTATCTTCAAGGACATAATTGAATTTGATAATCCAAAGACCATTGAAGAGGAAATGAGAAAATCCAACTTCTGCTACGAACAAAGTAAATAGAGAGAAATCATACCTAACTGGAAGAATAAGAGAGCAAGTAAGATTGAACAAAAAAGAAAAGGTTTTAAGCCTAATAAAAGTTTCAGAAATAACTCTCGGAATTCCTCTAAGAATAATTATCAAGATGAATATTTTAAAGGTAAAACACAACAAAACATTACAACACCAAAAGGCAGAGACATGCCTAATAATTATGTTAAAAATAATAATGAACATAAGGAACCATTAAAGTGTTGGGAATGTTAGGGACCTCACTATGCAGAGGACTGTCCAAACAGAAGGAGGAACTAAAACAATGTGCATACCATTCATGAGTAGGAAACAATTGGAGATGTAGCAAATGAAATGCCCAGAATAAATGCCGCCTTAGAAAACCGACAGGATGATCATCAAACCTCCATGCTGGAAGTACAAGGTATGATACAAAACTAGTATGTTTCTATTCTGATTGACCCATGTGCTAGTTTAATCTATGTATCACCTAGCATCGTAGAAAAATGAAAATTATCTTTGAAATTTTTTGAAAAGTCTTCGTTGGTGCGGTTAGCCACATTAACCAAAAGAAAAGTAGTTAATTATGTTGAGAACTGTGGAATTTTTATGAGTCAGTTTAGAAATCAAGTAAAGTTAAATGTATTACCATTAGGATCTTATGATGTTTTAATAGGTATGGATTGCTTGCAAAGACAACAAGAATTTTTAAATTGTTTTCAGAAAACATTTACTTGTTTAAATGATAAAGGAGAAAGGATTACAGTTAAAGGGATACCTAAGAATGCTTCTGTTAGACAAATATCATCCTTACAAATAAAAAAGGTTGTAAGGAAAGGTTGTAATGTCTTTTTTGTACATATAATAAACAATGAACACATGGACAAAGAAGATAAGCTGAAATTTGATGATATTCCAATCCTACAAGATTTCTCATAAGTTTTCCCGAAAGAAATTCCAAGACTACCTCCAAAGAGAGACCTGGATTTTACCATTGAGTTAGTAGCAGGATGTGTACCTAATTCAGAGGATCCTTATCGAATGAAAATTTTAGAACTTAATGATTTAAATTACAACTACAAGAATTGATAAACAAAAATTATTTAAGACCAAGTTTATCCCCTTGGGGATCACTAATATTATTCGTTAAGAAGAAAGATGATACATTACATCTTTGTATAGACTACCGTCAACTAAACAAAATGGAAATTAAAAATAGATATCATTTTCCCTGCATCAATGATCTTTTTCATCAGGTACGCAGAGCGGCGATATTTTCAAAAATAGACTTGAGATCTAGATATCATGAAGTCAGAATTAAAGAGGAATATATTTTTAAAACTACTTTCAGAACTCGATACAGGAACTATGAGTTTGTAATTATGCCCTTTGGGCTAACAAACACTCTAGAAACATTTGTGTTTAATGAGCAGTGTCTTAAGTAAATACTTAGATAAATTTTTAGTCGTCTTCATAAATGACATATTAATTTATTCGAAAACGAAAGAAGAACATGATGAACACTTGCAAATAATATTGTAGCTTCTAAGAAAACATAAACTGTATGCTAAATTTAATAAGTGCAAATTTTATAAAGATAAGATACATTATTTAGGTCATGTGATATCCAAGGAAGGAATATCAGTAGAATTGGATAAGATAAAAGCAATAATTGAATGGCATGCTCCCAAAGATGTAACTGATGTACGATCATTAATGGGAATAACGGGTTATTGCAGGAAATTCATAGAAGGATTTTCAAAGATTGCAAATCCCATAACGTCTTTGCAGAAAAAGGGAAACATATTTGTCTGGGATAAAAAGTGTGAATAAAATTTTACTAAATTAAAATAATTATTAACTATTGCACCTATATTAAAAATAATAGATCTAGACAAGGATTTAGTTGTGTGCACTAACACATGAAATGAAGGTTTGCGTGGAGTACTAACACAAGAAGGTCACCTAATCGCTTATGAATCAAGGAATCTAAAAAAACATGAAAATAATTATGCAACATATGATCTAGAGCTAGCTTCCATAATTCATGCTCTGAAAATGTGGTGCCATCACCTAATTTGTAAAAGATGTTTGTTAATGTCTTATAACATAAGTTTGAAATATTTGTTTGAACAACAAAATCTGAACGCAAGGCAAGCTAGATGGTTATCTTTCCTTAGCGAATATGATTTTGAAATCAAACACATTAAGGGAAAGGAAAATAAAGTGGTCGATGCCTTAAGCAGAAATGCAATAACAAATTTTATAACTGCCATTAGTTGTTATAAAAAAAATTAGATGATAAATTGGAAGAAGGAATAAGAACAAACCAGGAATTCTAGAATCTGAAGGAAAACGTAATTCTTAAATAGTTTGAAAATTTGAAAACAGATTATAGTTTAAATGAAAATGTCTTAATAGTGTATAAAAACATACTTTATCTTCCTAACATACCAGAAATTAAATTGTTGATGTTAAATGAAGTACATAAAATTCCTTATTCAAAACATCAGGGGTATCAAAAGATGACAATAATGCTAAGAAAAGAGTATTTTTGGCCTAATATGAAGAACAAAGTTGTTGAATATATAGTTAGGTATATAGAATGTATATTTCTTTCCATCCCTTATTAGCTTTCCTACTTTACTTTTTCGATTCGTGAGCCTCTAAGTGGATTTGAAACTGCTTTATGCACCTATGGGGGATTTGACTAGATTTAGTAAGCCTACTTTTTGACTATTTAGAATGGCATCCTTATGCATTCAAATATCTCATGTAATTCTATATTGCAGCAGCCTATGACTTCACAAGGTTGGATATTGTACACTTATTCAATACAGATTAGTGATATGCTCAAATTTCAGTCTCCTTTGTTGGTAATTTTGCATGTTTGATTAGCAATTTTTTGAGTGTAATTGTTCTATCACTTAGGTTCAATTTCCACATGGTATCAAAGCCTTTGTAGATAGATTTCTCTCCTTCCATATTTCTATTGTAGGTTTGACATCTTGACTGGGAGCATATTCTGCTGACTGAAGGGCACAGTTTGTGAGCTATGGATCAATCTCAGAAGATCATCTTGACTCCATTTAATTTATTTGAATGGAAAGATGAGATGGAGATACTATTAATAGATAAAGGTCTCTACAGGGTGACTACGGCAACTGAGGTAGATCCCAATGCAGCTGCAGAGAAAATAAAATGGCACAACAAGAGGGATGAGGCCTATGGTCTTTTATGTCTGAGCATTTCAATGGACCTCCTCTTCCATCTTGATGGATTGACATCAACTAATGAAGTGTGGAAGAATATTGTAGAGATTTTTGGTAAGATAGATGATATGAGAGGACATCAAATTGAGAATGAATTGATCTCTTTGAGTCCCAGTAGCTTCGAATCCTTGCAACGCTATTTTTCGAAGTTTAAATCCCTTGTTTTGCATCTAAAAGAGTGTGTAATTGAAAATAGGGAAGAGAAACTAGTTTTTTCCATACTCTCGAAGCTTGGCCCTGAATATTCAGTGTTTTTTTTGACCTTCCATGCCACCAAGTTGACAACTTGAGCTTGAAAGATGCATAAGCTTGCAGAGTTCAAGGAATCCCTCACACAGGAACATGATGAATTGGTGATGATGGGCACCATCAAAAATTCCAAATACCAATCTTTGGTTGCTAGAGATTCGAGGGTGGATTCAAAAGGAAAGAAGAAAGCTAAGAATCCACCTGAGCAAAAGAGAGACAAGAAGAAGTCTCAAGAGGAGCCCCAAGGCTCCAAGAAGAAATTCCAAAAGAAGAAGCACAAAGGAGAAATGAGCAAGTGTGCATACTGTAGTAAGGGCTATCATCCTGAGAGATGTTGTATGAAGAAGCAAATTGACACGTTGACCCAACTCCTGGAGAAGAATAACATCACCCTTCCTAATTGCTCAAAGAAGAGGGATGGAGGATCAAATTCAGAGGACAGAGAGAGAGAGAGTACATGCTTTGGTTGATGGCACATCAAGCTCACCTAGCTTCATCGTGGACTCTGGAGCTTCTAGACATATGGTTTTGACCAAGGAGGCATTCTCCTCTCTTGACATGTCGAAAGGTCCACCAATAGTGTTGGGAGATGACTCTCTCACTCATAGTTTGGGGAAAGGAAGGATTGATCTTCACATTGTAAGTTCAATAATGTGGTGTATGTTCCAGGTCTTGCCTCTAACCTCTTGTCAGTGTATCAGATGACTCACACGGGGTCTCCAAAGAAGGTAATCTTCTCCCCTGATGATGTTGAGATCACAGAGATCTCGAATGGTAAATTCATTGCAAAAGGTTTTGTTGATCACACTACGAAGGTATACATGTTTTCCCATTTTCTACCCTACTCAAACCCCTTTGCTCTTCTGATTCATGCTAATGCGACAAGCAAGCTTTGGCATTAAATATTTGTCCATCTTAACTATAAGTATATTTCTGATCTGAGTGAAAAATATATGGTCATAGGGTTACCAATGATTAAGTTTTCCAAGGGAGTCTGTTAAGGTTGTATCCTAGGAAAACACCCAGAGCACAAATTTGAGAGAGCTAATCATGAGAGAACCTCTTCACCTCTTGAGTTGATCCACAGCAATGTTGCTGGTCCATTTCCTCATATGTCCATGATTCAATACAAATATGCATTGACCTTTATAGATGAATTTTCTAGTTATTGTTGGGTTTACTTCCTAAAGCATATGTTTGATGTTTTTGACCTCTTCAAAGTCTTTAAGGCCTTGGTTGAAAACCAGTCTGGGAGGAGACTCAAGATCCTCAAATCTTACAATGGTGGTGAGTATGTCAAGTCTGAGTTCATCCAGTATTGTAAAGATACAGATATTCAAATGCAGCATTCAATCCCTTACACACCATAGCAAAATGGTGTTGCTAAGAGAAAGAACAGGTCACTAAAGGAGATGGCAACCTGTATGATGGAGGCTAAGACTTTGCCATCAAATTTTTGTGCCAAGGATATAAAATGTGCATCCTACATCTAGAATAGGGTGCCTCATAAACATCTTGATGGTATGACTCCTTTCAAATCTTGTAGTGGGAACAAGCTAGATGTGACCCATTTAAGGATTTTTGGCTCAAAGGCTTGGGCTAGAATTCCAACTGAAAAGAGAAAGGCTTTGCATCCCCAAAGCCAAGAGTGCCTATTTGTTGCGTATTCTAAATATTTAAAAGAGTACAAGCTAATAAAATTGAGCACAAACAAATCCTTCATTGAAAGGAGTGTTTAGTTCCAAGAAGATCCTTTAGTAGCAGTTGAAGTTGGAGAGTCTTCTTCACCACCAGATCCATTGAATGTAAGTGAAGAGACAAATGAGTTTTCTGATTCTGATATGTATGATAATGATGGTTTAATTGTAGATCCTAATAGTCCTACAAGACAAAAATGGGCATAAAATACCATTCATACAACTAGGGAACTAGCTATAAATCCTAGTGACCCTAGGAGGACTAGATCTCAGTTTGAGAGTGCCTTGTCTATGAAAGACCCTTTGTTTGCAGAGAAGTCCTATCTAATAGTTGAATCAGACCTATAGACATATGAATATGCAGCACATGATCCAAGATGGAAAACAACCATGAAATAATAATTCGGCTCGCTCCAGAAGAACAACACTTGGAACTGGTTGATCTTCCCCCAGGGGGGAAGCTAGTTCAATGTAAATGGGTTTTCAAGACTAAGTTTGCTGCTGATGGATCACCTTTGAAATATAAGGCAATATTGGTATCCAAGGGATATTCACAAGTACATTGTATTGAATACAATGAGACCTTTGCACCAGTGGCAAAGATGGACTCCATAAGTCTAGCTTTACCCATTGCAGCTTCAAAGCAGTTGGAGGTACATCACATGGATGTGAAGTGTACTTTCCTAAATGGAGATATTACTAAAGAGATTTACATGCAGAAACCTCAAGGTTTTGTTTCTAATACATCTTTTGTGTGTAGGTTAAAGAAATCATTGTATGGGCTCAAGCAAGCCCCCAGGGCTTGGTATCCCAATATTGATTGCTTTTTGTTGTCATTGAGTTTTGTTCGATGCAAGTCTGATACTAATGTTTATTTGAAGCTTATTCATGGTTCTTTGATGATTATTTTCTTATATGTGGATGACCTTCTGATTATAGGAAGTTCAAAGAAAGAGATTGCCTCCTTGAAGGATGCAATGAACCATGCCTTTTCTATGACTGATTTGGGGTTGTTGAGCCAATTCTTGGGTCTCGAAATTGCTCAATCCCAACATGGAATCAAAGTAAATAAGTCCAAGTATGCATTATATTTGTTGAACAAGTTTAACATGAAATATTTCAAGCCAAGAAAGACTCCCTTACTTTCAGGAGTTAAGCTTGAAGAAGCAGGTTCTTCTCCTATGGTAAATAATACACTGTATAGGCTATTGATTGGGTGTTTGCTTTACCTTACACACACTCAAACTGATATTTCTTATGTAGTTAGTGTGGCTTCAATATACATGGATCAAGATCATGAGATCCATTGGAGAGCAGCCAAAAGTATCATTAACTTTGTTCAAGGAACAAGAACTCATGGGATCTTCTACAAAGCTAAATCTGATCTTCATTTGATTGGGTTTAATGACAGTGATTGGGCAAGTGACAACATAGATTGAAAGTCAACATTAGGATATGTGTTCATACTTGTAGAAGGACCAATCAGCTGTGAAAGCAAGAAGCAGAGTGCCATAGCACTCTCATCTACAGAACCAGAGTACAGAGGAGTTGTAAATGCAACAACTCAATGTTTATGGTTGCAGGGAATAGTTGGTGAGTGTGGATTTGAATCAAAGTTTTCAACTATTATATATTGTGATAGTCAAAGCACCATTTGAATCTGCAATGATCCAGTTCAGAGACAGAGAACCAAACACATTGAGATCCATATGCAATACATCAGATAGCTTGTGCATGATGGCACCATTCACCTACTCTTCTATGCATCTTCAGAACAACTAACATACATCTTCACAAAAAAATTTGGTGAGGAGAAATTCAGCAATATCAAATCACTACTAGGGATTGCTGATAATGCTGTGAAGCATGATTGATGACAATATTTTCAAATTTTGTTTTACTATCCATGTTTAAGGGAGGATTTTCCCACTGGGTTTTTGCCTCTTTCCTTTTTTAAATGGACATGCAGTATGTAAAGGGTGACTAAGCCTTGTTGCTAGGCCCTATAGTTTTCTGATATTTGCTCATAAATTTAGGCTTAAGGGGGTGTTTTAGAATAATCAACCCATATTTATCTACCTTAGACATTAATTAATTCTTTTTTGACTTATTTGCCTAGTTTCCTATATTCCACTCTATGCAAGTTGTATTCTACATGTCATAGAAGTCAAACTTGATAAAATTGAGTCATGGACCACTTGGAAAACCTCCTGGAAACCATATTTAGCATGTTTTCTTTATTCCAGATCCTCCAAAGCACATATCTACTTTTTCTGCAAAGCTGCCTATTTTATTTAGAGATAAGGCAAAATGGAAAGCAAGACTAGGTGTAGTTGACTTCTTTTTTTCCCACATCATCCTCCATCCTTTTCTCAGAATAAAAGCATGTACGAGTTGTCTTTCCATCCCTTATTAGCTTTCCTAATTGACTTTTCCAATTCATCAGCCTCTAAGTCGATTTGGAAACTTCTTTATGCACCTATGGGGGATTTGACTAGATTTAGTAACCCTACTTTTTGACTATTTCGAATGGCATCCTTATGCATTCGAATATATCATGTAATTATATATTGTAGTAGCCTATGGCTTCAAAAGTTTGGCTATTGTACACTTATTCAATACATATTATTTTTATGCTCAAATTTCAGTCTCCTTTGTTGGTAATTTTGCATTTTGATTAGCAATTTTGTGAGTGCAATTGTTCTATCACTCAGGTTCAATTTCCACAGTTCTAGCTGTTGAGTGAGAACTCAAGGTGCAGGAGGATTATTCCCCAAAATAAGGTCACAACTCTGTGTTGAGTGGTAAAGAGAAGGAGGCTCATAAATGACCAATTCCGAGCTAAAATTCTATATAATAGTATGTCCATTAGGAAGCAAGAGGATAGCATTGGACAGGGATTGAATATGAGAATGCAAGAGATGGCACATTAAGTTGATTTTTCTCTTGTTGTTCAATAAACAGGCTTGGGGGTTCTGGTGCAATTGAATTGGCTTCTCTAGGAGTTGGTCGAGAGGAATGGCTATTCCATTTATGTTCTCCTCATAGTGGTTCCAGGTTCCTTATCTCATTTTTAACTGATTAAAATTAGTTACAGTAGGATGTCTATTTTTAACTTTGAATTGGAGTTGTTTTCTTTTAAGAATAAATGTATTATGCATCTAAACAGAATATGGATTTGTTATGCATTGGTTCAATAATCATTCCCATTATGTTATAAAAACTAGATCTTATTTTTTGTTATATTCCTGTAAAATACTAGATTTAGTTCTTAATGTATCTCTGATTGGGAATCCATACCTGAATCAAAGATTCTAGTGTTGTACCTTATTTTAAAAAACTAGTAATTTGAAAGTAAGCGATTGAGATTCTAGTTAAATATTATAAACTAAATTTACTTATAAGTATAAACACACTATTTTAAATAAAGTTGTTCAGAGACTAGAACCTTACTAGAATGTATTATAAATTTAATTAAAGACTTAAGGAATCCTTTTAATAAATAGAAGGACCTTAGCAAGTTTTGTTTTATCTAGTTTCTTTCTAATTCAAACTAAGAGTCGAACAAATAGATAAAATCTCAGTTTAAACATATCAGAGAACAAGATCGAAAGAATATGAGTAAACTGAAGATGTTATATCTTTAAAAATTGGAAATCAAGTGATACATCCAAGTAATCCTCTGTATAGTCTAAAAGTAAAAAATGCTATAATATAGGTACTTTTTTAACAAGTCAAAGAAGCCTAGAGACATTCCTAATAATTATAGCTTATTTACAACACATTTCATAAACCCCATTACAGATCAAGAATGTTCAAATTGGGCCCACCTAAGGAAATATTAATAGGTACCGTGTATAGAATTCTAATATATATATGTGTGTGTGTGTGTGTGTGTCTATGTGTGCATTTAACTATTTATACAGATTATAATAATCATAAATATTTAGTCATTCAAATGGTGGATTGTAAATATCAGATCATTAATTAACTAATTGTCCCCGACCCAATCAAAGGTATCAACTCCATATCTAGAAATTCTATCAGCATCTAGTTCCCCTGCCAGCTATATTCCAGGATTTATTTCCTTACATTTTAGAAACAAATCAAATATAAGGGATACAAAATACTCTAACGATCAAAGTACATTGTTTATAACGGAATATTCTAATATATATTCCAATATCATGTTGGCAAGTGAATTCATACGAGTATTTGACACGAGATAAATAGTTATAATCAATACTACTGAATTCCAAATCAAACGTGTAACATACCCAAGTCAATAAAATTTCCCTAGCATAGACAACTTGTAACTACAATACAAGTACACAAACTATTGCTTCTTTCATAACATTCAGTATTGCTTTCAAGATGTACCTGCACCATTGTTAATTGCCCATGAAACACACATTTATGTCAATCCATAAACTATGGATTTATTCTTTTATGCATTTTTCCCTTTTTAACAAACCTTTAGGATTCAGCCTTTCTTTGAAAACTTTACATTGCAACTATAACATAACATTCCTACCAATGCTAATCATAATAATAATCATAAACTTCATGATCGAACACCATACATATGATGCATCCTAGTTTAAATACTTATGTGTCCTCTCAATAGAAGAATACTTATACCCAGCCTTAAAATATGATTTTGTAACATAACCATTTTAAAATATAATTTAACATATAATGATTTGAAACTCTTAACTATACTATGGGCCTCTAAGTGGTTTACAATTACTATTTCAATCATAAATCTTCAACCATAATAAATCTATCCTCAATGGTTCAGAGTTATAGACTTACAGAGGTGCTCTTTTGAATGGCTATTCATTATTTATCTCTAACTAATGAAACATAAGACTTACACTTCAATTCCTATCCATAGGATATCTTTACAAAATATTTAATCCACAATATATTAGTTTTGTTGATTATAGTATCTTAATGTGATTATTGAAGGTTCTCAACATGCCATTATTATTCATAACCTTCCAAGCATTTCTTCATCACAGTTCATTTAAAACAATACTAAGGTGCAGACCAAGATCATTATGATACCAACAAACTCTCCTTGATGATCATTTCTAAATTATTTAATCCATTATAAGTACACATAACAATACAAGAAAATGAATATTTAGACACAAAAACCAAAAGAAACCCCAATGTGTACATGGTTCACCCCAAACTCTGGGTTACGTCCACCAAACTGTCACATCATTTAATATTTTCGCAAATAGTTGGTTACAATCCGCAACAACTCTGTTGCCATACAATCCACAACAACTCTGTTTCCATACAATCTTCCTGTTTACACTTCAAAGACTCCCTCTCATAGAGTATTTATATATTCCTACCATTTGATTATAATGAACATCTTTTAACACAAGCTAGGCTTAATGATTAATCCAAAAGTCATTGGTAATCATAACCTTTAACTAGACATACCAAAATCAACAAATATTAGGTTGATACGCATGCATACAATAAAATATATGTTCAAAAAAATTAATATATCATCTACATATACAAGTATGTAATTTCTTATCCAAATAAATATGATCTAAATCATAGACGCCCCTTGCATTTAATAGATTCCAATCTATAAACCACAAGAAGAGGTTATTTAATTACATATCTGATTTAGCTAATTACATATCCAAACAGAAATGAATTGATTCGTGTAAATGTTGTTTATAGATTCAGACCTAGAAGCAAAGCCGAGTCTATAAATAAAACCGAGGCTATTGATGTGTATAAATAAAAACCAAAATGTAGAAAACACATAAAGCAGAGTCGATAAGTGTAGAAATGCATACAACAGACTGAAATGAAGTAAAGTGTAATTACATATACTGACTGAAGCACATTCAAACAATTATTGAGATTCTTACCCAGACTCAAAACACAATCAAATTTCTACATATTTCAGATCAAAATCAAGGGCAAAATGAGATCTTATTCCCACCCAACAATTAAAATAGGTTTAGATCTGTAAAACGCAAGTGATGGTAACGATATGCATATATACGCATATCTACAGTTTCAGATCACAAGCAAAGGGAATTGTGATCTAAGTCACAATTGATGAGATCATTCCTACAACATGCAAAGGATATATTTCCAAACAACAAGTAAAGGAAATTTCAACCTAACTCGCAATCTAGGATCTGCCAAAATTCATATCAACATCAAACGAAATTGAGAGCTAAGTCTTTTAGAGGTCTTTTTACTATATAGATTTAGATATTAAAGCAATGGTAGAGGGTATCATTTTACAGAATATATAAAATGTCAAAACTATAAAGGAACCCATACCAGGGTTTATCCAAAGCACACGAAGGTCAACGCATATAGGGTTTAGTCTTTACGAGATTGATATCTGGAATGAAACTCAACTATAAAATGCTTACATGGATTGGTTAGATCCATACTAAAAAAAAATGATCCAGTATAAAACTAAATCATAGCTTATATCTGCTTAGAGCTAAATAACTAAACCCCAACGCAGGCAAGGAAATCAATTGATGGAGTTCAGGTTCAAGTCGATCCACAATATAATGTACAGGCAATTTTGGAAATCAAACTATGGAGTTCATTATGTGCACACATAGGCTTGGACATCATCCATTACTCGATTACCAAAATATTTATGGTTTAGATTATGCCAAAGCACACTCATCCATTACTCCATTACAAGATGTATTTACGATTTAGATTACACCAAAGTGCATTAATCCATTAATCCATTACATAATATATTTATGATTCATATTATGCCAAAGCGCATTCATCCATTACTCCAAACCAATACACAATGAGATAATAAAATTTTGGAAAAATCGCTAGGAAAAATATAAAATTCCACATCAAAATAACAATGCAGGTCAAACCCACAAACTTAAAAGGAAAGGTTCACAGGTTTTAATAAAAAAACCCAAGCATGGAAACTCGAACATACCTTAATCCCATACCACACACCTAGAATCAAAGGTTCATTCACTGGAAAGAAACGCCAATAAGACTCACATCGATGAATCATTTCAAGTTTTTTTTCTCAAGAGGACCCCCACTAAGATGCATCCCCTTTTTTCATCTTAATACATATATTTTCGTTCATCTGCATCCCCCCCCCGGAAAAATTAATTTTGTGACCTAAATAAATAACCAAAAGCGAAACGACTTTCCCCTACTGTGTGTCGAGTTCCCACAAATTAAGGCTATAAATATGCCGTTAACTTTGTTGATGCATGTTTCCCTCAATTTCGCAGTCGAGTAACAACCTGGACGCATGCGTAAAACCCAATTGTCTTTTAGCCTTAATAAAATATTTCCTTTAAAATATACTGGTTAAGGAAAATATGTACGTTATGCACTCCAATACTTGTCTTGGAGAGTAAATAAACCAACACCTTCCCACTTTTCATAGAAAGGATAAAATATTCTTGTCATACATAAATATACTTTATTTACACGATATATATAAAGGATTTATTATTTAAAAGGTAATCACCTTTTAATTAGTTCATATAAAGGATATATAATTAACTCCATATATTAATCAAATATATGTCAAGTATAAGTCTCTATATATATTAGTCTAGATAGATGGTATATCACCATTTAATTAATAAACGAGGTATGTTGAATATGATATCTTCCTTTCTAATTTTAAGGGGGGTTGTGACCTAATGTCCCTTTAACAATTTATTCCTTAGGTTGTTTTTTTTTTCTCTTTTTTATTTTCAACTTTAACTCCTTGATTTTTTTTTATGTCGACGTTAAAAATGATCGCAACTCCCTCTATCATAGATTAAATATAATAGGATTAGGTAACTAGGCTTTGGTATCTTAGTCAAGATATATTTCAGCAAAGTAGGAATCCCTTGAAGGGAGAATCCTTATCTCTAATATTTCCATAATCAAGATGGTATGTAAGACTACGACATCAAATTATGGCTCCCTAACCATTGTCCTTTAGCCCTAGTGGGTTTAGTCGCCCGTCGTTAACTTGCATCGAAGTCTTAACTCTCCTAATTTTATCACTTAGGAAATTAACTCAAATAGGTTTCTAGGTCTTATTTTCTAGTGGGGCCTTGGCCTTGGGCTCCTCACCAGAAACAAGTACAATAAACATTCACCATTACAAAGTCTTTAGGGGTATGCAAGAGGGATATTACAAAATGCCCCAACTATTCGTGGAAGCAACGAATCTTCCTAAACCCAATGTATGGTAGTAATACCATCGAAGGATGGAAACCATTACATAATAAAATCCACATACACATAAATTTTATAACCATGATATAGTGTTTATGACAGACGATTCGAGAAACTTCACAAAAATCACAAAGACCCTATGGGTTGCATAAATATTATAGACATTAATCCTGTCAAATGTTAAAGAGTGATCTCGCAACCCATGCAACCATAATATTATCACGATGGCATCCACATCCATTAAAACAAAAGAAAAAATCCACATCTATTAATAGATAAAGGTCTCTACAGGGTGACTATGGCAACTGGGGCAAAGTCCAATGCAGCTGCAGACAAAATAAAATGGCACAACATGAGGGATGAGGCCTATGGTCTTTTGTGTCTGAGCATTTCAATGGACCTCCTCTTCCATCTTGATGGATTGACATCAACTAATGAAGTGTGTGAGAAGCTTGTAGAGATTTTTGGTAAGATAGATGATATTAGAGGAAATCAAATCGAGAATGAATTGATCTCTTTGATTCCCAGTAGCTTTGAATCCTTGCAACGCTATTTTTCGAAGTTTAAAGCCCTTGTTTTGCAACTAAAAGAGTGTGCAATTGAAAAGAGGGAAGAGAAACTAGTTTTTTCCATACTCTCGAAGCTTGGCCCTGAATATTCAGTGTTTGTTTCGACCTTCCATGCCACCAAGTTGACAAGTCGAGCCTGGAAGATGCATAAGCTTGCAGAGTTCATGGAATCCCTCACACAGGAACATGATGAATTGGTGATGATGGGCACCATCAAAACTTCCAAATACCAAGATTTGGTTGCTAGAGATTCGAGGGTGGATTCAAAAGGAAAGAAGAAAGCTAAGAATCCACCTGAGCAAAAGAGAGACAAGAAGAAGTCTTAAGAGATTCCCCAAGGCTCCAAGAAGAACTTCCAAAAGAAGAAGCACAAAGGAGAAATGAGCAAGTGTGCATATTACAGTAAGGGCTATAATCCTGAGAGCTCTTGTATGAGGAAGCAAATTGACATGTTGACCCAACTCCTGGAGAAGAATAACATTACCCTTCCTAATTTCTCAAAGAAGAGGGATGGAGGATCAAACTCAAAGGATAGAGAGAGATTACATGCTTTGGTTGATGGCACATCAAGCTCACCTAGCTTCATCATAGACTCTGGAGCTTCTAGACATATGGTTTCGACCAAGGAGGCATTATCCTCTCTTGACATGTTGAAAGGTCCACCAATAGTGTTGGGAGATGACTCTCTCACTGATAGTTTGGGGAAAGGAAGGATTGATCTTAACCATGGTAAGTTCAATAATGTGTTGTATGCTCCAAGTATTCCCTCTAACCTCTTATCAGTGTATCAGATGAATCACACGGGGTCTCCAAAGAAGGTCATCTTCTCCCATGATGATGTTGAGATCATAGAGATCTCGAATGGTAAAGTCATTGCAAAAGGTGTTGTTGATCACACTTCGAAGGTATACATTTTTTCCCATTTTCTACCCTACTCAAACCCCTCTGCTCTTCTGATTCATGCTAATGAGGCAAGAAAGCTTTGGCATGAAATATTTGGCCATCTTAACGATAAGTATATTTCTGATCTGAGTGAAAAATATATGGTCATAGGGTTACCAAAGATTAAGTTTTCCAAGGGAGTCTGTCAAGGTTGTATCCTAGGAAAACACCCAGAGCACAAATTTGAGAGAGCTAATCATGAGAGAACCTCTTCACCTCTTGAGTTGATCCATAGTGATGTTGCTGGTCCATTTCCTCATATGTCCATGATTCAAGCCAAATATGCATTGACCTTCATAGATGAATTTTCTAGGCATTGTTGGGTTTACTTCCTAAAGCATACGTCTGATGTTTTTGACCTCTTCAAAGTCTTTAAAGCCTTGGTTGAAAACCAGTCTGGGAGGAGACTCAAGATCCTCAAATATTACAATGGTGGTGAGTATGTCAAGTCTAAGTTCATTTAGTTTTGTAAAGATGCAAGTATTTAGATGCAGCATTCAATCCCTTACACACCATAGAAAAATGGTGTTGCTAAGAGAAAGAACAGGTCACTAAAGGAGATGGCAACCTGTATGATGGAGGCTAAGACTTTGCCATCAAATTTTTGGGTCGAGGATATAAAATGTGCATCCTACATCTAGAATAGGGTGCCTCATAAACAGCTTGATGGTATGACTCCTTTCAAAGATTGGATTGGGCACAAGCCAAATGTGACCCATTTCAAGATTTTTGGCTCAAAGGCTTGGGCTAGAATTCCAACTAAAAAGAGAAAGGCTTTGCATCCCCAAAGCCAAGAGTGCCTATTTGTTGGGTATTATAAAAATTCAAAAGGGTACAATTTGATAAACTTGAGCACAAATAAATCCTTCATTGAAGGGAGTGTTCAGTTCCAAGAAGAGCCTTTAGTAGCGGTTGAAGTTGGAGACTCTTCTTCACCACCAGATCCATTGAATGTAAGTGAAAAGACAAATGAGTTTTCTGATTCTGATATGTCTGATAATGATGATTTAATTGCAGATCCTAATAGTCCTACAAGACCAAAATGGGCAGCAAAGACCATTCATACAGCTGGGGAACTAGCTATAAATCCTAGTGACCCTAGGAGGAATAGATCTCGGTTTGAGAGTGCCCTGTGTATGAAAGACTCTTTCTTTGCAGAGAATACCTATATGATAGTTGAATCAGACCTACAGACATATTAAAATGCAGCACATGATCCAAGATGGAAAACAGTCATGAAATAAGAATTCAGCTCTCTCCAGAAGAACAACACTTGGGAACTGGTTGATCTCCCCCCAGGGAGGAAGCTAGTTCAATATAAGTGGGTTTTCAAGACTAAGTTTGATGCTGATGGATCACCTTTGAAATATAAGGAAATATTGGTATCCAAGGGCTACTCACAAGTACATTGTATTTACTACAATGAGTCCTTTGCACCAGCGGCAAAGATGGAATCCATATGTCTAGCTTTACCCATTGTAGCTTCAAAGCAGTGGGAGGTACATCACATGGATGTGAAGTGTACTTTCCTAAATGGAGATATTACTGAAGATATTTACATGCAGAAACTTAAATGGTTTGTTTCTAATACATCTTTTGTGTGCAGGTTAAAGAAATCATTGTATGGGCTCAAGCAAGCCCCCAGGGCTTGGTATCCCAAGATTGATGGATTTTTGTTGTCATTGAGTTTTATTCGATTCAAGTATGATACTAATGTTTGTTTGAAGCTGATTCATGGTTCTTTGATGATTATTTCCTTATATGTGGATGACCTTCTGATTACAAGAAATTCAAAGAAAGAGATTGCCTCCTTGAAGGATGCAATGAACCATGCCTTTTCTATGACTGATTTGGGGTTGTTGAGCCAATTCTTGGGTCTCGAAATTTCTCAATCCCAACATGGAATAAAATTACATAAGTCCAAGTATGCCTTATATTTGTTGAACAAGTTTAACATGAAATATTGCAAGCCAAGAAAGACTCCCTTACTTTCAGGAGTTAAGCTTGAAGAAGCAAATTCTTCTCCTATGGTAAATAATACACTGTATAGGCTACTGATTGGGTGTTTGCTTTACCTTAAAAACACTCAAACTGATCTTTATTATGCAGTTAGTGTGGCTTAAATATACATGGATCAACCTCATGAGATCCATTGGAGAGAATCCAAAAGTATCCTTAACTTTGTTCAAGGAACAAGAACTCATGGGATCTTCTACAAAGCTAAATCTGATCTTGATTTGATTGGGTTTACTGACAGTGATTGGGCAAGTGACAACATAGATCAAAATTCAACATCAGGATATGTGTTCATACTTGCAGAAGGACCAATCAGCTAGGAAAGCAAGAAGCAGAGTGCCATAGCACTCTCATCTACAGAACCAGAGTACAGAGGAGTTGTAAATGCAGCAACTCAATGTTTATGGTTGTAGGGAATAGTTGGTGAGTGTGGATTCGAATCAAAGTTTTCAAATATTATCTATTGTGATAATCAGAGCACCATTTGAATCTTCAATGATCCAATTCAGAGACAGAGAACCAAACACATTGAGATCCATATGCACTACATCAGATAGCTTGTGCATGATGGCACCATTCACCTACTCTTCTGTGCATCTTGAGAACAAGTAGCAGACATCTTCACCAAATTTTTTGGTGAGAAGACATTCAACAATCTCAAATCACTGCTAGGGATTGCTGATCATGCTGTGAAGCATTATTGATGATAATATTTTCAAATTTTGTTTTACTGTCCATGTTTAAGGGAGGATTTTCCCATTGGGTTTTTGCCTCTTTCCTTGGTTAAATGGACATGCAGTATGTAAAGGGTGACTAAGCCTTTTTGCTAGGCCCTATAGTTTTCTAACATTTACTCATAAATTTAGGCTTAAGGGGGGGGGTTTAGAATAATCAACCCATAGTTACCTACCTTAGAAATTAATTAATTCTTTTTTGACTTATTTGCCTAGTTTCCTATATTCCACTCTATGGAAGTTGTCATCTACATGTCATAGAAGTCAAAATTGCTAAAAGTGAGTCATGGACCACTTGGGAAACCTCCTGGAAACCATATTTAGCATGTTTTCTTTATTCCAGATTGAATATGAGAATGCAAAAGATGGCGCATTAAGTTGATTTTTCTCTTGTTGTTCAACAAACAGTCTTGGGGGTTCTGGTGCAACTGAGTTGGCTTCTTTAGGAGTTGGTCGAGAGGAATGGCTATTCCATTTATGTTTTCCTCACAGTGGTTCCAGGTTCCTTGTCTCATTTTTAACTTATTAAAATTAGTTACAGTAGGATGTCTATTTTTAACTATGAATTGGAGTTGTTTTCATTTAAGAATAAATGTATTATGCATCTAAATAGAATATGGATTTGTTATGCAACAGTTCAATAATCATTCCCATTATGTTATAAAAACTGGATATTATTTTTTGTTATATTCCTGGAAAACACTAAATTTAGTTCTTAATGTATCTCTGATTGGGAATCCATACCTGAATCAAAGATTCTAGTGTTGTGCTTTATTTTAAAAAACTAGTAATTTGAAAGTAAGCGATTGAGATTCTAGTTAAATATTATAAACTAAATTTACTTATAATTATAAACACACTATTTTAAATAAAGTTGTTCAGAGACTAGAACCTTACTAGAATGTATTATAAATTTAATTAAAGACTTAAGGAATCCTTTTAATAAATAGAAGGACCTTAGCAAGTTTTGTTTTATCTAGTGGCTTTTTAATTCAAACAAAGAGTCGAACAACTAGATAAAATCTCAGTTTAAACATATCAGAGAACAAGATCGAAAGAATATGAGTAAACTGAAGATGTTATATCTTTAAAAACTGGAAATCACGTGATACATCCAAGTAATCCTCTGTATAATCTAAAAGTAAAAAATGCTATAATATAGTTACTTTTTTAACAAGTCAAAGAAGCCTAGAGACATTCCTAATAATTATAGCTTATTTGCAACGCATTTCATAGACCCCATTACAGATCAAGAATGTTCAAATTGGGCCCACCTAAGGAAATATTAATAGGTACCCTGTATATAATTCTAATATGTGTGTGTGTGTGTGTGTGTGTGTGTGTGTGTGTGTGTGTTTGTGTGTATGTCTGTGTCTATGTGTGCATTTAACTATATATACACATTATAATAATCATAAATACTTAGTCATTCAAATGGTGGATCATAAATATCAAATCATTAATTAACTAATTGTCCCCGACCCAATCAAAGGTATCAACTCCATATCTAGAAATTCTATCAGCATCTAGTTCCCCTAACAGCTATATTCCAGGATTTATTTCCTTACGTTTTAGAAACAAATAAAATATAGGGGATACAAAATACTCTAATGATCAAAGTACATTTTTTATAACTAAATATTCTAATATATATTCCAATATCATGTTGGTGAGTGAATTCATACGAGTATTTGACATGAGATAAATAGTTATAATCAATACTACTGGATTCCAAATCAAACATGTAACATCCCCAAGTCAATAAAATTTCCCTACCACAGACAAATTGTAACTACAATACAAGTACACAAACTATTGCTTCTTTCATAACATTCAGTATTGCTTTCAAGATGTACCTGCACCATTGTTAATTACCCATGAAACACACATTTATGTAAATCCATAAACTATGGATTTATTCTTTTAAGCATTTTTTCCTTTTTAACAATCCTTTACGATTTAGCCTTTCTTTGAAAACTTTACATTGTAACTATAACATAACATTCCTACCAATGCTAATCATAATAATAATCATAAAATTCATGATCGAACACCATACATACGATGCATCCTAGTTTAAATACTTATGTGTCCTCTCAATAGAAGAATACTTATACCCAGCCTTAAATTATCATTTTGTAACATAACCATTTTAAAATACAATTTAACATATAATGACTTGAAACTCTTAACTAAAATATGGGCCTCTAATTGGTTTACAATTATTGTTTCAATCATAAATCTTCAACCATAATAAATCTATCCTCAATGGTTCAGAGTTATAGACTTACAGAGGTGCTCTTTTGAACGACTATTCTTTATTTATCTCTAACTAATGAAACATAAGACTTACACTTCAACTTCTATCCATAGGATATCTTTACAAAATATTTAATCCACAATATATTAGTTTTGTTGATTACATTATCTTAATGTGATTATTGAAGGTTCTCAACATGCCATTATTATTCATAACCTTGCAAGCATTTCTTCATCACGGTTCCTTTAAAACAATACTAAGGTGCAAACCAAGATCATTATGATACCAACAAACTCTCCTTGACGATCAAAGTATTTAATCCATTATAAGTACACATAAAAATACAAGAAAATGAACATTTAGACACAAAAACCAAAAGAAAACCCAATGTGTACATGGTTCACCCCAAACTCTGGGTTATGTCCACCAAACTGTCACATCATTTAATATTTTCCCAAATAGTTGGTTACAATCCACAACAATTCTATTGCCATACAATCCATAACAACTCTGTTTCCATACAATATTCCTGTTTACACTTCAAAGACTCCCTCTCACAGAGTATTTATATATTCCTAATATTTGATTATAATGAACATCTTTTAACACAAGCTAGGATTAATGATTAGTCCAAAAGTCATTGGTAATCCTGACCCTTAACTAGACATACCCAAATCAACAAATATTGGGTAGATATGCATGCATACAATAAAATATATGTTCAAAAATAATTAATATATCATCTACATATACAAGTATGCAATTTCTTATCCAAATAAATATGATCTAAATCGTAGATGCCCCTTTCATTTAATAGATTCCAATCTATAAAACACAAGAAGAGGTTATGGAATTACATATCTGATTTAGCTAATTACATATCCAAACAGAAATGAATTAATTCGTGTAAATGTTGTTTATAGATTCAGACCTAGAAGAAAAGCTGAGTCTATAAAATAAAACTGAGGCTGTCGATGTGTATATATAAAAAACAAAATGCAGAAAACACATAAAGCAGACTCGATAAGTGCAGAGACTCATACAACGAACTGAAATGAAGTAAATTGTAATTACATATACTGACTGAAGCACATTCAAACAATTATTGAGATTCTTACCCAGACTCAAAACACAATCAAATTTCTACATATGTGAGATCAAAATCAAGGGCAAAATGAGATCTTATTCCCACCCAACAATTAAAATAGGTTCAGATCTGTAAAACGTAGGTAATGGTAACGATATGCATATATAATCATATCTACAGTTTCAGATCACAAGCAAAGGTAATTGTGATCTAAGTCACAATTGATGAGATCATTCCTACAACATGCAAAGGATATATTTCCAAACAACAAGTAAAGGAAATTTCAACCTAACTTGCAATCTAGGATCTGCCGAAATTCAGATCACCATCAAACGAAATTAAGAACTACGTTTTTTAGAGGTCTTTGTACTATATAGATTTAGATATTAAAGCAAAGGAAGAGGGTATCGTTTTACAGAATATATAAAATTTCAAAACTATAAAGGAACCCATACTAGGGTTGATCCAAAGAACATGAAGGTCAACGCATATAGGGTTTACTCTTTATGATATCGAGATCTGGAATGAAACTCAACTATAAAATGCTTACATGGACTGGTTAGATCCATACTAAAAAAAATGATCCAGTATAAAACTAAATCATAGCTTGGATCTGCTTAGAGCTAAATAACTAAACCCCAACTCAGGAAAGGAAATCAATTGATGGAGTTCAGGTTCAAGTCGATCCCCAATATAATGTACAGGCAATTTTGGAAATCAAACTATGGAGTTCATTATGTGCACACACAGGCTTGGACATCATCCATTACTCCATTACCAAAATATTTATCATTCAGATTATGCCAAAGCACATTCATCCATTACTCCATTACAAAATGTATTTACAATTTAGATTACGCCAAAGTGCATTAATCCATTAATCCATTACATAATATATTTATGATTCATATTATGACAAAGCACATTCATCCATTACTCCAAACTAATACACAATTAGATAATAAAATTTTGGAAAAATCACTAGGCAAAATATAAAATTCCACATCAAAATAACAATGTAGGTCAAACCCATAGACTTAAAAGGAAAGGTTCACGGGTTCCAATAAAAAAACCCAGGCATGGAAACTCGAACATACCTTAATCCGGTACCACAGACCTGGAATTGAAGGTTCATTCACTGGAAAGAAACACCAATAAGACTCACATCGATGAATCATTTAGTTGTTTTTCTCAAGAGGACCCCCACTAAGATGCATCCCCTTTTTTCATCTTAATACATATATTTATGTTCATTGTGCCCCCCCCCCAAATGAATTTTGTGACCTAGATAAAAGTGAAACAACTTTTCCCTACTGTGCGTCGAGTTCCTACAAATTAAGGCTATAAATATGCCATTAACTCTGTTGATGTAGGTTTCCCTCAATTTCGTAGTCTAGTAACAACCTGAAGGCATGCGTCCAATCCAATTATCTTTTAGCCTTAATAAAATATTTCCTTTAAAATATATTGGTTAAGGAAAATGTGTACATTATGCACTCCAATACTTGTCTTGGAGAGTAAATAAACCAACACCTTCCCACTTTTCATAGAAAGGATAAAATATTATTATCATACGTAAATATACATTATTTACACGATATATATAAAGGATATTATTTAAAATGTAATCACCTTTTAATTATTTCATATAAAGGATATATAATTAACTCCATATATTAATAAAATATATGTCAAGTATAAGTCTCTCTATATATTAGTCTAGATAGATGGTATATCACCATTTAATTAATAAACGAGGTATGTTGAATATGATATCTTCCTTTCTAATTTTAAGGGGGATTGTGACCTAATGTCCCTTTAACAATTTATTCCTTAGGTTTTTTTTTTCTCTTTTTGATTTTCAACTTTAATCTTGATTTTTTTTTATGTCAACGTTAAAAATGATCGCAACTCCCTCTATCATGGCTTAAATATAATACGATTAGGTAACTAGGCTTTGGTATCTTAGTCAAGATATATTTCAGCAAAGTAGGAATCCCTTGTAGGGAGAATCCTTATCTCTAATGTTTCCATAATCAAGATGGTATGTAAGACTACGACATCAAATTATGGCTCCCTAACCATTGTCCTTTAGCCCTAGTGGGTTTAGTCACCTGTCGTTAACTTGCGTCGAAGTCTTAACTCTCCTAAGTTTATCACTTAGGAAATTAACTCGAATAGGTTTCTAGGTCTTGGTTTCTAGTGGGGCCTTGGCCTTGGGATCCTCACCAGAAACAAGTACAATAAACATTCACCATTACAAAGTATTTAGGGGTATGCAAGAGGGATATTACAAAATGCCCCAACTATTCACGAAAGCAACGAATTTTCCTAAACCCAATGTATGGTAGTAATACCATCGAAGGATGGAAACCATTACATAATAAAAGCCACATACATATAAATTTTATAACCATGATATAGTGTTTATGATAGACGATTCAAGAAACTTCACAAAAATCGCAAAGACCCTATGGGTCACATAAATATTATAGACATTAATTCTGTCAAATGTTAAAGAGTGATCTCGCAACCCATGCAACCATAATATTATCATGATGGCATCCACATCCATTAAAACAAAATAAAAAAATCCATTGATTTATTAAGTTATAGGTGGTTGTAAGTCCATCCATGATGTCTCCCACAAAAACCCTTTAAAACCTTAAAACAAGAAACATACAAATATAACCAGTTAAAAACAATGTTGAAGTAGAGAAGGGCTGCAAATACATATTTTCTTTAAAACATAAACCCTCAAGGTTGAATAAAAAAGAAACCCTATACTTATATTGTGAAAAAGGTGGAATCCTAACTCTCTTCTTATCCCTAAAACCCCAACCAAGAGCCACTTGCAATCCAATGAACCCAAGTTATTCCGTGAGTACTAGGTACAAATATTTAAAACTTGATTTTAAAATAGAGTAAGGTTTCATAGTTACCTTGGCCTTCTAAGACACGGGCCTGGGATGAGGTGACAATGTCGTCATCCTCGCTAATTCTCTCACCCCGCAACCAAGCAGCCATAGTCAGAACTATAATAAAAGTGAAATAATGTAAATAATGTAATTAAACCTTTGAAGTTCCTTAATGTGGTCGAGTTTCACATAGGTATAGGGGTTGGCTCCTCCTACATGTGTGTATCCCTCCTCTACCTATAAAAAAAATGAACCGGCATCAGTATTTTAAAAACAAGAGCCATAAACCACTTTAACAAAAACCTTGTAGAGTTTAAGCAGATGGTTTTACCTAGTAATGGCAGTTTCAAAGTTAAATATGAAGGTCGAGTTCGATTTGAAGCAAAGAAGCAAGATTTAAATAGCATTTAACACCATGAGGACCTTATGTACACCTTGGATATTAACCAAATAGATTTCCATTAACCATGGGCAGGTCTTTACACCCAAAATACTCATAAAATCACCACTAATAGAGAATAGCCTCATCTCCCTTGTCTTCGAGAACAAATAACTTTGAATGAATGGTTCAGACAGTCAAAAGGACACATTAAACCCTACTAAAACACTATCCATTGTGTTGTACCCATGGATGGATGAGATGGATTCTCAAGCAAGTAGTAAAATCATGGTTGCACTATCAACTCGCATCCAAGGAAGCACATTAAATCCATAGGTCAACCAAAGTACCAATTTTATCACCATCGTAACTCACACCCAACAACAATCATAGAATTCAATATTTGTATTTAGGCCAAGGTTCAAACTATGGTGAAAACCCCATAGTTCTTAATGTATAAACATATAAAACCATTTCTACCATAACCTCTAAATCGTTACTTTTCTCCCAAGCCTCAAACATGGCGTAAACGCATAACCATATTATTTATATTATAAACTTGCAAATCAAAATCCATCAATCCATGTAATGTTAAAATTTGCGCTTTAGGACCAAGTCTAGACCTCGGGTCCTTTCATGACATTTAAACCTTGCGCTTAGGATGAAGGTTATATTGTGGATCCTTTAAGCCTTATTACATAGAAAATTGGGATCGATACTATACCCTTAGTCTCCCAAGCATGTTCTCATGCAACCTTAGCATTGTGCTTTAAAAAGTTAAAGAGGATATGAAAAAAAGGACTTAGCCTTAGGGCTAAGAAAGGATTTTCTAAACTAATAGAAAGAACAAGATAAAAAGAACAAAAAAATCACGTGTAAGTATGATGGAAACATGACCACAATTTCAGTAAAACATCCACACTTGTGCAACCTGTCATATAGCAGTTAAATATTTTTGTAAGCAACTTTACAAAATAATAACAAATGTATTTATAACAACTAATGTAAGTAGAAACTTTAATGACGAGTCTATGGAATTATGTTATACAAAAAAAGTTATTTATGGATTTTTGAGGTACATGATAGAATGCTATCAGAGCATGGTTTCAACAATAGGCCTGAGTCGACCCAACACTGGAGCTGTTAACCGAGAAAAAAAAATATATTTTATTTTGGGTTTGATTCTCTTATGAAATAGGAAGAGAAGGATAACTTTATTTTTTGTAGGAAAATATGGAATACCTAGGAATGTCTCTAGAGGAAGAATATCACCCTAGAAACCATGTGAAAAATGAGGAGGGTGAAATATGGGTAAACCTTAATGAGATTCAAAATGATAACCATCTGAATTGAAAAGAACTGTTAAAGAACTAATATCAGAGTTAAAAAGAGTGAGGGAGGATAATGAACAAATTCTAAAAGCTTAAGAAGAACTAAACAATATTTTTTTGGCTAAAATACACAATGATGAAAAAGAGAAAAACAAAGAACCTGAACATAATATCCCAAAAACTACACCTTACAAACGTAAGGGAAGAAAACCAGAATTTTCTAGTCATGGGGTTGAAACTTCCAATGTGGAATTAGCTAAACACCACACAGAAAAAGAAGCAAGATTCCAATGAAGGTAGTGATGATAACAAAAAGAAAAATAAGTACAAACCTTATGAAGATATTTCTAGGGAATTTAAAAATATTAAACCACCTATGTTTAATGGTGAGATCGAGAAAGGAGAATAGGAAGAATCCTAGTTATCAGGAATGAAGAAATACTTCCAAATCTATAATTACTTCTATGAACTCAAGGAGAAAATAGCCATTTATAACTTAACTATAAAAGTAGACGTATGGTGGCAATATATAAAAAAGTAAAAGGAATAAAATAACGATACGTAAAATAGAAAAAATTACAAAACATTTTAAACGAAAGTACCTTTCAGAACGGTACTATGAAGAAAAGGATAAGGAATTCTACGAGTTAAGGTTAGGAGCTATGACCATGAAAGAACTCTGTAGTAAATTCATCAGTCAGGTTCATTATGTACCATATATAATAGATGAAAAACAAAAAATCCAGCGCTTTCATAGATTCTTACCTATTACATTTAAGGAAAGGATTTAGTATGACAATCTAAAG
Source organism: Pseudotsuga menziesii (assembly GCA_001517045.1). Classification (NCBI taxonomy): domain Eukaryota; kingdom Viridiplantae; phylum Streptophyta; class Pinopsida; order Pinales; family Pinaceae; genus Pseudotsuga; species Pseudotsuga menziesii. Next base: position 103,601 of record LPNX010183922.1, read on the forward strand.
ACGTTGGAAGAAGCAATTAGAATGGTGAATTTCTGTTATGGTCAGAATAAAAATAAAAGAGAAAATGTACCACATTGGAAAACTAAAAGACGGGATAAATTTGATCCAATAAAGAAGAATAATAAGATTCACGAAAAATAGTGGGAATAATTATAAAGGGTATCAAGGAAGTAACTATAAAAGTTTTAAACCGCAGAACCCTGTCCCAAAAGAAAGAGAACCTTTCACTACTTTTAATAAAAAAATACACGGATGGAACCCTTAAGATGTTGGGAATGTGGTGAGCCACACTATTTTAAATACTATCTTATTAGAAATCAAATATTTAATAATGTTCACACCTTTCATAAATTTGTTATAGTTGTAGATATGGCAAGGAGCATGCCAAGAATTAGTGTTGTATTCAAGAATAGATAAGAAGAACATCAAACTTGAATGGTTGAGATCAAACGTATGATAAAATGTCAGCCAATTTCCATACTAATTGATCTAGGTTCAATTTTGTGTTATGTATCACCTAGGGTTGATGAATTAAGTAAGTTAGTACAATAAAATTTTGAAAAATATTGGCTGGTGCATTTATCCACAGGTACTAAACGTAAGGTAACTAGTTATGTAAAAATCTATGAAATATTAATGAATGAATTTAATATGCATGCTGATCTGAATATTTTATCATTAATTTCCTACGATATGATAATAGGAATAGATTGGTTAGAGAAACACAGAGTAATGTTGAATTGTCATGACATATTTTACATGCATAAATGATACTAGAAACACCATTAAAATAAAAGGAATTTCGAGAAAGGTTACAATGAGATAGATGTATTCCTTACAAATGAAAATATCTGTATGTAATAGATGTAAAGTATTCATTGTCTATGTAATGGATGATAAATATAATGATAGAAAACTTAAAATAGAAGATACACCTATCTTAAAGGATTTTAAAGGAATCTTTATGGAAGAAGTCCCCGGACGACCACTGAAAAGAGACATAGACTTGGCAATCTATGTAACACCAGAAGCGGTACCAGCATCAAAAGCTTTGTATCAGATGAATATAATAGAACTTACACAACTTAAATCACAATTATAAGAATTAATCGATAAGAAGTAAATTTGACCTAATGTTTCTCCTTGGGGAGCACCAATCTTATTTGTAAAGAAGAAATACAAAATTCTAAGATTGTGCATAAACTATCGAAAACTAAATAAGGTGACTATTAAAAATCAATATCCTTTACCTCATATAGATTATCTGTTCGATCAGTTCTACAGGGAAACAATCTTCTCTAAAATCTAGATCTAAGGTCCATATACCACCAAGTACGGATCAAAGATGAAGACATATTTAAAAATGCTTTTAGAACATGTTATGGTGACTACGAATTTGCCGACATTCTTTTTTGGTTAAATAACGCACTTGCATCCTTTATGTGATAAATGAATATCATTATAAGTAATTATCTAGAAAGATTTGTAGGCATTTTCATCAACGAAATACTGATTTAATTGAAGAATAAAGAAGAACACGAAGAACACCTAAGAATAATTTTACAATTATTAAGAGAACAACAACTGTTTGCTAAGTTTAGCCAATGAAACTTATTTAAAGACAAAATTCAATATCTAGGACACATAGTGTCCAAGGATGGAATATCTATCGTCCTTGACAAGATTAAGACTATCACCGAATGGAGAGTTCCTAAGAATGTAATGGAAAATATCAGTCATGGGGATTACGGGTTATTATCGAAATTTTATTAAAGGATTTTCTAAGATAGCCTACCCCATAACCTCACTATAGAAGAAAGGAAAAAAATTGATTGAAACTAAAAGTGTATGGACAGTTTGAATAAACTAAAACATTTGTTAAAAAATCCCCCTATCTTAAAAATTGTAGATCCTTTTAAGGATTTTTTCGTATGCACCAATGCATGTAAGGAAGGATTAGGCAGGGTGTTAATTCAAGATAATTACGTTGTGGCCTATGAATATAGGAAACTAAAAGAACATGAAAATAACTATGGTACATGACTTAGAACTTGCTACAATTATACATGCATCAAAGATGTGGCGACAGTACCTCATGGGAAGAAATTTTTTTGCTAATGTCAGATAACATAAGTTTAAAATACTTATTCGGCCAACAAAATCTAAATGCTAGAAAATTTAGGTGGTTTTCATTCTTAAGGGAATATGACTTCGAAATAAACATATAAAGGGAAAATGAAACAAAGTCGTAGATGCTTTAAGTTGTCACACAAATTTACTATTTGCAAGCAACTATTACGAATCATATTTGGAAAATCAGTTCTTAAATGAAGAGAATTCTGATAAAGATTACCACAATTTAAAGGAAAATACTGCTCAAAATTAAAAGAAACAAATAAAAACAAATTTTAGTCTAAATGGAAGAGGATTACTACTACATAAATACATATTGTACATAGCAAATACAACAGAAATAAAATTAACTGTTATAAATGAGTTACACAAACAACCGTATTCAAGACATCCTAGATACCAAAAAATGATCACCATGATCAGAAAGGACTTGTTTTGTCCTAACATGTGGAATGAGGTAGTGGAGTACTTATCTTGATGCATCAAATGCCAACAAGTAAAGGCATAACACCAACATCTAGCAAATTTACTGCAACCGCTACCGATTCTAGAATGGAAGTGGGAAATAATCAGCATGGATTTTATAATAGATCTACATGAAAATTTCGAATGGCATGACTCAGTCATGGTCATAGTCGATAAGTTAAGAAAAAAATATCATTTTATTCGAGTAAAATCTACTTATAAGGTGGTTAACATCGCATTGATTTTTATGAAATAGATTTTTAGGTTACATGGTGTACCAAAGGTAATACTCTCAGAGAGAGAAGTAAAATTTACAGGAAATTTTTTCAAGGCTTTGTTTATAGGACTAGGAACACAATTGAATTTTAGTACTACATATCATCTGTAAATGGATGGGAAGAATGAAATTGTAAACCAAGTCCTAGAATACATGCTTATAAATTATGTAATAGACAAACGAGGTAAGTGAGGAGATTACTTGCACTTAGTGGAGTTTTCTTACAATAATAATTTTCAAGTATTAGCAGGTTTGAGTCATTTTGATATTTTGTATGGACGCAAATGTAATACTCCAATTTCTTGGATTAGTCGAGTTTATAGGTTAATGTTTGGACTTGAATTGTTAAAGGATATGGTACTAAGTGTGAAACAAGTACAAACAAATTTGAAAGCTTCCCAAGACAGGTAGAAATGTTATGGTAACTTATAAAGAACTTTTACATAGTTCCATTGTAGGTGAGCATGTGTATATAAAGGTAAAACCCAAGAAAATATCTCTAAGATTGGGAAAGTATTCAAAATGGGCACCCAGGTATTGTGGGCCGTTTGAAATTTTGGATAAAGTAGCTTCAGTTGCATACCAGTTAGACCTACCAGCTACTGTTAAAGTACATAATGTTTTTCACGTTTCCATTTTGAAGAAATATGTTCATGATACTACTCATTTTATTGATTGGAATTTTATACAGGTGCAACCCGAAGGAGAGTTCCATGTTGTACCATAGCATAATCTCGACAAGAGAGAAGTTTTACTTTGGAACTGTGCCATCGTACAAGTAAGGGTGCAATAGAAGCACCTTAGTCCGTAAGATTCCACTTGGGAATTGGAAAGTGATATCCGGGAGGCATATCCTATCCTATTCTAATATGAAGACATGGAAGAATAAGACACAAAGTTAATAACACCTAGGATGGTGTCATCCTCTAATAGGAGGTGTATGTAATACACGAGGATTTAATATATTGTTATTAAATTCTTTTAAGGATATTTTATTTTATTATTTTAAATATTTTTGACAAACCTTCAAAAATAAAACAAATGTAATGGATTATTATTTTATTAATAAAATATACTAGAGGGGACAAAAATGAAATAAATGTTGAACAATTTTTGTTGATCCACAAGGGGAAAAGACATATGTTTGCAGCTGTTGAGTGAGAACTCAACGTGCAGTAGGAATCTTTCCCAAAATCAGGTCACAATTGTGTGTTGAGTTCTAAAGAGAAGGAGGCTCATAAATGACCAAGGGTGAGGAAAAATAATATATAACAGTATGTCCAGTAGCAAGTAGGAGGCTAACATTGGACGAGGATTGAATCTTAGAATGCAAGAGATGGTGCATTAAGTTGATTTTTCTCTTATGGTCTAGAAAATGCGCTCGGGGGTTCTAGAGAAAGTGAATTGTATGCTCTAGGTGTTGGTTGGGAGAAACAATTATTCCATTTCTGTTTTCTCGGCAGTGGTTCTAGGCTCCTTTTCTCATTCTTAACTGCTTAAAATCAGTTACAGTAGGATGTCTATTTTTAACTTTGAAATGTAGTTGTTTTCTTTTAAGCATAATGTATTATGAATCTAAATAGAATATGGATTTGCTATGCGTCAGTTCAATAATGATTCCCATTATGTTATCAAAAATAGATCTTATATTCTATTACATTCCTAAAAAATACTAGATTTAATTCTTAATGTATCTTTGATTGGGCATCCATACTCAAATCAAATATTCTAGTGTTGTTCTTTATTTTAAACAACTGGTAATTTTAATGCAAGCTATTGATATTCCGGTTAAATATTATAGGCTAAATTTACTTATATTTACATACACAATATTTTAAATAAATTTGTTTAGAGACTAGAACCATACTATAATGTATTATAATTTTAATTAAAGATTGAAGGAACCCTTTTAATAAATTGAAGGACCTTAGCAAGTTTTGTTTTATCCAGGAACTTTCTAATTAAAACTAAGATCCAAACAAATCACAAGGGGTTCACTCAGTGACCTTATTACATAGAAAGATCATTTGATGTATATTAAATAATATCCCTAATTTCATTAAATATTGGAAAATGCCTCCTAAATTATATTGTTGAACCCCCCCCCAAATATGTCTTTCCAATTAAGAAAACCCCTAGTTTTACCAAATTTTGTAGGTATCCATTTTTACCAATTCATTTTTGAAACCCCCTTTATATTATATTTCCAACTTTGAAGCTCAAATGCAGTTAATGATGAAGCCAAGGAACACCTCATAATTCATCATGTAAAGGAACAAAAACTAGTTTTACTGTTTGTGCCAGCACATAAATATGCATGAACTACTACATTCTGAATTGAACACCTATTTTATATTTATCCAATAACACAAATTTGGTTAGCTTATAATACTTGACCACTCAAGAAACGAAGACTAATATGAATCCAGTCCATGGTTTGGAGGTATAAATTGAACCCACAATTCTAATGGTATTCCTCAGCATTAGTTATGACTGATATGAATCAATCATGTAATTTAGAGGTATGAATATAGCCCGCGATTTTGAAGTTATTCCTTAGAAAAAACAAAGACTCATAAGAATCCAACTCGCGATTTGGAGGTATGGATTAAGCCCATGATTTGGAGGTATGAATCCAGCCCATGATTTTGAGGTTATTCCTCATCCCACCCAAATAAAATAACCCCTAATATTTATATTACTATGTCAAAGTAGAAACCCCCCTTGACCCCTTAATACAAGGCGATATATTTTTGAATTTTTTAGGAGTATTCAAACCCCCAATATGAATGGATGTAATATGATATTGCATTGATAGTGAACCCTAAGTGGGATGACTAGATAAAATCTCAATTTAAACATATTATAGATAAATATATAAGGAATACGAGTAAAATGAATATTCTGCATCTTTAAATACTGAAAATCAAGTGATACATCCAAGTAATCCTTTGTATAATATAAAAGTAAAAAATACTATAATATAGTTACTCTTTGAACAAGTCAAAGAAGTCGAGAGGCCTTCCTAAGAATTATAACTTATTTACAACGCATTTCATAAACTGAATTATAGAACAAGAATGTCCAGATCGGGACCTAAGGAAATATAAACAGGTGCCTTGTATAGAATTACAATGTGTGTGTGTGTGTGTGTGTGTGTGTGTGTGTNATCGTAAATATTAGATCATTAATTAACTAACTGTCCCCGACCCAATCAAAGGTATCAACTCCATATATTGAAATTTTATCATCATCTAGTTCCCTTTCCAACTATAATATGTGATTTATTTCCTTATGTTTTAAAACCAAATAAAATATACACAATACAAAATAATCTAACAATCAACCTAAATTTTTTATAAGTAAATATTCTAAGATGGATTCCAATATGTGTTGGTCAATCAATTCATATAGGTATCTCACCCGAGATAAGTAGTTATAATCAATACTACAAAATTCGAAATAAAATGCCCGAGCAATTCATTGAAGCCGTGAATCTTCCTAAATCCAATATATGGTACTAAAACCATGGAAGGATGGAAATCATTACATAAGAAAAGAAAATTACAAATATATTCTATAACCACGATATAATGTTTATGAAACACAATTCCAAAAAATTCACGGAAATCGCAAAAACCCTATGGATCGCATAAAGATTTATAAACATTAATCCTGTAAAATGTTAAACAATGATATTCCAACCCATGTAGTTGTAAGACCATCATGATGGAATCCACATAGATTAAAAATAAATAAAAAATCCATTAATTTATTAAGTTATAGGTGGTGGTAATTACATCCACGATGGCTCCCAAAAAAACCCTTTAAAAAATTAAAACAAGAAACATACACGTATAACTAGTTAAAAACAATGATGGAGAAGAGAAGCGTTGTGAAGCCCTTTGTCATTTAAAACATAAGCCCTTAGGGTCGAATAAAAAAGAAACCATGTACTTATATTGTGATAAATGTTGAAGCCTAACTCTCTTCTTATCCCTAAAACCCAATCCAAGAGCCACCTGCAATCCAACAAACCCACGTTGAGTCAGTGACTGGATACAAATATTTTAGACTAGATTTTAAAATAGAGTAAGGCTTCATAGTTACCTTGACGTTCTGAGATGCATTCTTGGGAGGAGGTGACCATGTTTCCATCCTCGCCATTTCTCTCAACATGCAATGCAACCATAGTTAGAACTTTAATAAAAGTGAAATAATGTAAACAATGTAGTTAAACCTTTGAAGTCCCTTACCGTGGTCGAGTTGCAAAGAGGTCAAGGGGTAGGTTCCTCCTATATTCCCTTATCCCTCCTCTTCCTATAAAAAAAATTGATTAGACATAAGTATTTTACAAACAAGAGCCATAAACCACTATAACAAAAACCTTGCAGATTTTAAGCAGATGGTTTTACATGGTAATAGCAGTTTTGAAGTTAAAGATGAAGGCAGGGTTCAATTTTCAGCAAAGAAACAAGATTTGGATAGCATTTAACACCATGAATACTTCATGTACACCTTGGAGAGCGACCAAATAGAATTCCATTACTGTGGGCATTCCTTCACACCCAAAAACCTCATAAAATCACCATTAATAGAACAGAGAATCGACTCTCTTGGATTACAGACCAAATAACTTTGAATGAAGGGTTAAGACAATCAAAATGACACATTAAACCATACTAAAACCCCGACCATCATGTTTTGCAGGTGAACGACCCAGATACATTCTCGAGCCAGCAGTCAAAACCTAACTGCGTTGTCAACTCACATCTAGGGAAACACATTAAACCCACAGGTCAACTAAAGTACCAATTTTATCACCATCACAACTCATGGCCTACAGAAATCATAGCATTCAATGTGTGTATTCATTCCAAGGTTCAAAGTATGGTGAAAACGCCATAGTTCTTAACATATTAATGGTCTCAAAGACCAACTAGATCCAAGACTTTAACTTACACGCTGCATTCCTGATTGAAATCTTATTTCCACAACTTTAACTCAGGTATCTTACCCTTCCACAAGATCATTCTTCTGCAATTTTCACCTATATGCAATCTCCACCTTTCCACAACTTAGCTTTTTCGTAAACCTCATTCCATAAGATGTTTCCCGCAACTCCTTTTCTACAACACCCTTTTTCGCAACACCTTTTCCATAACAACCCTTTTCTGCAACACTGTAGATTGCAGGATGTGGCTTTACAACTTTTTAATTGAACTTCCACAACTAATTGCACCCACAATGGTCTATCCCGCATGTGGGTTGGAGAACTTGGCTTATCGAAACTGAGTTCCCGTAATTTCTATATTTCTCGATTTCTGTAACTTTGAAGACTTCCGCACCATCGATTCTTGCAGATTAATTCTTGTTCATTGATCTATCTCCAGATGTGGAATAGATTGTAACTGTTTATTTCCGTCATGATATTTCTTCGTCATTCGATCTTCTCTAAGATATTTCTTTGTAGCTCGCCAAATTTATTAATGGAGGGATCAATTTCTCTGCAATTTGGAAACTAAAGAATTTCTACACATAGTTATATGGAGTGAATACAGGATGAATTCATATCTATATAGATATATATATAAAACGAGGAATTCATCAAAACACACACAGAATGTAATCCTCTATTCTTTATTCAACTTGATTGGAATTAGAACCACAGAGAATTCAACGTCTTCACTCCTTCTGTGCACACTCTTTATCCTCTCATCTTTCACTCCGTCCTACTGCTCCCCTAGACCTATTACAATGAAATTAATTTATAACACTCAAAAAACTTGTGAGATACAAATAAGTTGGATCTGAGGACCTAATAAAAGAAAACCCTATCGACAAAGATCAATCCTTGATAAATCCACGCATGGATCAAGGAGAACAAAGGAAAAATTGCCATTTATTACAAATCTAGAACTAATTCTATCTACTTGTCATCGAACTCTATCCATCTAGAACTTTATTACAAGGAAAGATGACTCATCAGTAAATGAACTTCGAGCTAGATGGTTAGTTGATTCATCAATCAATGAACTTTGAGTTGGATGCTCCCGCATCACGTATAAACATATAAAATAATTTCTAACATAACATGTAAATCATTACTTTTATGCCCACACTCAACATGGTGTAAAACCATAGCCATATTATTTATATTATAAACTTCCAAATAAAAAGCCACAAATCTATGTAATGTTAATATTTGTGCTTTAGGACCAAGGCTAGACCTTGGGTCCTTTCATTATGCTTAAAACTTTCACTTAGGACCAAGGTTGTACCTTGGATCCTTTAAGCCTTATTACATAGAAAATTGGAATTGAGACTAGACCCTTAGCCTCCTAAGCATGTTCTAATGAAACCTTAGCACCGTAATTTAAAAAGTTAAGGCAAAGATGAAAAATAGAACTTAGACTTAGGGCTAAGAAACAATTTTTTAAACTAACAGAAAGAACAAAATAAAAAGAACAAAAACATCACCTGTAGGTATCACAGCAGTATGATGACAATTTCGGTAAAACATTCACGCTTGTGCAACCTGTCATATAAGAGTTAAAGATTTGTGTAAGAAACTTTACAAAACAATAACATAAGTATTTATAGAAACTAATCTAAGTAAAAACTTTAATGATGGGTCTATGGAACTATCTTATAAAAAAAAAAAAAAAATTGGATTTTTTAGGCACATGACATTCACTTTATCTGTTACATTAAAATGAAAAAGTATTTAGGTGATATTTGAAAAAATGCATCCTTTTGATGTTCAATAGAAAAGTATCTTCTGTCATTATTGAAACGTATCCTAGTAATAACTTGGTGGTATTTCATATATCTCTATTGTAAAGTATGTACTAACCGTGTAACTGATTAAGTATGATACATGTACCTTTATTGAAGATCAACTCCATGTATCCTTATATATTCAATACTAATTGTGTTGAATGTGCTACGTATCTTTGTTAGGAAACTATCCATGGATCTTGTTGAAATAAAATATATCTGTGTGATATTTCTTGAAAGTATTTTTCTTGGGTATCCTTGTAGTATATCAAATACCTTTTTCGAAATGCGTCTTTGTAAAATATCATAGTGATAGTTCGTGGATCTTGTTGGAAAAATATCTTGGTTACACTTCATGCATCCTCGTAGGAAAAGTATTTGAGTGATAAATCATGAAAAAACATCTTGGTAATGAATCTCATTTGATTAACTCATCTGAACACATTTCATATGATTCAAATTGATTAGAATAAGATTTAGGTAGGTGAATTTCAATTAGTTTGTTGAAGTATCTATATCTCGAGTACATTGCATATTGTAATATCCCCTTGCTACCTCGACCTGAAAACATGAAGTATAAGAAAAAGGCACTATAAGTATTGTTTCTAACTTGATCAAATTATGGATGAATTTCATTGGATTAGGAGGCTGAAATCTTGACACGACTAAAAGACGATTGGCGACGAATCCACTATGGGCAGAGGTAAAGGATAAGGGAAGCCTCGGGGATCTAGTAAAGATAACTTGTTATCAACGGGTTTTCGATGAGAAATCTGGTTATAAATCCTTACCTTGGAATTTAAGTCCTTAAGAGTAAAATGCACGTTTTTCAACCCCTTACATGCTTAAAATTGTGATCTATATTTAATACAAAAATAAGTTGATTCGTTGTTGTTGCGAACCATGAACCTAGGTGCTCGAGTGTAAAGGGGTTATCGAAATAATGTACCTAACCCTAGTATAAAAACCTACCCTAATAACATAAGAGTAAATTTTATGAGTGGAACTTGTTATATTAAAAATCATTATGAGAATTAAGATCCCGAAGCGGCAAAAGTCACTTCCACCTCATAACAACCTAAGAAATGGATGGTAAAGATTACTTACATAATATATATAACGTTAATAACATATATAGATGTGTGTTCATGTTAAGGAAAACCTTACTATATATCTATTGCAGTGAGGAAAACTTTATATATGTATATATATTGTAGTGGAAAACATTATGATATATATTGGATTCTATAGATACTTTTAATGGAGAACATCAGTATAATATAAGTTAAAAGGTATGTAGATTTTCAAACAACATTGGATTTGGGATGGTCGTATGCTACCATAAGGGACAAAAGAAAATACGTGGAGGCCTACTCGTGCCACTTGTCTCCTTAGGGATCCAATGAAGTTTTTATTAATAGTTGTGATTTTCTAAAGAAGAGGGTGGGGGATGGCTTGGCGCACCCAATGGTGGAAGAATAAGAGATCTGGAGAAGAGGTTTTCTAGTGGCTATAGTGATGCACTTCGCTTCTAATGGGTCTGCCTGATCTGCAGTCTAAGGGAGGTATGTTTTAATTTATGTAGTCATTCCAAAATGGTCTACATTTTGTTATTGGTCTATGTTTTTATAAGGTTTTGATTGTGATTTTATATCCGCAATGTACATGCGCTATACCTGCGTTTTCATGTTTGTATTTTATATCTTCCATTTCCTGCAATTTCATATTCGAGATCTATATGTGGTTTTCCTCCGAGTCCAAATCTGGAATTTATACTTGTGGTTGCTGGTGATTTCATATATGTAGTTTATATGTGCCCTTTCCTCTGATTTCAATATGGGATCTATATGTGGTTTTCCAGCGAGGCCAAATCTGGAATTTATATTTGTGTTTGTCGATGATTTTATATTTGTATTTTATATGTGCCATTTCCTGCAATTTCAGATCCGGGATCTATATGTGGCTCGCCTGTGAGTCCAAATCTTGAATTTATACTTCTTGTTGCCACTGAATTCGTATCTGAGCATATACTTATGGTTGCATGCGTTATGTTAGTAAACATATCTGAAAATTACTTTTGAAGAGACTTGTGAATGCATTTCATTCCTTCCTACATTTTATATATGAAGAAATGTAATACATTTCATTATTGGTCTATGTTTTAGGTTGTGAAGAGACCTGTGAATGCATTTCATTCCTACCTATGTTTTAGATATGAAGAAATGTAACACATTTCATTATTGGTATGCGTTTTTTTGTTGTGAAGAGACCTGTGAATGCATTTCATTCCTACCTGCGTTTTAGATATGAAGAGATGTAATACATTTCGTTATTGGTATGTGTTTTGACTGTGAAGAGACCTGTGAATGCATTTCATTCCTGCCTACGTTTTAGATATGAAGAGATGTGATAAATTTCGTTACTGGTCTGTGTTTTTATACGATTTTGCTTGCGATTTTATATCTGGAATGTACATGTGCTATACTTGTGAGTTCATATATGTATTTTATATGTGCCATTTCCTACGATTTAAGATTTGAGATCTATATGTGGTTTTCCTACGAGTCCAAATATGGAATTTATATTTGTGTTTTTCGGTGATTTATATCTGTATTTTATATGTTTCAGTGCCTTCAATTTCAGATATGGGATCTATATGTGGTTTTCCTACGATTCTAAATCTGGAATTTATACTTGTATTTGTCGGTGATTTCCTATCTGAGCATACACTTATGGATTTTGTGTTAGGTTAATAAACAGATCTGAAAATTACTTATGTAGATCGTGACCTCGTGTGTTGGTTTTTGGACAGTTCTGAATGTGTTTCAAGACCATTGTAAGCAAATTTGCATGCACTCTAAATTTATGAACAACAAGTGAGTGATTTATTCATGAACACATCTAATTATTCATGTGTAGTTCATGATCTTATTCTTGCTTTGGAATTATAAACCAATTTGTGGTGTCTGGATCGGTACAACCTCCAAGACCGGAGATATGGAATCTGTGGGTATGCATTTATTATTTAATGGTTTGATACTGGACTGTACAATAAATACCCTACATCGAGTGTGCATAATCGATTCCCCTGCAAATTATACTCGTAGTCAAACAGTAAGGGAAATCTCTCTACATCCACCCCTTTATTATGTAATATTGTCCTTAGTTACAAATTGGGTGGAGAAGGGTACAACCCTTTCCTAATTTACTTATATTCACTTTAAAAGTATAGTCCATATGTATCAACTTTTCTACTAGAGGTGAGTGTGCACTGTGAACTTAAGAGAGAGCCAAGACTCCATTTGGTTCTTTACTCTTTCCATGTTTGAATACATATTGCATGGAGAATGGTGAGTTTTCGTTGGTTATAGTTTATTTTGAATCCCATAAAATTTTTGTTCATATTTATTACATAGGAATGGATAAACTCATAGATCATGTTTGTAGGGGTTCCAGCAAAAACATACCTAAGTGGATTCGTCCCCCAGTTTGGGGTGGTTGTAGGCGGAAAACCTACACGAAATAGAGAAAATGGTTAAGAGGAAAAGTCGTAGGATGCATTCAGTCTCACTAGGTTTATTCAGGTTAGCGTAGTAACCGTGATGGCTAAACTTTTGGTTAAGGAACGATTATGTCATGTTACTCGCTTGTATGTAATGTTGTTTAAATTATTTCTTGTCTAATGATACTCCTACATACGTTTAACATGATTTCAAGTGGCGCCTGCAAAAGAACGTCTTCCTTAACTCGCGGAGGACAGTATGGTGAAGTATCTCTACAAGTGTAGACATTTTATAAGTTAGGATCCTCTTATTATCAAAAGGGTTGAAGACAAACTAAATTTTTTTGTTCCTCAGCGGACTACTTAGGAGACCAGAACCATAGCTCCTACCAATACGCTTAGGTTTTGATTATTAGATGCAAAGCACTGTCATGTGTCTCTTACAATGCACACGTATTAACTATGTTCATAATAATAAGTGTTAAGAGATACACTTTTGACTAAGAATCTTCTAATGTACCCATAGTGTTAGAGATTTCTTGAAGTGTGATTAAGGTCTTCAAGATATATATTTGTGCCTACTCATGTATGGAAATGTAAAAATAGGTGTGTGGACATACTCATGTATGGAAATGTAAAAATAGGTGTGTGGACATAAGGTAAATATTGGTAGGATTAAATTATTATATTCTTTTGTATATACATTTTAGAATGGTTTCAACTTGATGATAATTTTGGAAATGGGATTTATAACATAGTATTTATTAAGTTTTCCATGACTTGCTGAGTAATGAAGTATGTCTAGTAATTAGGGGGTTCAGCTGGAAATTTATAGATAACTATTGAATATTCATAAGTGGCACATTGGAAGCGGAGGGTCTCCATTTTATTGTAGCATTGAACTATTGATTGTTAAATAGTTAAACATTGTGTATGTATGATTTTTTTTTCTACAAACTTATAACCATTAGCATTGATTACAAAGTCAATATGCAATGGACTAACAATATTGGTGTACTTGAATGTTTCATTAAAAGGAAAAATTTACACTATATACCCAAGGATCTATTGATGATTAATGGGTATGTTACACATATACCGAAGTATTTCATGTACAATTAATTAGAAATTTATTTTCGATGTATTTTATAAATCTTGTTGAAACAAATATGCATTTATTACTAACCATGCGTCTATTGGGAATGTAAAAAAGCAACCTTGTTGAAGAAGAATGTCTATTTCAAGTATCTTTGTTGAAGAATATGGTTTAGTTGTTGGGACTGAGTTCCTGTATTCCCTTAAAGGTCAATCTAGTATATGTTTCCAAAGAGGGATTTAGGAGGATTGTCAACCCTTTGATTCCATCATACCACTCTTCTAGTCCACGATCTCGCACAGGAAGTGAAGAAATGGGATAGTGACCCCATAGGAAGTGGAGACAGACATGAAAGTAGTACTTGGAAGCATTCAGGCTCTTAGAAGATGTAGTTTAGAGAGTTTCTAAACTGATTTTGCTCTTCTTATGGGAGGCATGTTGTCTCATTGAAGTTAGTTTCTCAAATTTGAGAAAAGTATTCTTTCATGTGTTATTCATGTTGTTGTATTTTGTATATGTGCTAGGGTGATTAATTTATGCTATCTTTATGTTCATGGTTTAGTTGTTAAAGGATACTCTTATATCATGTATCATATATTTTTATACATGATGTTAAACATATTGTTTATTGAAATATGATTTTTAGGTGAATTTTTCTTTGTTGATATTTTGAATACCTTGTAATGAGGATTGAATATTGACCCTTGCTACTAGACTTGGTTCTCGCACATGATGTCAAAACCCCAAATTTTCCAAAAAAATTTAAAATTTTTAAATCCACCTATTTAACAAAAGTAGTTAACTAAATCTTTAATTAGTTGTGTATTACGGAAATCATTATCTGATTTACCTGTTGCATTATGTATATTTTATTGGATAGTTCTTTTCAGTTTCCTGACTTGATTTCTTTTTTGCGACCACAAGGTGGGACTGTCATGAAAAACTTGGCTTACTTAGCTTTCAAGCTAACACATAAGTTTTTCCTTCTCTTACAGATTTACAGGTAAGAGATTCGGGGCTGCTTATCAAAATTTCTAAAGTATTCAATATAAATTCATCGCACAAAATTTAATTCAGTAGAAGAATATACATGCTAGTCAGTTTCCCAAGCTTATAGAGGTAAAGCATTAAACCATTCTTCTTTTTAAGATGTTATAGATAGATATTTGATTCTACTAGTAATGACGACAGTTGTTTTCCTTCATGAAGGCGTGCTTTAATATTCTTACTCAGTACTAACTCTTTGATGTTTATACTAATTGCAAGTGTTAAATGCGTTAAGTATTTCTTTGCTAGCACAATAAGTATGGCAGAATTATAAAGTCAAAGATCTAAATTAAAATGTTCATAATTATTGGTTCACACCATGATTAAATTGGCTGCTGCAAGTGTAAAATGATAGGGAGTTTAAGTACCAAACTTCCACTTTCATTACTTCAAAATTTTAAGGGTTTACTAATTTAATACAAGCTACCTTTAAAGATTTAAGTGAGTGTTTAATGATTTGAAATTATCCGCACATAAATTGCTTGGGAACTATATCTATTTCAAGATCAATATATCATTAATAGTTAGATGCTAAGCTTGTTGAACATTTAAGACTTACTATGCAGTCACTACAAACTTTATGAGTTCAATAACTATATGATCAAGCAAATGAGGTTAATCTTAACAAGAAGCTATTTATCATAAAATGATTCTATAACTCCTTTCATAACCTTGGAGGTTAACTTGACAAAAAGCTAATTGTCATAAAATGATTCTATAACTACTGATTGAGTTGTTACTTTACTTTGTATAAAGAAAGTGCAAGGGTTGAACACAAGGGGTCAAGGAATAAAACCATAACCATGATCAATTTATAGCTTAACTTGGTTTTTATAGTTTTATAAGCTCTAGGAAATTAATCCCTTTACATTCCTTTATGAACTAAGGTGAATATTTTATATAACATAGAGAATAGGTTTATAAAAAGGGCCGCGCCAAGATAAACTATTAACTTCCTTCGCTCTATGATTTACCATCAAACATTATAAGCCTCTATAAGTATATGCTAGATCACACCAAGGCTAAGGGTCTATGTTATAATACATTCTCAACATTACTCTAAGGTTTTCGTGGTTGAATTTCATATCGCAGGTGGGTTGACAAAAGGTGTGACTAACCTTGTAGAACTTTCCAAGGTATGATTCAGGTTTGCAAATCATTGGAAACTTACTCGTGGAACTATAACGTTCCTACCCACTGCATGCCAATTATTAAAATGTTAACATGGCCTTGTTACATCCAAGTATTCGAGATTTAAAGGGTAGTCTTGAACCCTATCTTGTCATTCCTTCGACACCTTCGGGCCTCTGTCCGCTCTGCAAAAACATTCCTATCGGCACCGTCACTTACACTGTCTGTTAGCACTCATTTTGCTGGTTATACTCCTCGTGGGTTCGTCCAATGCATTTTGAGGAAATTGTTGTAACCAAAAGTTTGTTGTTTAAGCGTTGGTGAGTGTTTATTCTTTAGGGTTTCACCAACTTACACGCTCAATCCTGAACTCTTTATTTGTGAAGAGTCTTCGCTTTAGCTTGATATTGCAAGTCGTGGCCTTTTGACTCAGGGTTGTTGTGCATAGGGGTTTTTCGCTGTGTACTTTCATTAACAGAGTATGAAGGGGTGATCGAGCCTAATAGCTATTGCATTTGATGTTATCGTTCTCCATCGTGGTTGGTTGCCTTTAGTGACAGCAGATTCTTTCTCCTTTGTCATAGATGAAGGATTTTCGTTTCCTCATTTTGGTGGTTATTTTGCTGCTCTTCAGTGGTAATACTTTCGTTAATCTTTAAGGTAATATATAGGGTTTACCG
This sequence comes from Pseudotsuga menziesii, assembly GCA_001517045.1. NCBI lineage: Eukaryota > Viridiplantae > Streptophyta > Pinopsida > Pinales > Pinaceae > Pseudotsuga > Pseudotsuga menziesii. The sequence goes on from LPNX010183922.1 coordinate 120,712, forward strand.
TTTATCTTCCTTCTAGAATAATTTACTTTAACAGTAATTTACAATGTTTTTAACATTATGCTCTTCCTTCTTGATAGGGTCGACCTGCTCTCCTCAGCATGGAAGGTGTGAGATCGCGATGACTGGCTGCTTACAGTAAGCCTGGTTTAACCATGGCATCTTCCTCCTTGTTGGTCCTTTAGGGACATTTCTGGGTTGGTCTTCATGACCTGTAACCCTCGTGGTTTCTTTGGTTCAATTTAAATGACCCTTTCACTGTTGTTTAAGAGGTTAAACCCCTTTGTTTACATAAGGGACCTCTAGCTGAGGCCGAGACTGTAATCTTTGCCTTCATTTTTATTACTATAAAAAAAATACATATATACGATGTTGAGGATAAAAAAGTGTTACTCTATGGATTTGGTTTACGGCCGCGAGTAAAGAATGCTAAGTTAGATTCTTTAGTTGTTATTTTTGTTGAAGCTGCAAGCTCGTACTCTCTAATGTACTCTTTCAGTTCTGTTAACCCTGATGTATGTGTTTAAAGCAAAAAGGGTTCGAACCTAATTTGAACAATATAATAAGTAAATTATTGTACATTTTTTAGGAATAAACCTCCTTTGTTTATAATCATACTGCTGTGAAATTGTTGGATTAATTTTTAAGTTGTTAACTGTTCGGTTACTTTGATAAACCGAGCATACAGTTACTTTCTTCATTACTTTCCTGTGCATTACTGCATAAGGATTTTTACTCTGTATTATTATTTTAATCTACAAAAGCTAGGGTATTCTGTAAATGACTTTTATATTAGATTAATTTATTGTAATTAAATTTATAAAGGTCATTAAATAATTTTTGACCTTTAGAATAGAAAGTCTTAGGTTTGAATGAAGTTCTTATGTCACTGTGAGTTAATCTTTGAGCACAGTGTTTATATTTTATTTCAGGTTTACATTTTAATAAGATAAGAACATTTCATTAATTACACAGTAATAATGTTCCTCTAATGTATATAATAGAAAGTATATTATTATTATTATAATGAAAGGTATACTGTTACTATTGTATTAAAGAGGTTATTCTTCGTGTTAGTACTATTACTTTCATAGTTATTTATACCTAGTTTATTTTGTAATTGTATAGAGAATAGTACTCTGTTATTTATTTCTTATGCCGTTTGTGCTGTATACTTTATGAAAGTTCTCTTGATATTTACTTTATCTTATTATGTTATGATATTAGTAAAATAAAATAAAAACAATCTACACACTATCTATGATCTATTTCGTACATATAAATTGTAATATTTGTTTAAACTTTTATAAAAGATAGACTCATAATTACAGATCTCATTCGAGTCCAACTGGATAAAAAAATAAATGCAAGAACTAAATAAATTTACAACTGTAAGCAGATTATAAACTAACGAGTTTTCTTATAGAATCAAATCATAGTTTTGTTATTACTATTTACAGATTGTTTTCTATACATTCTATAATATAACATCTTGGAAGTAATAACTGTAGAAAGAAAAACATTTCTATTGATTCTATTACTACATACTTTAGCTAGTAATTTCTTTTCTCGGTTTCAAATAATATAGTAAAGTTTCTGGAAAAGAAATTATACAGAAAACATGTTTACCCATCTGAATCTAGTTTTGTTAGTAAAAGAAAATACAGCTTCTTTCCTTGTTCTGTAATCTAACATAAACAACTTAAATCTAACCCTAACTTTACTTCTTGTACAGAATGCTATTACTCTGACAGTTAAATAAAAGTATGCATTCTTTTAAACAAACTGACAATTTATTCTATAATTGCATCCTATTATCTTTGTTTATAATTTCACCCCTGTGCTGGACTACGGTCTGGTCACTCCAGATGAGGAAAAGCACAGGTGGGGTTTTATTTCTCATCAAAATGATTCTAATTACTAAAAAAACTAAGAACACTTTCATGACTAAATCCTTTAAGTCTTTACATCATAAACTGCAACATACTATTCAATCATACACATATATTTAAAACAAGGAAAATAGCAGAACCTCTTATTGAGCTTGGACAACAACAACAATGGGAGACCGTTCCTCCCTACCAACTCCTGGAGAGCACTCAAACAACGACTCCTCAGGACCCCCGAGCTTGCTCTAATCTCCTTGGTTGGAACTAGGTGCAGCAATCATCAATACCAGTCTTCAGACTTAATACAACCCTGAACTTAGCAGTAAGTTCTCCCAGCTAGCAAGTTGTAATAGACCAAGTTATTGTAGATTTTCCCTCAAAACACCTTCCTTACTGTTTTCCCTTTTTCCCCAATGAATTTCCTGAATAGCATTCCTCCTGAATGATTCTTCTCTCGAGAATATCTAAGCAGCCTCAGCTCTCTACATTGGGTACTTTAAAAATATTTCCTAGGTCCTTTTGGGTTAGTTGTCATTTATTGAGCCATCTGCTCTGATCCCACTTTCTTGGGGGATCATGACCCCAAATATAGGGAAGTTTCCACCTGCAACCTAGGAAGTGTTTGAGGATGCTGCCACTTGTCTTTTTCACTCCACCTAGTTCCTTACACAAGTTTGACCAGTAACCTCTTATTAACAGCTCTCCCATGCTATTGTCTACACTTTTTATTTATTAATAATAAAATATTCAGAATTACATTCCACTTCTTTTGACTCTGCTAAGTCATCAGTTCCTACTTAGCATTAAATTTAACATAATGTCTTAGGAAATTAAATTAAAACAAGTAACATTATTTTACAAAATTAGGGTATGTGACACACGAAGCGAGGAAATGAGATGGTGATATCTTGAGGAACGAGTTAGGTGAGGGATTCACATCCCACAGGAAATGGAGACAGATAGGAAAATAGCAATGGGAATTATTGTGGTTACTCGGAAGATGAGTTCTAAGAAAGACTGTTTGAAAACTAGAGGTAGTGATGCTTTTAAAATTTATAAAAGCATGCATGTATTATGCATAGAGGATGATGCATGGTTTACGGGGGAGTATATGTAGTAACCCATTTTTTAAGGACTTGGAATATGTAATTTGTAATTGTTTATTATTGTGGCACAACATGCTGGAAAGGGGTCTTTAAGGACCTAGAGACATTATTATTATTTTGTAAATAATTAATTAATGAAAACAACTAGCACATTGTGGACCACTAAAAGTGTATGAGATGCCTATATCCACAATGTAAGGGGAAATGGGGACATTACTATCCCTTTAGAACTTTTTTGTTTGACCTTGGTCCATATTTATGCCTTTGTCGATTTACTAGTTGATGATCACCCAAACATTGTATAATGGACCCAAATTTTGGTTATTTTAGCCTATGTTGGTATTATTGAGCCTAATTCATGATTTGGTGGGCCTCAGATGACAATTATTGATTGATCCCATTTGGTGGTTTTGTAACTCCTTTGTGGAGGTTACACTTCATTTTGTAACTCCCATTCGCACAAGTGTTTCCTCTGGCTATTTTTATCCTTAACACCTCAAAAGTTGTGTAAATAGTTAAGTAACACCTTGTGTAAATAATTGTGTAAATCCTTGTCTAACTCTTGTGTAAATCCTTGTGTAACCACTCCTTTGCTACTTTGGGAAGATTCCCTCACTTGTGTGGCACCTCAGCTCAGTAATTATAATTCCTCTTCATGGATGATTTTTCCACACATGAATTTGAGTTTGGTGGAGTGTCTTGGAGTCACACCCTGAAATTCGAATTGCTTGGGTTTGATTACAGTTAACCTCATGTAGTTTAGTTAACCCCCTTGTATTGACTCAACTTGGATTACCTTGGTATTGTTTAACCCCATTGAGTTATAATTACCTTCTTTGGTCTATAAATCCATGTTTGATATCCTTGGTTTGGGGTGGTTCTTTTTCATGGTTCTTTTAGATGGTTGTTGATTATGGTTTTTCATACCTTCGATGGTGAGACCTTTGTAACCTTGTGATCTTGGGAAACCATGAATGCTCTGCTATGTGAATGAATTTTGTGCTTGAAGCAATGTGATATTGTATTATGTTTGTGGTAAGCTAGAAAAACTTTGGTGTAGGTTATATGTTTCCACTACTTGGATCTCTCCTATTCCTGCATGGAAATATTGATGGTGAATGACGATATCCCAATGGCCTAGATGGTATGTGTTACCATTACACCTAGTAGTAGGGTGGAAGAGGAAGTATGTGGTGAGAAATAGAGTTTTGGCTTTTCAAACTCATACTTGAGATATTGTTGAGTGCGCCTCTATTGTCGATATGTGGCCTCAGCTTGGGGGTGTCTTTCTAAAGTGATATTTGGTTTTCTAGTGCCAAATGCTAGGTGGAATGTGGTATGGATGATGCTAGTTGTGCATTGATAAGATAAGTGATTTATCTCATGTTTATTCAACTTCATTGGATATGATCTGATTTATTTATAGATGCACATGAAATTTTTGATAAAAATATATTTGTGGAAGAAATTTCTCACATAATTCAATCTATTTATGCAAGTAAATTTTATGACAAAATTAGATAATAGCTTTTGGGATTTTGTGCACAAATTGTTTGAGGAAATAATTATTTGTTACCTATGCTACAGAACTGATATTTCTTCATATTTTCATTATATAATTTGTATTTTGATGGTACAATAACCTCAAAATGATATAAGACTCTTTGATGCTTCTATCTATCATGAAATGTTTGAGATATAAAAATTTGAAGAAATAAAGGAACACCTAGGACAATATTATTCTAAGGTGGAGGGGATGTAATATCACACGATACTAATATTTGAATAAATATTATTGTTATTTTAGTTACTAATTATTTTGTATTTAAACATTTACTTGAATTTGGAATTTACACGCCATGATACATTATTATGATGGTGTGATTCTAAATAATTTTTAATATGTTTTAATGAAAATGTCCCTCTTAAAAAAACAAGGAAAAAGAAAAATTCAAGCTTAAAGGAGAGTAGGCATTAATTAATAGGGTTTTTGAGAGTGAGGAAGGAGGATGTGGAAAGAAAATTAGATGGTAGTTCAGTGAAAAAATGGAATAATTAAATTTCAATGAGACTACAATAGTTTAGTTATCTCTATGGTCATATTGAATAACATTGGAATGGTGTATGATGCCATTGTTGTGAGTATATAACTATGTTTGTCTAGATGGGTTTTTAAAAATGGTTATCTTGAATAGGTGAAGAAAAAGGTACTCAATGTATGCACACTATTTTGACAATTGGAAAGTGTTAGGTGTAGCAGAAATAAAAGTGTACTTACTACTCACTAACTAAAGATATGTGAGTAAGGGATTAGTTGGAAAATATATATCTAAACTTGAGTGGATTTTTCTTGGTTGTATCATGGTTTGTATTGAGGTTGTGTTTTCATATTAAAAGGTTAAAATTATTAAATTTCTATGGTTGGGTAGTTAGTGGACCTACCCAAGTCACGAGAAAATAGGCTTTGGAAAGTGAGGTAAGTACAATTTTCTTAAAATTATTGTTTAAATACATGTTATAAATATTTTTACTAATGATGTTATCATGATAGATTCTTTTAGGATATTATAGAAGTGTTTATAAATTTATGAAAATCAAACTATTGAAATAATTGTTTTTTTAAGTTTTTATGCTTATAAACTAGAATTTTTCTTACATTATTTATAAAAAGGTATAACATAGGTATGACTTATTGGTACTCTCTTGTTTCCTAGATAAATGTTGAATTATAAATAATAAGGGATTTTTAACTATTCTTTAGTCTGAAAAACAATCATTTATCACTATGTTCTTAAACAAAAAGCTACTATAGTCATTCATGTTTTACAACACTTCTATAGATAATAGTAAAACAAATTGTTTACTCCATAATATAAACACAAATATGTAGAAAATGATCACAAACCATATTTTGAAAATTAAATAAAAATTAACTTTAAAATATATACTCACAATTAAGCCTTGTAATAATTATGAAAAGTAGTTGCTAATACTTTATATAATATCTCAAAAGAAGATATATTCATGTTTGGGGGAAAACAAATTGTTGATTGTAATAAAAACCTATCTACAAAAATTGTTTAATCTATTAATGAAATTTAAGGTTCTTTTATCAATCCAAAACTAGAAACTTAACAATGCATGTCGGTTAAACCTATATATTTACATGGTAACGAAACCATTCCAAGGCTTGTATTTTCCAACTATGCCAAATGGAAAGAGTAAAGACCACTTAAATGAATAGAAGAAAAATGAGTTAGAGATTTGTTAGTACACTAATTTAGGCATTTAATTAAAATAATACAAAGAGTGAGTATCAAGAAACATGCATGATAATGATAAAGAATCTATGTATGAAAAATGTAAGTAATATTAGTGAATTAATATTGTAAATTAAAATAATAATAATAATAGAAGTCTAAAATAAGGATTTATAACTAAAATAAAAACTTGAAACAATAACATTAAAACCTATAGAAAGAAACAATGGTTTTAAAAAAAGATGCTAGTATAACTTACTAAGCTTCTACCAAGGAATGATTTCCTTAGAAAACTAAATAATTTCACCTCACAACAATTTCTAACCAACTTTTTAGGAAAGAAAAAAAAAACCTAATATATTAAATAACAAGTCATGCTCATAAATATATATAAATAGAAATAAAAACAATAATATATTAAATAACAAGTAATGTTCATAAATAGGAATAAGAACAATAAGTTTTCTTTTCGTTCAACTAGATAACAAGTTACTTAAAAATGCATATTGATGAACCCTTGATCATTCCTAAAGCTAAGGCTAAATGGAATGGTAACCATCAACAAAGGTTTCTAAGGCTAAATGGAATGGTAACCATCAACAAAGGTTTCTATGCATAATTACAAGAAACATAAATTGATCTAACTTAGGAATTGTAGCATTTTCTAGTTTTGAAAGGAGTGTTGGACATATACTTTAATACATTATGCTAAAATACAACACCTGGTGGGTATGGAAAAGTGAGCGGATATATCCCAGAACATTACATTGAAATACTTTAATAGTTCTATTATAGAAACATTAAACCTATCATTGTCATACATACATCATTTTAACATATGATGCATGATTTTCTTATTCAAAGAGTAAATTGAATCGTATCTTTCATATCAAGCATTTCAAAATAGGAGGTAACAAATTATAAGAACTTTTCTACTTGCATACATACATGTGTAGGGACCATTCCATATTCATTAAATCACAATTCTAATATGATGATATTCTTAAACTTTAGAGTTTTAATTTGTTCACCTCATAATCATTTTTCTTTAATGAAAAAATTAATAATCACACTTTTATATAATAAAAACCTTAAATTTGAATTTCAAAATGAAAGATAGTGTTTTGTTAAAAAATTAATTAATTATACAAACAATTTAGTTATGAAAAAAATATATCTACGAATAGGTTATTATTTTTGTTTTAACTAAGATAATAAAAGGAGTTATGTGACATAAGGATAAGATGAATTTTGTTCCATAAAGCCCTCATGTTTAAGGTTTTATCGAGAAAACTATACTAAATTGGAATGGATCGAATAATGCATTGATGCATCAATTTTATTAAAAAAAAAACTTATAAATGACACTCATTTTGTTGGTAGATAGATGAAAATGTTGCATTGCAAAATACAAATAACATTAAAAATATTATCATTTCTAAGTTTAAGGAGAAAATGTGGTGTGAGAAAGATTTAGAGGATAAAAGAAAATTAAGATATTATAAGGAGGTCATCAATCCTACTCTAGAAGATCAGAAGTATCTCTTGGTTTTAACTAGTTCAAAGAAGAAAATTAATATAGCCAAGATAAGAAGGAACTTTCATTAGCTTCATAGTGAAACTGGTCGTTGGGCAGTTCCTAAAACACCATGGGTAGAAAGCATCTCCCATCTCTGTGAGAATATGAACATTGAGGATGAAAAACACTTCCTCTTAGAATTCCCTATGTACACCCACATTAGATCTCAATTTCATAATCTTTGTTGTAATTATGACCTTCCTATCCTTTTAACTTGTCAAAATTATAGTGAGCTCGGGACGCTTCTTCCCAAGCTCTTTGAACATAGAAATACAATTTTAAAACAAACTAAATAATGCGTTTCTTTGGGTGTGATAGACCAAAGTTTGGTATGAGTGGACGTTAACCATCATCATCATACTATGTACGAAAAATACTGTGTTCGATTCTAGTGGCCTATGTAATGAATTCACTTTAGTGGCCCATGGAATCCTGAAGGTATTTAGTTTAGATATACGCATAGCTCTGAATTCATGAGATAAACTTTCACAGTTAATCAACCAAACTATCAATTGCAGTAGAAGTTTAGGAGATAGAATAAAGTATAGATTCCTTTATTTATTTATAAATGAGCTACTTACTTATCACAAATCTTTATACTCTAACTGCTTAGTAATATATTGATGAGATCCAAGTTCATCTCAACTGCTCTATTTATATTAAATGCTTTAAAGACAACTTTGTTTCTCCTTAATCAATTCGACGATCAAGCTAAAATAACGAGAGTTAAATTAAAATCATGATAATACTAAGTTAAACTATTGATGAAACACTAGGTCGAGATCATCAACAAATCTTAGTACTGGTTACAAGCTTCCGATTTTAACTCGCATTATCTCTGTTGTATTTATCTACAAAACAAAAGTTCAAGTAACCTTAAGGCTTAACCTTTTAAAATTAAATCCCAAAGAGTGCCTTGGCTTATAAAAATATTGTTATTACATCATTATTGTTAAATAAGGATAATTTAATTTAATTATAAAAATATTGTTATTACATCATCGTTGTGAAACTATAGATAAATTAATTTAATTATAAAAATATTATTAAATCAATTATAATTTAATTTAATTATAAAATAAATAATAATTTTAAATAGTTTATTTTAATTATAAAAATAAACAATATCTTTTATTTACGAAGATATGTATACATCATCATCATTATTAAACCATAGATTAATTAATTGATGGACACCATCATAATTCTATCGAATAATTTTTGACAATAATAATCAATGAGTACATGCATTAATGAAATCTAATTAAGTGAATTAAGCTCATACCTTTAGCTTGACATTATAAGATAGTGATATTCATTATTGACACGTGTATAAAGTTGCTTAAACCAGAATGTATGTACATAAAAAAATAAAAGAAATAGATCAATTAAAACATAAATACCGTCAGAGTTATATGGAATATATTTGGTCTTAATATTCAAGCATTACATATTGATGCGTTAATAAAAGCCTTGATATTATAAGATATGTTACCTATTATTCACACCATGTGTATAAAGTCAGCTTGAATTTTAAGCCAAAGTCACAAAGATGGTACGTGATTGATTACATGTCTTATTATAAACTTTACTCAAACTTTAGTGGTACTATGGAATTCTGAGTGGATTTCTTCTTCACTCAAAGTATAATGAGGTGGTATCCAATTTCAAAGGTACTTGTTCAATGAATAGTTTAGTTTCCTCACACTACACTGAGGTGATCCATTTAAATACAAAAAACATGTTTTGTAGATTTATTTTTATTAACTTTATCTAAAGTTTATAAAGATTACAAGGATGTGAGTGCATTTCATTTTCACTATACTTAAAGTGAGGTGAGGCTAATTTCAAAGCTAATTAAATTAAATTAGTAAGTCACTTTATTTATAATAATATATTAATAGAGGTGATTAATTTTCATTATTAATGAATAAGTTATTATTATATTAAAAAATATTTTATTTTTATAATGAAATAAGGTGGAATTAGATTTCAAAATTATTTACTAGTGCTTAACGAACCATTATGATGATGGAAATAGTGAGACTGGTAGTCAATTTTGAAGGCAGTTTCCATTAATGAGTAAAAGTAGTAGTGAATTTCTAAGTGCATTAGTATGGACGAGGGTGACAATGACTTTTTACAATAGTTATCATTAGTAGATGAGGGGATTGTCAATTCTCAATTCTAACGATAGGCAATTCCAAAACTAATTACAATTAAGAGATGAGGGTATACTTATTATAGACAAAGGATTTATTAAAGGTGTTGATTTTTATTATTGAACAAGGATAAATATATTGCACAAATATTTTAGTTTTAAAATGAATAAATGTTGTGTTAGAAGGTGTTGATTTTTATTATTGAATAAGGATAAATATATTGCACAAATATTTTAGTTTTAAAATGAATAAATGTTGTGTTAGATTTCAAAGGTATTTAATATCGTTAAATAAAATGATGATGATGATGGTAGTCAATTTTAAAGTTAATTAGCATCCATAGATGGGAATGGTAGTCAATTTTGAAGGTAGTTTTTATGAATGGCTATGCGTAGTAGTGAATTCCATAGTAAGTTAGCATTACCAAATGAAGGTGATAATGATTTTTTTACAAGAGTTATCATTAGTAGAACAGGAATGGTGAGTTCCAAAGCTAATTACTATTAATAGATCGAGCTATTATTTCCAATGATATTTACCATTAGTAAATGAGGACATCACTTCATTTTGAATCTAGTTATGATAATGAATTTAGTCAAATGTTGAGAAAGGTGGTCACTCTAGTTACATCTAAGAAGAGATATTATTGTTTGGATGAGGGTGGTAGTCAATTCTTAAGACACCTACACTAATCAAAACTACTTTATAATAGTCATTTCTTCGAATATCTAGACTTGACTAGGGTGACTAGTGGTAATCAATTCCCAATATCACTACACATAACTTGAGTATTTGTAATGTCCCCAAAAAATTGAAAATAAAAAATAAAAAAATTATTAGGCTAGTAAATACTACCTATATGGAACATTATTTGACTTGCGAAAATATATCGTAGCCTACATGTACCATTGTTTACTCATAAGTTGTTCTTGTGTTGTGTCCGTTAACTTTTAGTCATTATTATTAATGTATTTTACTTACGATGTCGTGTTTTTGTTTACTGCTGAGTTCTTATGTTTATACATTTGTCGCGTATGTGTCATTACTTGAATTATATGCTTCATCCTTTATGCATAGTTTTACTGGTTATTTTGTAAAATCCTAAATTAACTTTGTTTCTGGGAACAAAGTGGGAAGAGTGGTGGCACTCGTTCTCCCATGATGATCTAAGAGGTAAAGTATTCACTTAACTAGCAGGTTTACTTAGTTCTTCAACCTAAGACACTTCTTTTATCTTGTATGCAGATCTCACATAGGGATGGGGCTTTAAAGAATGTTAAACAGTGTGATTATTAACATACCTATTGTTCATTATTACACTTCATTACGGACTTTGATTATTTACTACTTTCACTATTGTCTTAACATAGTTTAATTTATTTATGTCATATATTTATTCTACTATGTATTAACACTTTAGGTTTATTTAATTATAAGTATTAACGTGTCTCTTTTTTTTAATTGCGGGTTATATACTTGGCTACTCAATAGACCTTAATTTTATTATAGGCAAAGATATTACCATGGCATACTTCGTATACCATTATTCTTAAGCTTGATGCTTATGACAATAAGGGAGACTAAGTTATAGACTTTAACTTAGGGTGTACACATTATTTATATACTTTGTGCCTTATGGCTTAAACCTTGCACTAACGCATACTTTGCATGGACTATGCACTAAATGAAATCTTGCAATGTATTAACTATGTAATAACTTAAGACGTGGGTTTAAGTATTTGGGGTGGTGAAAATACCATATGGTTGAACTATATGTTAAAGTTAAAGTGTTTAAGCCTTTCATGGGAAATGGAATCCACTATTATTTCCATGAAACGAAACCATGGAAGAGTGGGTTTGGTATTTGGTAATGGACACCAGCTAGTGCCATTAATGCCCCTTGGTTTTTGTGGCAGCCCCAAGCTTAGATCTTGGCTCAGAATAGTCTTGGAATTTTGTTTCGGTCTATTGAGTTATGTATTTGGTTAATGTTAAGCATATATGATATGGATGTTGATTGAGGTCTGCGACTTGGGTTTGAATGCCCACAGGGGTCGAAGTCGTGACCTCTATTTATAATTACAGAGTTCTTTATAATTTGTTTTTTTTAATGTTTTACTTGGTGTAATTAAAGCAATAGTTAAGAGGGTCCTCTAAAAGATTTATGCATGCGATTATGATGTGGTTTAGTTAGGACTATGGATTATATATATATATGTGTGAACAGAGATTTGATCTTGGACCAAATGTATAGTCATAATGCTTACTCTATTCGTTTATTTATGATGATCTATTTTTAAATGGAATGTTTTACTATTTAGTAGGTATTTCATGTACAGACCTTGAAAGGTCTTTTAATGGTTTATTTATCTTGGATCTTAATGTACAGTTCTTATGGATAGTATTTTGATGTGTTTATGTTTGATGTCTACATATGTATATATATACATAGTAGTTCAGTTTGTTGATAGTACCTTATGTTATATAGATTGTAAGTTATACCTAAATGTATTTAGAAACTACTTCTAAGATTAATCTATTTAAATCTATAACATATCTCTATCGACAAATGGAATATGTCAATAGAGTATATAAATACTAAGTGAACAATAATAGTAGGTCTGAAATAACCTAGCTTGTACATAACCTAGTTTTATCAATAATACTACTATAGAAATTAAACTAGGCTGTAGAACCCTTGATGAAAATTAGTAAATAGATTGAACTTGTAGAAATAAACCAATAAATAAACCCTAGATAACCTTGTATAGGAAATCACTTACATCCTAGGGTTAATACTTTAAGATGAAAACCCTAGCAGTTTTAAACAAAGAAACATATACACTGGGTTAGGAAATGCAAAGTAATGATTTACCTAACATAGTTATCACTTATTATAGTAAGTAGAATAGACAGTATAGGGATTCATACCTGTCACATTGAAGCTGTGTTAATGGATGAACCTGCACACACAAATAACCATCATTAAAATTCAAGACAGATTTGACCTCTATTTTTGATGACCAAATCACTTGGGAACTACCACGTTCTTCCCAACCATGACCCAGAACCTTTCGTGGTTTAAATCTGGTTCCCCCTGAGCTAGAATCCAACATGCAAGTAGCTTAGAGATCTTAAGGTAGGGTTTCCTATCTGGTATATCAGATCTGGATTAGTTCTCATTTTTCCTTCACAGAAAATGTTCTTTGAGAATTTACTTAAGAGCATACAGGCAGAAAAGAATGACTCTTCTAATAATAGATCAGAACCCCAAGCCTTTCCTTGGCTTGAGTCTTTATAGACATATTTTTCAGTCAAAGAGACAATTAAATCAAGAAACCTTGGTTTCTTGATTTAACCATTTTCAATTACTTTGTTTATTTATTAATATTTTAACTTATGAACTTTCTTCTAGTTCCTAGTTAGACTTTTTAGGTTTTGGACTATTTATTATCTTTACATAATAAATAATAATTGGATGGAGATTTTCTTTTTCTTTCATCTTTGATATTATAATTATATTTAACTCTTTATGCATACCATGTATAAAGTACATAATATTATAACACTTGCTAAGCATTGTCTTTGGGCATCATATACCATGATCCCTAGACTTAATGACACTTCTTCATTAAGTTCAAGTAGGTAGATGGTTTAGATCTACTAGGCTAGGCAACTTTAAACATCCTTGCATGTTGGATTCCCCTTATACAATGTGGTATTTCTTCAGTACTTGATGAGAATACAGAAATTCAAAATTTCATTTAATGACTTATAAATAAGTATGATAAGATCAATATTTTTCTGAGAGTTGTTTTCAATTGGAAGTTATTCAATTCTTTTCAGTAACCCGTAGCGCTTACCAGAACCCATACTGAATGCTTTAATAAGGAGTTACAATTCAATGCAATTTTAGAGCTCTTCGCTCAACACTAATGGTAGGATGTACTTGTACAATACACCTAGGGATACAATGGCCAAGGATCCGATGCTCCAGAGGTTATGCTCAACATCATCATGGAATGATCCAGGCATTATTCCCAACACTTCCATTATGTTTTCTTGTTTTCTCGAGCTTCTCACTCAACACAAATCATCAATCACTCAAGTGCTCTAGAGCTCCCTGCTCAACACAAAACATCGCATCAATCATGTTCTTCAGGGTCCATGCCCAACACAAACAAGCACATATATATATATATATATNATCAAGATAATAATCATAATCAATGGGCACATGCCTATAAGTGTTAGGTCCAAAATTCAGGATATTAAATCCCTTCCTGCTTAGAACAAAACCGTCCTTGGTGTTCTAGGAACTTAGAATGACATCATGAAACAAAGAGGGTTAAGCCTTTCTCATGGTGGCTTCATTCTCCCAATTAGGCTCATCAGCCTCAAAGTGCTTCCATTGCACTTTCAACTGGACTATCGTGTTCTTCTGAAGTTGTATCTCTCTCTTGTTTAGTATATGTGTAGGCTTAAGGGAAAACTCCCCTTCAGGTTCGACCTATAACAGGGACCAATCAACAACATGTTTAGTATCATAAACATATTTCTTTAACAAAGATGCATGGAAAACATTATGGACTCTTACATGCATGGGTAACACTAATTCATATGCCATTGGCCCTTTCTTTTCCAGTATCTCAAAAGGTCCGCAAAATCTAGGTACTAACTTACCGCACCTACCCAAGATCAACGAGATCCATTTGGATTTTACTTTCAAGTAAACATAATAAACTATTTGAAAGTCCTTATATTTTCTTTTTCGATCCGCATAACTTTTCTAGAGGTATTGTGCTTCTTTAAGATTCACCTGGACCTTAGCAACCAACTATTCCAATTCATCAACAAATCAGGCCCTAATGTGAGCCGATCCATTAGGCTATCCCAAGTAACGAGTGTTCTACACTTTCATCCATATATTACCTCAAACGGGATCATCTTGGAGGAAGTATGATAACCATTGTTATACGTAAAATCTGTGAGGTGCAGGAAATCCTCCCACTTCATGGGGTTGTTCATGACATAAATTAGAAGCATGTCCTCAACAATTTTTTTTACTCTTTCTGTCTGCTCGCCTGTTTATAGGTGATATGTAGTGCTCAAGTTCAACTGCGTCTCTAATATGGAGAATAAATATCTCCAAAAGTTTCCTGTAAACTTAACATCTCAATCCAAGACAACTTCCTTGGGTATCCCATGCAATCTAAATATCTCTTTCAAGAATATATCAGCAATGTCCACTGCTTTGTAGGTCCACTTCACAGGAATGAAGTGTGTTGCTTTCAACAACTTGTCGATAAACACAAAAATATAATCATTTTGCTTCTTACTTTTTGGTAAACTGGTGATGAAATCCATACTAATGACCTCCCACTTCCATTCTGGAATGGGTAACGACTGCAGCAATCCCGCAGGATGTTGTTGCATAGCTTTGACTTCCTGACATTGCTGACATTTTGCAATAAATAGGTCAATATCTTCCTTTAACTTAGGCAAAAAAAAGTGTCTCTTGACGGCGGATATCATCTTTTGATATCTCAGGTGCCGAAAGTAGGGTGCTCGATGAAATTTTGTGAGGACGCTAGACCGAAGGTCCCCTCCTTCTGGAACATACAGACGAACCCTCGACCATAACAATCCTGATTCATCTACCTTGTATTTTTTTTTTGTTGAAACAACCTGTCCTCCTGGACTTTCTTGAGGATTTTTGCATACAAGGAGTGAACTCCGTTGGCTTCCCTAATCATCGCATCCAAATATGCATCGGTTTGACTCAAAGTCACCTCATATATCATATTATTTCATCATATCAAAGCATCAGAAACCTTATTCCCTTTTCCCTTAATTTGCTTTAGCTCGAAATGGTACTCACTAAGGAAATCCAACCACCTGGCTTGCCTTGCATTCAGATCCGGTTGATCGAATAAATATTTCAGACTCATACTATTTGTCTTCATAAGAAACTTCCTTCCCATGAGGTAGTGCCTCCACATCCTCAAAGCATAGATGATGGAAGCTAACTTAAGATCGTGCGTAGCATAATTTTTCTCTTGATATTTTTACTTATGTGATTAATAACAAATCGCATGGTCATTCTGCAAGAGGACTCCTCCAAGTCCTTCCTTGCTTGCATATGTGCAAACAACGAAATATCCATCGGGGTCCATAATCTGTAACACTGGTGTTGTCATAAAAAGCTGCTTAAGATTTTGAAAATTTTCTTCACACTTAGCGGTCCATAATAACTTACTTACTTTCTTCCGCAAAGTGGTCATGGGGTAAGTGATTCTTGAGAATTTATTAATGAACTTTCGATAATATCTGGCTAATACCAAAAATTACCTAATGTCAGTGACACTAGTAGGGGTAGGCAAATCCTTTATGGATTTAATCTTTTTCCAGGTCCACAACTATCCCTGTCTCAGAGATAATGTGACCTAGATACTCTATCTGTGGTTTGTAAAAATCACATTTACTAAACTTAGCGTAGTGGCTGGTGTTCTCTCAACACTTGTAGTACTATGCGAAGGTGTTGTTCGTGTTCTTCTTTATTCTTTGAATAAACCAATATGTCATCTATAAATACCAAGATGAACTTATCCAGATACCTACTGAATATGCTTTTCATCATACACATAAAGTTTGTGGGTGCATTGGTAAACCTGAACGGAATCACTACAAACTCGTAGTTCTCGTACCTTGTACGAAAGGCGGTTTTATGAATATCCTTGTCGCGAATCAGTACCTGATGGTACCCGGATCGCAGGTCAATATTTGAAAAGATTCTGGCTCCTCCCACCTGATAAAACAAGTCATTGGTCCTAGGGAGTGGATAACAGTTCTTTATAGTCATTTTGTTCAACTGATGGTAATCAATGCACATCTGCATCGTACCTTCCTTATTCTTTATGAACAATATCGGTTCTCCCCAGGGAGACACAATGGGTTGGATATACACTTTTTCTATCAATTCCTGCAGCTGCAGTTTGAGCTCCACCAACTCAAGTGCACTCATGTGGTAAGGGGCTTTGGAAGCCGGAACTGATCCGGGGGTCAGTTCGATGGAAAAGTCTAGGTCTCGTTTCGGAGGTAATCCTAGGATTTCCTCAAGAAACACTTCCTTGAATTATTCAAGAACGTGGAATTATTCTATGCATTTCTCTCTATCAGACTCTATGTCTTTGATGTTTACTACAAACAACTTGTAGCCTTTCCTAATGCATTTCTTCTCTTGTAAGGAAGATATTTTTCTTACAGAAAATTTCTTTGGAATTCCCTAAACCTTCACTTGGTTCCCTAGGCTATCACTACACAAGATAGACTTGTGCAAGCAATCGAGCATGACATGGTGTAGTTCCATCCAGTCCATGCCGATAAGTACATAGTACGATCCTAAAGGTAGGATGTTTAGGTTTACTTTTGTAGGAAAACCATTCAGGTTTATCTCACATTCTTTAACAATTTTTAAACCTTTCGTTTTGTACTTGTGGCAAACTGAACCATCCAAGGTTTATCATGTTTACTTTTCCTAGTTTGCATACATCACCAAATTTAGGTGAAACATAGCTCTGGCAAGCACTGAGATCAATAAGTATTGAAATAGATGTGTTTAAGATATTACCTTATATCTCAACCATTATAGCTTGATGATATGTCTATCGGCCATCCAATGCTACATAGATTAGCGGTGTTCCATCTATTTCCTCAATAGTTTGTTCCTCTTGTAAGTTGTGCAAGACCCCATCGGTCTTGTTCTTACAATCTCAGGCATAATGAGCCCCGCTAGATTTCCATCACTTGATTTGTAGTGGGGTAGCATTGGCTCCACTTTCTACTGGCTTGTTAACATTAGCAGCTGGTACATAAGGCTTCATACCATATTTATTAAAGTTCTTGTTCACTTGAAAGATGTTATTCTGCTTTCTGTATGGCTGTGGGTTAGACCCAGGTTTGTGGTTATCAAAGAATTTCTTAGACTTTCCTCGGTTTCGGTTCATGTTCTCCTACCTTAGATGTTCATGCTCATAACAGAGCCTAGATTTATGTAAGGTACTATCCAACGTCTTAAGCATGTTGAATTTAATCCTGTCCCGAAAACTAGGAGGAAGACACCCTAGGAACTATTGAATCTTTACATTTTCTTCTTTGATGTATGGTACATAATGCAACAGATCTAGAAATCTGTTAATAAACGCATCCATAGTCATTGATCCCATGCATAGTTCATGAAACTCTTTCACTTTCTTGTCAAAGAACCTTTTCGACATACGTTTCTCTTAGAAAAGTTTTTGAAAGGTATCCTAGCATATTTCTCTTATCTCATCTTTCTTGGTGTGTTTTAAATCTCTCCGCCATCTTGTTGCCTTTCCATTCAAGTTATAGATGGAAAGACGATCCTTCATATCACTTGAGTAGTTATGAACCTAAAAATATTTACTCATTCACATTAGCCACTCTTCAGCCTTCTCCCCAGTGTTTACTTCACCTTCATAGGTCGGGGCTCTTATTTTTCTAAACTCCCCCTGAAGACTGTCATTGCTTATTTGTTTCTTTCTTCGAGGAGAAGGAGAGTCATCATTAGAAGGACTCTCATGATCTCCTTTCGGTGCTTCAGGGGTACATTCCTCTTTTTATCCTTCTCTTGGGATGATGTCCCATTTATGGTAAGGTTCTCTTTTGCAATTGTTTGTGGACTAGGTAGGTTTACCCTGCGGGCTTCCTCCCATCATATTTCTTAGTAATGCTTCATTTATAGATCAATGTTCTTTTCTTTCATTCAAAATTTCTTCTCTAAGACTTCACAATTATGCTTGAAGACTATATATAGTCTCCAAAATATCATAATTCAGCTCCACCACTAATTCTCCTTCTAGGGTGGGGGTGTTCATCCTTCCTTGATGGTTGTTATCTTATTCAGTGTTCATAAACTGTACTGTTTAGTAAAATTTTCTTGTAATTTCAAAAAATTTAAATAACAGAAAAATTTCCTGTTAGTAACAAGTCTAATATCATACTTTATTTTTCTGGCAGTTAGTGCTTGGTGCGCCCATAGGTCTCTTAGTATTGAAACTAGGCTCTGATACCACTTGTAACGTCCCGAAAAATAAAAAATAAAAAATAAAATTATTAGGCTAGTAAATACTACCTATACGGAACATTACTTGACTTGCGAAAATATATCGTACCCTACATGTACCACTGTTTACTCATAAGTTGTTCTTATGTTCTGGCCTTTCACTTTTAGTCATTATTATTAATGTATTTTAATTATGATGTCATACTGCTATTTACTGGTGAGTTCTTATGTTTATATATTTTTCATGTATGTGTCGTTACTTGAATTATATGATCCATCCTGTCAGCATAGTTTTACTGGTTATTTTATAAAGTCCTAACTTAACTTTGGTTGTGGGAACAAAGTGGGCAAAGTGGTGGAACTCGTTCTCCCATGATGATATGACAGGTAAAGTATTCACTTCACTAGCAAGATTACTTAGTTCTTCGAACTAAGACACCTCTTTTATCTTGTATGTAGATCTCACTTGGCGATGGAGCTTTAAAGAACGTTAAACACTATGATTATTAACATACCTATTGTTCATTATTACACCTCATTATGGACTCTGATTATAGCGAGGTAAAATTACTACTTTCATTATTGTCTTAACATAGTTTAATTCATTTATGTCATATATTTATTCCACCATGTATTTAAACTTTAGGTTTATTTATTATAAGTATTAACATATCTCTTGTTTTTAATTGCAGGTTATATACTTGATTACTGATCAAACCTTGATCTTATTATAGGAAAATTTATTACCATGGCATACTTCATATGCCATGGTTCTTAAGCTTTATGCTTATGAAAATAAGGGAATCTAAGTTCTAGACTTTAACCTAGGGTGTACACATTATTTCTATAATTTATACCTTGTGGCTTAAAACTTGCACCAATGCATACTTTGCATGGACTATCCACTAAACGAAATAGTGCAATGTATTAACAATGTAATAACTTAAGACTTGGGTTTAAGTATTTGGGGTGGAAAAAATACCATATGGTTGAAGCATATGTTAAAGGGTTTAAGCCTTGCATGGGAAATGGAATCCATTGTTATTTCCATGAAACAAAACTATGAAAGAGTGGGTTTGGTATTTGGTAATTGACAGCAGTTGGTACCATTAATGCTCCTTGTTTTTTGTGGCATCCCCAAGCTTAGAGCTTGGCCCATGATTGTCTTGGCGTTTCGTTTGGGTCTGTTGAGGTATGTATTTACTTAATGTTAAGCATATATGATATGGCTGTTGATTGAGGTCTGTGACTTGGGTTTGAATTCCCACAGGGGTCGAAGCTGTGACCTCTATTTATAATTATAGAGTTCTTTATAATTTGTTGTTTTAAATGTTTTACTTGGTGTAATTATAAGCAATAGTTATAAGGGTCCTTTAAAATACCTATGCATGCAATTATGATATGGTTTAGTTAGGACTGTGGATTTTATATATGTTAACAGAGATTTTATTTTGGACCAAATGTATAGTCACAATGCTTACTCTTTTCCTTTATTTATGATGATGTATTTTTAAATGGAATGTTTTACTATTTAGCAGGTATTTAATGTACAGACCTTGAAAGGTCTTTTAATGGTTTATTTATCTTAGATCCTAATGTAGAATTCTTATAGATAGTATTTTGGTTTGTTTATGTTTGATGTCTATATATTTTTATATATATACATAGTAGTTCAATTTGTAGATAGTACCTTAGGTTATATAGATTGTAAGTTATACCTAAATGTATTTAGAACCTACTTCTAAGATTAATCTATTTAAATCTATAACATGTCTCTAATAACAAATGGAATATGTTAGTAGAGTATATAAAGACTAAGTGAACAATAATAGCAGGTATGGAATAACCTAGTTTGTACATAACCGAGTTTTATCAATAATACTACTACAAAAATTAAACTAGGGTATAGAACCCTTGATGAACAGTAGTAAATAGATTGAACTTGCAGAAATAAACCAATAAATAAACCCTGGATAACCTGGTATAGGAAATCACTTACAACCTACGGTTAATACATTAAGATGCAAACCCTAGCAGTTTTAAATAGAGAAACATATACAGTCGCTTAGGAAATGCAAAGTAATCATTTACCTAACATATCTAGCACTTATTATAGGAAGTAGAATAGACAGTCTAGGGATTCATACCTGTCAATTGAAGCGTTGTTAATGTCTAAACCTGCACACTCAAATAGCTAGCATTAACAATTCAAGACAGATATGACCTCTATGTTTTATGAGCAAATCACTTGGGAACTACAACGTTCCACCCAACCATGACCCAAAACTGTTCCTGGTTTAAATTCGGTTCCCCCCGAGCTAGACTCCAACATGCAAGTAGCTTAGAGCTCCTAAGGTAGGGTTTCCTATCTGGTATATCAGATCTAGATCAGCTCTCCTTTTCCCTTCCAGGAAAATGTTCTCCAAGAATTTGCTTGAGAGCATACAGGCAGAAAAGAATGACTCCTCTAATGATAGATCAGAACCCCAAGCCTTTCCTTGGCTTGAGTCTTTATAGACATACTTTTCATTCAAAGAGACAGTTAAATCAAGAAACATTGGTTTCTTAATTTAACCCTTTTCAATTACTTTGGCTAATTATTAATATTTTAACTTACAAAATTTCTTCTAGTTCCTCGTTAGAATTTTTAGGTTTTGGACTATTTATTATCTTTACATAATAAATAATAATTGGATGTAGCTTTTCTTTTTCTTTCATCGTTGATATTAAAATTATATTTAACTCTTTATGCATACCATGTATAAAGTACATAATAATATAACACTTGTTAACAGGTTTCTTTGGGAATCATATACCATGATCCCTAGATTTAATGACACCTCTTCATTAAGATCAAGTAGGTAGATGGTTTTCTTCTACTAGGCTAGGAAACTCTAAGCATCCTTGCATGTTGTATTTCTCTCATATAATGTGGTCGTTCTTTATTACTTGATGAGAATATAGAAATTCAAAATTTCATTTAATCACTTATAAATAAGTATGATAAGATCAATAATTTTCACGAGTCATTCTCACTTGAAAGTTATTAAATTATTTTCAGTAACCCCTATCGCTTACCAGAGACCATGCTCAATGCTTTAACATGGAGTTACAATTCAGTGCAATTCCAGATCTCTTCTCTCAACACCAATGCTAGGATGTACTTGTACGATACACCTAGGGATACAATGGTGAAGGATTTGATGCTCTAGAGCTTATGCTCAACATCAACATGGAAGGATCTAGGGATTATTCCCAACACTTCCAATTATATTTTCGTGTGTTCTAGAGCTTCTCTGTCAACACAAAAAATATCATCAATCATGTGCTTCAGGGTCCATGCCCAACACAAACAAGCATA